>JAPQNM010000023.1:3858491-3995991 GCA_029783475.1 Metacarcinus magister
CTCTGTCACTCATAGTACTGTGTTCATTGACTTCAGAAGAGAGAGAGAGAGAGAGAGAGAGAGAGAGAGAGAGAGAGATAATGTGCCCTCTCTCTAATCGTCCCTCTCATCCTCCTCATCATCATCCTATTGCCTCTCTCCTTTCTTCCGTAATATAGTATTATTTGTTTTTCATATTATTCTACGACAAGTAATTTTGTCCCTTCTCCTCATTTTCTTCCTCCTCTTCCTCCTTTTCTTCCTCTTCCTCCTTTTCCTCCTCCTCCTCCTCCTCCTCCTCCTCCTCCTCCTCCTCCTCCTCCTCCTCCTCCTCCTCCTCCTCCTCCTCCTCCTCCTCCTCCTTAATCTCATCCTGCTCCTCCATATCCTTTTTTTTTTACTCTCTCTCTCTCTCTCTCACACACACACACACACACACACACACACACACACACATCACCCTTCTTCCCTACCACGCCATACAATCATATCCTTTTTGTATCTCTCTCTCTCTCTCTCTCTCTCTCTCTCTCTCTCTCTCTCTCTCTCTCTCACAGCATCCCTTTTCACAAACTGCCACTCGCCCTTCCCTCTCTTCCTCTCCCACACAGCTGCTTCTACTTATGAGTTAATGGTCGTTGTAGTGTTTCCTCAAGTAGTACAAATCATGAGAGAGAGAGAGAGAGAGAGAGAGAGAGAGAGTGAGAGTGAGAGTAAAATGAGAGTTGTGTTTATATCTTTCTTAAAGTTAATGACTTGAAAAGATACACTGACTCGTGTGTGTGTGTGTGTGTGTGTGTGTGTGTGTGTGTCGTATCATTGTGAAGTTTTCCACTCGTCTTCTATCTCTTCACAAAACTTGGAATACAAGTATGATGAATTATGACACTGTGTTCAAAGCTAAAATTAAAATAATGTTGATCCCTTTCCCCATTTTTTGTTTTGTTTTTCGTTGTAAAATCTAGTATAATAGTGAATATCATATTTGAATTCCGTGCATAAAACGAGGAATCATTGGTCTCTGCACTACACTTGTATACTTTCATTTCTTGGACTGTACATCTCTTATCAATACACCGTTTATTATTATCATCATTATTATTATTATTATTATTATTATTATTATGACATTTGTTGGGTGCGCCACATGGCTTTACAGTAACAAAGCATCATATATATATATATATATATATATATATATATATATATATATATATATATATATATATATATTTTATTTATTTATTTTTATTTATTTATTTTTTTTTGCCAGACAAGGCATCAATATAATTCATCCCGATTTGCTAGTATTTATTACTATATTATTTAGTATTGTTGTTGTATCCATTATGTTCCACTTCTCATCCCCAACGATGATAAATTATGTAATAATGAGAAGGTTAAGTTAAGATAAGTTGTATATAATTCCAACTGTGTATAGATCAATCAATCAATCATTGGGGGCATACTCCAAGAGGCGTCTCGCCTCGCCCCTCGTCCCCTTCCCATACCAATTAAATCCCAACAGGAAGCATTAACTTTCCCCAGCCACGAACTATGTGGGTGCCCCTTTGGCCTCTTCCACTCCGGGTTATCTCTTTCAGAAATAACCTGAGAAGCAGGATCAGTTTCTGGGTAACGTGCTACATGCCCATATAGCCGGAGTTGACGTTGGTGGACTATGCTGGTAATAGGCATCGATTCAGTCTCACGGAGCAGTCGCTGATTTGACACGAAGTCATTTCAACGATACTCCATGATACTGCGAAGGCATTTATTACCAAAGACATCAATTTGCCTCCAGATCGGTGTTCAGTGTCCATGTCTTACAGCCATTCAGTAAGACAGGGATCACAAGCGATTTGAAGATTCTAATCTTTGTCCGTCTACACAGGTACCGACAACGCTAGATACTCGTGCTGAGTAAGTCCATAACACCTTGGGCCAGGCCAATCCACCGCAAGACTTCTTGACGTGACCCACCATTGTTATGAACCACGCTACCAGGATCATTATTATACCAACATGGCTTATTATCTTCTACATGTATATGGATCTAGATAACTAAACGAGGTAGGAAAATGAGAAAATGTACGGCAGTGTTATGAGGTAGAATATTACTTTAGATTGCCCTTTGAGTACGTTTTCTGTCTTATTGAAGAAAACTAATCTCAGCAACTTGATCACGGTCACTATTCTAAAACCTTCATCCACTCCAGTGTAGATGTAAGGTTGGAGTGGTGGTGCGAGTATTTGAAAATCCACAAAGTATCAAATATGGATTATTAAAACTGTTTTATTCTTTCTCAGGTATGGAAATGTGGGAAGAAGCTGAGGATGATTAAAGACATTGTTTGCTGTTGGCTACCAAGCTTGAACAAAAGAAATGTGGTCTTCCAGGATGTCTCTCGCGTCCTCCTAATGTATTGAGTAAGTGTACTTTTGTTTGTCACGAGCAATCAGTCTTGAAAACAATTATCTTAAATTATTTAAATGAAAACTATGACTCGTCCTTTGTGTGAAATAATTTGAGTGTATGAGAGAGAGAGAGATAGATTTGCTTGTAGAGAGAGAGAGAGAGAGAGAGAGAGAGAAATTTCTGTAAAGAAGAGAAAGAAGATATATATATATATATATATATATATATATATATATATATATATATATATATATATATGGTGTGCAGGCAGGCAGGCAGTGTTGTGTGTCGTATGTGTTGTGTTTGTTCAATTTGATGGTCATTCGCTGCACATTTTTCCGTCCGTCGGCAGTGGGGCGGGGCTTGAGGCTTGGGGCTTGGGGGATGGGGTTGTTAGTGGCAGGGGGAGGGATGCAGGTAAGTGTTGCACCACGTTACGCGGGTCTTATACCCTCTCCGCGTCACTCACTGTTGCCATGCGCCGCCTCACACCACATTCCTCTACCTTAACTAACTAAGCAAACTAAGCTGTAACACGAACCAATCACGTGATGCATACCTGTACTAAAGACAGGTGATTATAGTATCATTACACTCAGGACCTGTACGTGACGTGTATCTCAAGTGGATCGTGGGTGTTTCGTCTTGTAATTGTATAATGGTTACATGTTGTATTCTTGTATTGCGTCGTTGATCGGTGGTCGCGTTTGGGTGTTGTTCAAGCATACTCAACATAATGCGTAGTAAAGATAGTGAACATTTGGGAGACTAGAACTAGGAAAATTCTCACCTCACTTAAGCAAATGAAATGTTAAGTGATAGTGTTTGAATACCTCCTCATTGTCTGTCGTCATCTTTTGTCCTCTCTTCTTCTGTATTTTTCTTTTTAATTAAATTCAAGTCTTAAGTTCACCACTAAACAAAAAGAAAGTCAGGAAAGTATATGTATAACTCTACCGACACTGCATTGCCTTTTACTAATGTCCTGCCGAGGCTGATGATGATAATGATGAAAATAATTGAACAAAAAGCAAAATATGACAACTGCACTCAATGTATAAAGAGGAGATTTGTAACACGTAGGTCAAGGAGAGAGAATGTTGCTGGAGTTGCTCAGTTTTATGTTAGTGACGGAGGGGAGATGTAGCAGTCCCGTCCTCTTGACCAATGACTTAAGTGGAGAAAGGACACAACAGGAATTATCAATCAATCTTTCATGTGGCTATATATCCTAAGGCTTATTATTATAGTGATGTCTTTATTTGTCCTAATGAGGTTACTATTTAGGTGTATGCTTGTGTTCATTGTAGTCTTATGCTTCACCATTATGTTGTTTTGTGATAGCCTTGCACTGTCCTCGTCCTCATTATCCTTGTCCTGAGTCTCAAGATCACGCCAGGCAGGATTTACCATATGTAGGTTAGGTTAGGTTAAGTATGGGTCGCTGCCTGTCTGGGATCTTAGCTTGACAAGTAATAAGATTGTCACCACGGAGCGCTTGAGTGGGTTTATTAGACTGTCACTCACACTCCTACGCCCACCTCTCCTGTCACGCTGAGATAGGTGTTTGGTCAAGTATAGATGAATAGATAAAGAATATAGAAACATAAATGGAGTAGATTAATTTTGTTTATGTTTCTTCTTCATGTTTTATAAGCTTGGTGATAACAACAAAAATTATTAGCACTTATTATCTACATCTATTGAAGCTACAACCAGTGAAAGAAGCCCAGCAACATATTAACTTAACCAAACAATACCTATTTATAGTGTTTTCTCCCCTACTCTCCCCCGGATACGTTTATCTATTACTTTATCTATTTTCGTACGCTTGAGGAGGGGAGGCCAACGTCTGCATAACAAGCATAGTGATAGGAAAATAAACTCGATTCAAGATCCTGCTTCA
Organism: Metacarcinus magister; assembly: GCA_029783475.1. Lineage (NCBI taxonomy): Eukaryota > Metazoa > Arthropoda > Malacostraca > Decapoda > Cancridae > Metacarcinus > Metacarcinus magister. The sequence goes on from JAPQNM010000023.1 coordinate 3,862,796, forward strand.
GATATATCATGACCATGTATGTGTATTTCTTTTCCTATTCTTCCATCTGCTGCATCATACCACGTTTTTCATCCTTTCATCACTTAGTACAACCTTAATGATCAGAAATTTGTATCTGGCAGGTGTGCTAGATGTCTTGCCTCTCGTCCTTCCCGTCTGAGCGTCCAGTTGATACTAGAAGGCGTGGGGCGGGAAGTGACGCTAGCCGACCTCAACCTTCCCTAGTCCCTTCTCCGATTAGCCAACAGCAACAGGGAGTGGATTAAACAATATCCTGCCTGTGTACAGTACGTTTCAGCCTGGCTATACAGTGACCGGCGCGATGTGCAGCTATTATTAAGGCAATACTGTGGAGGCTAATGATTTGACCTTAGGATGAACACACGGTGGGCAGGAGATGACCACTCTATTTTTATTAAATAAGGAGGAAGGAGTCGTTGTGGGGAATATATAACAGAAGAGAGCAAAACGTTTAAGAGAGAGAGAGAGGAGAGAGAGAGAGAGAGAGAGACCGACCGACCTTGTGGAGTGAGGACATGTGTACTAAAACAAACATGGGGAGAAAGACTGACTGACTGACTATGAAAACTACAAACATGACTGACTTATTTCCTACTTACTCCTCCTTGTATGTCCTTGATGCAAACAACCTCCTCTTCCTCTTCCATTTATACCATTTCGTATGTACCATTTTTTCCTTTCCCTCCTTCGACTGCTCAACCCAAAACTTATTGTCGTTGTTAAGTCTTCTGCTGCTGCTCTTTTTCTCCTTTGTTTTGTAGTTATTTATTTCTCTTTGTTACTGTTGTTGTTGTTGGCGGTGGTGGTGGTGTTCTTTCTTCTTTCTGTGTGTGTGTGTGTGTGTGTGTGTGTGTGTGTAAGAGAGAGAGAGAAAAAGAGCTGGGGGTGAAGGTTACTCAGTCATTAGTTAGTATAATTGATGTGTGTCATGTGTGTTAATAGCCTGATTCTGGCACTTACTTTCCTTCATCCATGGTATCAGGGATTCACAGACACGTTCCTTTGTCCCTTTTCCTTCGTGTTGAAAGCAGTGTGAAAGAAGAAGAAGAAAAAATATATACATACATTCTCACGTATACTGTTTGCATTCATTTTCCAAGTAGAGTGGTTTTGTAATATCTAAACAGGAGGTTGAGAAAACGTTTTGTTACTAGGAAAAGAATAATCCAGAAATCAATGGATGTGGGTGTGGGTGCATACTGTATAATGTATGATGTATTATTATGATATCTTGCTGACAGTATTACCAATGAACACGAGGACAATAGACGACATGCTTTGCTTTATTTATTATTTTTTTTATTAGCATGGCAACTCACCTGTAAAGATCATTATAAACACAACTTCATGAAGGACACTCACAAACATCATCAACTAAACACACAGGTAACATGACTCTCCTTACATCACGCCACTCAACACCGGAAGCAGGAAAGTCATGGATACAGTAGGCAGGACATACATTTAGCTTGTATAAATCTGTTGCATACACGTGTTTATTAGTAGTGATCATTTGATGGAGGACAAGGACTGGACAAATTTAAAGTAATGACCCAGAGAGAGAGAGAGAGAGAGGTGGTGTCAGTTACCCTTTCAAACGGTGCATTTTCTTTTTTCTCTTGGTTCTTGGTGTTTACGGCTGAGACTGTTTTTTCTCTCTTTGTCTCTTCCAAAAAAATTCATGTTTGTTGATTCGAAGCTCCATGTGTTTGTCTCGCCGTGACAGGAAGTGAATCCATCTACTCATATTATTCTAACTTTCATCTTATTCCGCTTTGAGAGGGAGGGAAGGTTATGGTCACATGGTGGTGGTAAAATAAGTAAATGTCGTTTCTAAATAGCCTGAAACACGCATATGAATTGTAAACAAACTTGAACACACTTAAACGCACCAGTAATTCAATGTTAAACGTAACAAAAAAGTGACACTCGATACTAAAAAAGAAAAATGCCCAACAAAAAATATATAATAATAATGACATAAGTAAATATAAAAAAAGTATGAAAAGAACTTGACAGGAAGTATGTGGGTACTTGCTATAACAGTTGTTGTGACACACACACACACACACACCACACACCACACACACACACACACCACACACACACACACACCACACACACACGTTCAACAAAGAAAACATAACCTGTAAACACAGAGAGAGAGAGAGAGAGAGAGAATGTGTGAATCATACGTGTAAGTATTAAGATAAATAATCGCCCTTCCTCTTACCATCTTTGCAGAGTTTAATGACCTAACGACTTCTAGACCAATTGGCAAACTCATGAGTCACCATCAAGATGTGCTAAGTAGTAGTAGTAGTAGTAGAAGTAGTAATAGCAATAGTAATAGTTTTTTTTTTCACCGCCTCTCGCTTACCATACTTCATACTGAAACAATAATAGTAATAATGATAATAATAAAAGTAGCAATAATTTCAACCACTAAGTCAGTCACCAGTATTACCATTAAAATCATTTATTGTCGGCCATGAACTAAAATTATCCGCCAGTCCTTTTATAATGTTCTTTCTCGGTGTGTCTGGCAGCTGTTATTGCATCATGTTAGGTAGTCGTCACACATGGCATCCACTCCCGGAAAGAAAAAGATAAATAAAGAAAGAAAGACTGGCTCCTACTCAGTTCCATGTGTTTGTATGTTGTAGGGAGTAAAGAAACATTTTAGTAAAGACCGATCTTGCAAAGTATTAATAGATTCTGTGTTTCTTAGTTGCTATGTTATTATATATAGCTATGTTTTATCTATATGTTCTATTTTAATCCTTCACTCGTGTGTATTACTACGTATATGACTTTTTATTGTTTATATTTCTATAATAGTTTGTGTAATGTGTATACGTGCAGAAAATCCCGTTTTTGCACTTTGTCACCAGTCTTCGTAGTCTTTTGTTCAACGGGGTTACTTTTAATGTTCCTTGTTCATAGCTAACTGTGTACGTATAATGAGTAAGTTATTAATAGGAAGATTTAGGAAAACTATAAAGAAATAGAAAAGAAGGACGATGGTAGCAGCAACAAAGAAAAGTTGGTCTTCAGCGTGTGTGTGTGTGTGTGTGTGTGCGTCCTATCACGTACTGGAAGGACATCCGTTGTTGTGGCGTATTATATAGCCAGACATTCTGATTTCTGCGAATATCTGCGGGTGTTAAGCGGTAGTGTGTGTGTGTGTGTGTGTTAGCCTAGTTGAAGTATCAGGGCCTGAGCTGCACTCGTGTGGTCCTATCCGTATTTATATTTGTCCAGATTTTCATTCGGTTATACAGTGTGTGTGTGTGTGTGTGTATGTGTGTGTGTGTGTGTTTCATCAACCTTACGTAATAATCTAGATGTATGACGTTGTGTGTGTAAATCCCCGTGACGTTACGCGGATGACCGATGCGTTTTCCTTGTACCTAAGACCGAGTTCTCGGAAACAGTAGTTTGCATGGTAAACTCTGGAACTCTCTTCCTTTGTCTGTTTTTCCACCTTCCCCTTTACCTTGTCAATTTTGTTGGCACTCGTCGTTATATTTACACCACTACTACTGCCTTAATTTATTACCCCTTGAAACTTAAGAAAAATATAATTATATAATTCAAATTTCTCTTCATCCATTCTTGTATTTATGTCATAGGTAGTTTTTTTCTTCTCTCATTTTGTTTATTTACTCATTTGATCTGTTTTAGTCTTTCACATGAGTAGGTGTATTTCCTTTTCATCTTCCAACTTCCTGTTTTTTATTTATTTATCTATCAATAAGCAACACGTCTAAAACCACGCCCTCTTGTGACGCAGAATGTGACGTCATGCTGAGGAAGCTCGCGGTAGATACAACTTGAATAATCTGCTTTACTGATGACGATAGTGTGCTTGTGACATGGCATCCTGCAACAACACTGATGATGATGATAATAATAATGATGATAAACAAGAGAAGAATATCAATGTCAAAAGTTAGCTTCATTTGTTATTTAATAAGGCTTGTTGGCAATCTGGGAGGTGAATGTTTCTGCAAAAGTAAGCTATAATAACATACGTTGGTCTCTCTCTCTCTCTCTCTCTCTCTCTCTCTCTCTCTCTCTCTCTCTCTCTCTCTCTCTCTCCCCCTCCACCTACTGTGCTGTCGATAAAAGAGAGAGAGAGAGAGATGGGGGGGTTGGTATACATGTCAATTTCACAACATCAAGTGACACGTAATCAACAAGTATGATACACTCAAAACAACGGCCTTTACTTTAACGTTTTCCTGGTGCCATTTACTCCCCTTACGTTTTCCTGCTGCTGGTAGAGACTCAACTCAATCCTTAATTCATAAAGATACATACGTAGGCAAGCCACCGCCCCTCCATACACGATTCAAATGTTTTCTTTTAAATGGATCATCTGCATGAGAGTTGCCAGAATTGACTTTTAGATAACTCACCAAGGTTTTAATTATGAGATGTAACGACCTAAATAGAACTAACTAACCGTCGAACAATTATTATCATTCAATTAAATATGTCCGTGTTGGTGAGAAATGTAAGTATGTCACTTGATATTTATAAAGTAATGCGTTGTAAGTGGAATAAAACAAACTATTGAGGGAACAAGCCAAGCCATGCCACGCGGACCCTCAGTTCTCTTTCTTTCTTTATTAATTTATTAATTGTCATGCAGTATACCCGAGATCGTGAGGCAAGAAATCGACATATCTTTTTCTACCAATGTGTCTGTTTTATATGGGGTATCTGGTATCTATTTTTACTTCCTATTAACCTAAAATCTTCAGTAGTGCATAACAAACGCAGTCTATACACGTTGGAGGCAGCTGACCTTGGAAGGGACGAAGATTTTTGTTGTTATATTTGTTTGTAGGTGAATCTAGTTATTAGTTTTTTTTACTATGTTATCTAGTGATGAAGATGTAGCTGTAAATAATCTTATATATGACTAGAAAATAAAGGAAAGGTCCACCTTAGCTGTACCCTTGCAGGGTGAAATACAACAAAGTAAAGCAAAGTAAAGTATATGAAAAACAAGGGACGGTTTGGTATAACGTGCCAAGCGTCACCACGCAAACGTTTAGTCGGTCGATGCAACGTCAAACTCAAACGTTTCTATCATAAGCATAGCAACAATAAGTACACGTGTTATATACGTGAACTCACGGCACATCATAATGCTGCACACAGACAGAAGGGCAGTCCTACCTACAAATTACGATGCTGGTGGTTGCCACTGACTCCAGGCTCAGTAAATGTAATATGTTTTGATTATAGATACAAAGACTTTTTTTTTAGTATGGTAAACTTTTAATAAGACATCACTGGTCGCAATAGAGCAATGCTGAGTGTAGGAGTGGCCCAACGTGCCTCATTACCCTTTTGGCAGAGATTAAAACACATGGTGCAATACATTGGCCTCCTGAAGCTCTCCTTGCCACTCTCTCCCACACCGCTTCCTCAGTTGTCAGACCGCCGCTTCACATATTTGTACTCCTACTACCAACGAGTTCCACGACTGGTGAAGAAGTGAATGTTTAAACAGTGCGTCATTCCTAGATCATAAGAGCATTGGACAGACTGTAGTGAAGCCAACACATACACACAGACATAGTTCTGTGGTGGTAGTGTGAAAACGTTCCCCAAACAGTTCACGGCAACAGTATCTTGGGTGTAAGGTTTTCTTACAGCCATTGTGTTGCGCCCAGTGTGTAAACTATTGCATGCTGTGATAGTATATATATTTACCTTATTATTCAAAACGAAGTAAGATGGTTGCAGAGTCATTATACGCGGTAAGGACAATCACAGTTCCGTATGTTAGATAAACGTTTCCATGGTGAGGGGTAAGGGGGGGTAAACGTTTGTTGGTTGACAGCTGCATGAACGTTCCAACTTCATTACTCCTCACATCAGCTGTATCGTAGAAGAGTATTAATGCAACTTTTTGCTCTCTCTCTCTCTCTCTCTCTCTCTCTCTCTCTCTCTCTCTCTCTCTCTCTCTCTCTCTCAAATCAGCTGATATTATAGTGAACGGGCGGATTTATGTTCTTTGTCTCACCTTTGTTATCTTGTTTATTGAAAATTATCAAATCTTTGTTTTTCTTTGCCAGCTACGTTCTGAATACCGTGACTTCACCTTTAAACACATTATTGCAACACCTTTATTGATCTTCCTAAAGCTTATGTTACAATATATAATAATGACACATTTATGTTAGGTATCTTCGTTGTTCATGTTAGTTTTCTTATAAACTTATTTCGCAAGCTTATTTTGACCAGTGCAGAATTTTTTTTCTTTTCTCTCTCTCTCTCTCTCTCTCTCTCTCTCTCTCTCTCTCTCTCTCTCTCTCTCTCTCTCTCTCTCTCTCTCAAAGTATCCTACCTAACCTACAACACTTCACGTCAGTCTTAAGAATCACGACAGAAGGAAAGGTTATCACGCTCTTCCACATGAAAATGTTACTCCTTCCATGTTCAGCATTACAGTAATTCTTAATTTGCGGAGCCAGTTCAATATTAAAAATGTTCACAGTGACGAGATCTACACATTGAAATAAGGAAGAATTTGATATATGCAGGATATCGTTTTCCGTTATAATACATTTTGATTTGATTAGGTTAATACATATTGATTGTACTAGTGCGACGTTGTTGTGATGCAGTGTGCGTCCAACCCGATCCTTGCACTAGAAACTCATTGTGGATTTTATGCTGCACTTATCTGTTTTTTTCCTTCTTCCTCTTCTTCTTCATCATCTTCTTTATTGGTGTTGTTGGTAGTAGTAGTAGTATTTGTATTATTTATTAAATTATTTTATTTTTATCCTGTAACTTCAGAATTTCAACCTAACAAAGTAATGATGATAATTTGTTGTTGATCTTTATATATATATATATATATATATATATATATATATATATATATATATATATATATATTATCAATTCACGTTATCAGTTTTTTGTTGGTTGGTTATATTTATTATTCATTTATATGTTTTTATATATAGTTTATTATATTTATTAATTAATTTATTTATTTATTCATTTATTATTTTTTAAATGAGCATGACCTTTTCATCAGTCAACCAACCATGTAATATGTAATAATACCTTCGCTGTGAGACGGGTGTAACACTGTAATAATACCTTCGCTGTGAGACGGGTGTAACACTGTAATAATACCTTCGCCTCTATATGGAGCTCCTCAAAGGAATGAAGGGTTCCACACCTTGAGTATTTCCTTGCTGGGTGGAGTCGAGGGCTGGTCGGCGCTCGTTTCATCAATTTTCTTCTTTGTCACAGCGCGATGCTGTGTAATGCCTCTTAGTTTTGAAACATTGATGAGTTGATTTAAAGTGGTAGGTATGAGTGATCTTGATGTCACAGGAGGTCTGAGTTACCCCAAAACCAGGCCTTTGAATCGGCAGGTGCCATAATATAATGATCACCAAGGTTTAAGTGTAGTTTGGTTGACGTTGCCTGTCTCGCCTCTTACAGCTGCACCTTTTGCTGTCTTGTACTGCTGCTTCCATGGTTAAACTGCGCTTCTGCTGCACAATATTTTCCACCCATTCTTTACTCACAGTCCTATACTATCCATCTTACTACATAATGCAATAGTTAACCAGTACCTTCACAACCTCATGCATTTCATTATTGATATTCCGAAACATTTCCATAGGCACGAGTATCAAGACACATCATAAATTAAATTGCTTATTATATTCTCCCTCGTTTTCGTTAAGCTAGCATAAACTTAACATTTTTTCTAATCACAGCAGTTTGTTTTGTAAGCTTAAATCAGCCTTTTTAATGGTAACCTAACAAGAAGGGTTTTGTAGGCCCTGACAAGCCCTAACAAGTTGTTGGTAACACAATGGGCAACCAAGCCTTATCGGGTGGAGAAGGGAAGAGCCAGGCATACCAAGGACTTCCTGACGGTGGTGTGCGTGGCCTTAGGGAAATAGCAGTGGTGAGTGCATGCGTGATATGGATTCAGATAACACACAGTCATAGGTCATGTCTTCTGCAGAACTTACTGAAATTATTCCTGTTCCTCTTTACATTTCGTAGGACTCTCGCATACTCTGTTCTGTTCATTTTATTTGCTTCATGTTATATCTTTTTTTTTCTTCTTTGTTTAACCCGTACTGTTGCGTATCTACAGATGACTTGTTTTGTTGTAGATAGTGTAGTTACTCCACCATAACTTTAATTGAATTGATTTTTCGTAAAATTTTTTTTCTCGATGATTTCATTGTTCCTCTTGCATTTGACGGAAGAAAAAAATGTACATAATCGGTTCATGAGACACATTTCGCTGTTGTTACTCACTTCATTTATTTATTTATATTTTTTCATGAACCTCCAGAAACAAAACATTACCTAAGCTCGAACGTTATTACGAGTTATTTGAGTCAACATACAATGCGTCATCACGGCCACCTGAAGGACAGCACCAAGATCCTGGTGATAAAGGATACATATGATAAAATAAAAGCAGCTAAAGGCGGAGTGTGGATGAGTTTATTCAATAGGAAAGGGAAACATAATGAGAATAGGGGAAGGGAAAGATAAGAAATCAATACATAAATAACGGGTGAGGGGAAACATAACGTGATGTAAGTTAAAGTAGAGTGAATAACGGACGAGGAAAACACAACGTGATGCAAGTGAGGGGCGGAAGGAAAGGACAAGTGGAACACGTGGCTGCTTAAGGATGGAAGGGAGGCAGGAGATGATGATGAAGGGAAATGAGGCAATGCCATGAAATTAAAGAAAAGAAAGGGATAAGGAAAGAACAAACTAGTGCATGGCATTGATGATAGGAGAGTAAGGGAGAAAAATAAAGACAAGCAAGTAGAACGAATAGTTTGAACGCAATAACTGTCGTATTGGATAATAGTTCTCTGTGGATTGTGGAGGTAGAGACAAATATGCTTATCCTCGCTCCCTCTGTTGGTTTTGTTACTCATGAAAAACATTCTTGAGGAGCGAATCAAGCTGGCTAACAGGAAGCCCATGCAGTCTGTGGTTACTCGAAGGAAGGCGTTTTCAAATGGGTGTGGCTTATTCCTGAATGTTTCACTCGCTTTCGTCAGTATGCGAATACACACATTGTAAAGTTTTGAAAGTCTAGTAATAAAAATGAAGTAATACGTTGTACTGACTCATCGGATTAAGAAAATATGCTTAGCCTTGGTAAAAGATCAAAGTATGAATGTTAACAAAAAATTACTAATATCTTATAAAATACGTTTATATTGTTATGGAACTGCTTGGTCGTACGACGGACAAAACAGTTGTGAGGAAGTAGGCAACCCACGTGTAGTGTAGCGTTGTGTGGTGAGCAGAGATGGTGATGACCCCGTGACGTGACGAGTGAGTGATGTGACTACTTAGCAACCGGTGCAAACATGAGCTTAGCGAACTTGTAATTGGCTGAATACTTGAGTGAATCACTCCTGCTTGTTATGTACATAGTTAGCCAGCTTATCAACATCAATAGGCAGTGAAATTTGAGTTACGTGCCGAACACTAACGTAAAACAAACGTTGATATACATATAAGGTTATGATACTCAACATGACACACTCTCATGTTTGAACAAGCTGCATCTTGAGAACATCGTATAAGGAAGAAAGAAAACAGGTTTTGTATTTACATGGACAATATTCTGTCGTGTTTGAATTCGTGACAACAAAATAATGTATATATTTATATATAAAACATACAAACATATAAATTAGAGAAACATATCCAGTGTCCTTAATTAATCTATCAACGGTTTCCTGTAGCAACTAAAGATGGACGTATTATTATTGTTTGTGTTGTCGACGTCAATATGAAAATAACACAATGAACATTTTATCTAAATTAAAAGTGAACACGTAGTCACAACACAATTATAACGTTGTGATTCTGATTCACGCGTCTCAACGAGGATACGTGATTACAAGTATGAATAATAACTCAAATACCTACAGATGTGGTCTCGGCTACACCCTTCACCTGCTTCAAACACCAATACATGTCGTTCCAAGCATCGAGGCGACCATCTGTAGTGTAGAAGGACATATAATGGACATTTCATTCAGTCCTCGTCCTCACAGTTAATACACGAGTACTAAGTCATTATATAAGGTGAATGCCAGCAGTTATAACACGTAGCCGAGTGGTGGAAACGTAACGTGTGTCTGAGGAGAGTTCGTTGCCTTCCGTCGGGGTCCGAAATTAGGAAAGTAATGGCGTTTGACTGTGAATTGACGGTGGCTGTTGAATCACATAGAAACCTTTGTCACGTAGATCATATTTTCTTTACTGTATTACGGGACTGGATGAGTGAGGGCTACGAAAGAAAGAAAACAAAAGAAAAAAAAGGGAGGATAAGGGAAACTGTACTTAATTGCCGCTTCCAACCAGATTGTTCAAAAAGGAATATTATTAATTTAGTGTGATAGGTGTTGATTTAAACATGAACGTCTACTATTGTGGTGAAATACAGTCCGCATTTCAGTAGCCTACCCGCCATGCACGTGCTGTCACATATATTAAATTTTAGTCAGCCTAACCCCGCCCCGTCCCGCCCTGCCCTGCATAACCACAAGCACACAGACCACTGAATCGATGCTCTTAACCAATACCTACGTTACTAGCGAGGTTATCAAAGTCTTTCTAAGGGAGAATAGTACCAGAATACCACGTTATCAACACACCGGCAACCCTAAGTTGGCCTCCATTTTTTATTACTCCTTTTATAAGGAACCAGCAATCGCAAATGGGTTTTTTATATAACCATTTTTTTATTATTTTTTATTATTGCCCTTGAATGGTTCTCCAATGGCTTTAAAAAGTAAATATTACCACACCATACTGGCTATAAGGGACCCTTGTTCTAAAAGTGTAGTAGAGGCTGGCGAGTGTAGTGTAGGTTGGGTTAGGTTATCCCAGACTTCCTCGAAACGTTCAACCCAAAGGAGATTCTGAGGGACACACCACGTAATACATTATAATGAAAGGAAATGCCACCATCATGTACTCTCAAGGCCCTCCGTGGTTATTTGAAGATGGTTACATGCAAGTTCATGTTAGTGGAAGCATCGGTCTTACTACCTACGTGAATTTGATTATGAAACACTGTATTGTTTTATTAATACACACAATACGTATGAATATGATAAAGGAAACACTATTATTTTATTACTGTAGGCTCTATGTGTGATTCTGATGGAAGAAACACTATTATTTTATTACTATACCCCTTATGTGTTAGTCTGATAGTAGACACACTGTATAATATTGTTAAAGCAGTCATTGGTGTCCCAAAATGTGTATAATGTATAAAACCGGGATAGGACGTAACGAACAATTTCACTTCACATTCGAATAAGTTGACCGTTGGGAAAAGCAGAGAGAGAGAGAGAGAGTTTAGTCGATCACTCGTTTGTTTTCGTTCGTTGGTCTGTTTCTCCGTGATGTGAGTGCAATCCGTTACAGTTACGTTGACCTCACCTCAGCAAACTAACGTATGCATAAACAGGATGCACCATTTTTAGCAGGAGGAAAAACTTTGCTGCTTTCATCATCACCTTTCACCACCATCACTATTATTAATCGCAGAATAAAATCAATACTTTCTTTTTCCCTCATTTATTTCTTCCTTCTACATTCACTCGACGCTTTCTTTTCTTTTCTTTCCCTCCTTCCTTTCTTTCTTCTACTTTCCCTCAATGCTATACAAAAATATAAAGGATAAATCTGCCATTTTTTCTGCCATTATTATCATTTACTCACTTATTTTACTTATATACGCATTTATCTATCTATATCTATTCACCAGCGTGTGTGTGTGTGTGTGGCGCCAGATGTGTGTATAGTGTTGCGCCACTTTCGAGGAAGAACGTAGTAGAAATTGCGTCACATGTCGGTAGAGAAGAGGCCTTTTATACATAGTTTACCTGGTTGGTGGATTAGTGGGAAGTGAGACCAGGTGTTATGGCGTGGTGGGATCTACCTTTCATTTGTTTATATTGTTATTTATTTATTTTTATTTACTAGTGTTTTCATTATTTTTGTTGGTTATATATATATATATTTTCTCTATTGTTGTATATTTGAAGTTTAAGTCGATAGTTTTTGTCAAATTTGAACGCTTCCATTCACTTATTTTCTTCCTTCCTTCCTTCCTTCCTTCCTTCCTTCATCTTCCCTAACTCTTTGTAGCTAAATTTAAAACAAAAACACTTACCCAACTTTAGCTTTACTAACAAATACTTGGAAGAAAATAATGAACAGAACCTCACCAATATCACGCTAATAAGTCTTAGTACACCAAAACCTCAACATATAGCTAATAACATGCTAAAATAACTAAAGAAAACTAATATGGGTATACTTATTGGGGTATTTGAATAAGTCTCTCTGCTTTGGTAATTGGAATAGTGGTTTGAAGTGCAGTGCATGTACTAGGACAGTTTTAAAAGACGTTTGTGTACACTCTACTACTCAATGTTTTCCTAAAATCTCTTGGGGCCATCCCCGAGGAACAAAGTTTTGTCTGTCACCGTGAAGAACAGGTAGGGTTCATGTTGTGTGTGTTTGTGAGGTAGGAAGGAAAAATTGCCATCGCTTTTATATCCTTTTTATGGTTTCTTTTCTATTAATTTCCTCTATTTTCTCTTCCTGGTACTTCTGATCATTCGATATTGAGGTACTGAAATGCAAACAATGGTAATGATAGTAATGATAATAATATATATAATTAATGATAATGATTGATAATCATAATAATAACAATTTCATCACGTTGCATCAAGTTATAAATATCTGCCTCGTGTATAGAAGGAAAAAATTTTACCGCCCTTACCCCTCCGTTCCTACATGTACTAGAACACGTATTTGCGCGCCAAACCACCATTGCATAAATACACAACATTAGGCAACTCTTTAGCCAATCATAGCATGGGGAGAACTTAACTCCCACCAATCAGAAGCGAGAAGTAATACGTTGCCACTTTCGTCCTATCACCAGACATCAGATAGGATGTGGGTCGTAGTGTTTTGAATCGTTTTGCTTTTCCTTGCACCACGTTATACCAAGTTTCATCCTGTCTGGGTAAACTTGTTTGGACTTTGAAGTGGCTGTGGCCTTGTATATTTTATTGCCTATTGGTTTGAATTGTATCGTTGGAGGGAGGTGACGTATGTATAATGATAGAAGTAGTATTTTTGCTAACCACCTTTCTCATTAACATATACAGAATTGATAAAATGGATACTTTGGGTAAGGGGTGTGCTAGTGTGTGTGTTAGAGAGAGAGAGAGAGAGAGAGAGAGAGAGAGAGAGAGAGAGAGAGAGAGATGTGATTGGCAGGCAGGGTAGGGTAGGGTCAGGGTTAGTGTGTGCTGAGTGTTGCATTGAAGTTTCTATGAAGAAAACATTGGCTCACTTCCCGTAGGTTTATAGACTGACTGTGTTTGTTTATCTAAGACTCGCCTCCCTGTAATTCAGTATCTAGTAGTGTTTGGTGAGGACATAAATATACCAAGAAGTTATCGTCTCCCTTGTGAAACTTGTAAACAAACATGATTTAAACCTATTTATATTGTTGTTGTGTTGGTTTATGTAATGGATGTACAGCTTATTTATTGTGTTAGTCGTTTTATTAGTCATTATGTGTTATCGTGGGAGTGGTTTTAAAAGTTGTGAAATGTATTAACCCACTCTAGGATTTCTTTGTTTTCATGTTTCCTCACTCGTTTGATTCTTTGTAACCCGGATATCCTTTTCATGTGTGTGTGTGTGTGTGTGTGTGTGTGTGTGTGTGTGTGTGTGTGTAGTTCGCCATTTTACTTGGAATACTGAAGTAGTAGCTTTCAGCTCTCTTTATGACTCTTCAGTTATTGTCAACAGGCCTGAGCTGCGACGGGAAATAGACTCAGTAGCTGCTATGTCAACAGGATGCTGTGCTATGGCAACGTATGAGTTATGAGGTGGTTCTTGGAACGAGAGAGAGAGAGAGAGAGAGAGAGAGAGAGAGAGAGAGAGAGTGAGTTTGTGCTCTTTAAACCATTCTAGTGATTATGTAGTATTACTGTGAAGATGTTGCTCAATCTCTCAAAGGTTTAAACGAGAATGTTGTATGTAAGACACACGCACTTCACCACGTCTCTGCCTCACCACGTCAAGTCGAGGATCCATAATGCATGGCCAGCTTCAGTCGCTACACCCAAAATACCGGAGAACGTTCAGTCATGTTGGACCAAAGTATTTCCATTGTCATGTTGCTGTAACTTTAACTATGATGAAATTATAGAAAAAGTGTGACGAGAGATAATTTAACATGCTGTTTGTATTACGTTATGTCTAAACTGTTATTCTGAGTTGGGTGGAGAGCGGAGGGAGCAGTACAGTGTGTCGGAAATATGGAAAAGGTTGCCGAGAGGCCTAACAAAGGTAAAGGTAATAGGACTGTAAACAAGTCTGATCGTGCTGGCAAAGACGGGATCCCTAAAATAACTCAGTGATGCACATGGCCACTAATTATGGAGATGATATGACTCCTTCTTTACCTCCCACACACAACACACCCTTCTCTATGTTATGATGGTGTGTCTCATCCTTTCCCGCCACTGCTGCCCTATAAAGTGTTCCTCCCTTCTCCTTTCCTTCCCCTCCCCTGGCGGTGCATCACGTGACTCAGAAATATCATTAGTCTGCGTCAAACAACCATGACTAACGAGTTATTATCATTCGAGACCATTCCCTCCTACCCGGGACCCGCCTCCTCCTATCCATATCCTTGGGTGCGAAGGTTGTTTATGAGGCAAACAAATGTTATCATCTCTTTCATCAACACATTTCTCATGCAAGATTTGTCCTGTTGACATAGTTGTGTGTTGTCAATTAGTCACTCCGTTGAATTATCCGTGACTAAAGAAGAATGTGTGTATGGTTGCGTCATCACCAGCAACAGGCGGATGTAGGTGGCACTTTGACCCCCACCACGGAACTCGGGTTCAATTTAATAGCAAGGTGACTGCCCTGAGCGTGCCACTTCCTCGTGTAGCTTGACAGGACACACCACGCACTACACCGCTGCTATGGATCTCCGCGCTACCAAGACATGTGCGAGTCCCCGTGTGTGCGTGTGCTCGGCCCGCCCTTGGACACAGTGCAAGATCTCTTCACAGCCAAGCACCAACTCCTGGGTTAAGGTGCAAGAGGTATTACAACCTTCGTCTCGTCAAATAGTGCTGCAAGTTACCACCAGGATTGAGGATGACAATAAGACTTGAGTTATCTGTGGTACCTTTCACCGGCTTCTTCATCATTACATAGGAATTGAAGTGATGTCAGTGACGGCAGGCTACGTTCAGGAAAATTGTTTTGGCCTAACAGTGATAAAGTGAACTTACCGTGTAAAGTGACACTGAAAAGAAAGAAAAAAGAAAATGGGAAATGGTTTGTGTGATAACCCGTGAGTCACATTTATATTTTTGATGCTGGTGGAAATTAAATCAGTTTTTTGGGGGTTTTTTTTTACTTTTCAATCTGATCAGTGACGCTAGTGTATAAAACTTTCATACATGTAACAAAAAGTATCGTACACATTATGGGGGTTGTATTTTACCCTCCATAGTCTGCCTTTGTCATCACTTCACGCTAGTTGGGGATGAAGGAAAATTACAACATGTTATTTCATACGGAAAAAATGTCGGGGAGAGGAGAAAGGGTACACAGAGATGGAGGAGAAAATGTGTGTGTGTGTGTGTGTGTGTGTGTGTGTGTGTGTGTGTTCTTTGTCCTGCATTATCCCGAGAGACTTGTGTGAGGGTGTTGTCAGGAGAGGGAAGGCGGTGTAGGTGTAGACTGTTAGACTGTTAGTGTGTAAATGTGTCAGGAATAGTTGGGTAGTTAGTGAGTGAACTAGTTTCTCTGTTGTATCTAAGGTTATCACTGCTTTCATTCGTCTTGGTTTTCGTAACCTTTTTTTTCTCTCTCTCTCTCTCTCTCTCTCTCTCTCTCTCTCTCTCTCTCTCTCTCTCTCTCTCTCTCTCTCTCTCTCTCTCTCTCTCTCTCCACGCCTTAAAGATGCAGTCATCCTCTCCCTATCCTCTTCCTCTTTCCACACCACTCCATGTTTCCACTCCCACTCATAAGTGACGTCAGAGAGATGAGATCACCAGCCTTAGAAGGGCGAGTAGTCTTAGGGCGAGGTAAGGATCTTGATAAGAATATAAGGATATTGCTGAACCTCTTTTCTTAACCTTCTTCCTCATCCTTCTAGGGGAGCAGGATTAACCGGAAGAGACGAACGGGTTTTTTGTTTTGTTTTTCCCCGAGACTAAACAGGGGATGGAGGGAGGGGATAGATGTATATATACGCTGCTGTTGTGTTGGGGGGGGGAGGGGAGATGAATCATAGACCATTGCGTTGTTTTGTGATGTGTGAAGGGTATGGGGGGGGGAGTAAATGCGTATATACAGGTAACAGTGGAGGAAGGGAGGGTGGAGTAAGAGGTGTGGAAGAGGAAGCTATAAAAATAACTGCGTCGTTTTGTGCGTTAGTCGTCACCTCTTGACACACACACACACAGTGAATTACACATATGACGTCTCTGTTCACTTGTCCTTCAGTTCTCCGATATTTTGCGTATATTGTCAGATCCAGAGCAAGAGTTGGCTTACATAGTTGTCAGGTGTACTTTTTACCCTAAACTCTATTGTTTTTTCATCTGTTGTAATTGTTCTTACTACTACTACCACTGTGTCACAATCAATAACTAGTGTTGTCCTAACCCTGTATTCCTTCCTCAGGTGCCCCATCATGAGGAGTTCGCCGCCGAGGCCGTCTGTCCTGCAAGTGATGACCGTGCCATCTCAAGCCAGGTGCGTTGACCTGTTGACGGGGATGGCATGTTTCTAAAGCATGTCCCCTAAGGAGAGGTAGATAGAAGGTCATTCGCCTTCGTAAGAGTATATTTATGACATTTGTAAATAAGTTATAGGCATTAAGTGTGTAGCATTCTCCTGTAGGTGGGTAAGATAGTGTTATATTACAAGTGCATGTCAGGCTTACAATATCTTGGTGTGCAGCTCTGTCTCTTTGGAACCTTGAGTACATATTCAATAACAGTGCAGAGTGGAATGTTTAGGTCACCAGTTTGCCTTTCCCAGTTTTTTCCAGGATCTATTTTTATCAAGCATGCCAGAGGGGAGGAGGAACACATTGACTTTTTTGTGTTTAGATAACAAGTGAGGTCCTCATATTTATAGTTAGATACACTTAACGCTGTACATTGCTTGGTAAGATCAGTCAATATACACAGATTTACCCTGATAAAAAATTAATGAACGTAGCAAAAATTGTAGGCTTTAGGTGAAATATGTAGTTATACAAGTTTGTTAAGGTTGATGTGTTTATGTATGTGCGACTTACAGGATGCAGCTTGGGTGTGGACGAGGGAGGAAGACGAGGAAGGTAAAGGAGAGCTGAGTGATTGTGATGAGCTACAACAAAATCAAATCATTCAAAGGGTAAGTTATGTGACTAAAATTTTGTGTTGTGGTGTTGGTTGAGACAGTTCATTGGATGGTGATGATGATGCTGGGGAGAGTGGTGCTGAAGGGCTAAAGTCTGTGGTGGTGATGTTAATTGAAAGGATAGGATTGTTATGCACGTGAGAGTGTAGTACATGAGTATGGTAGAGGTCGTGGGTGTAAGAGGACGACCACCAGTGAAATGGGAGGACAATGCTGGACTATGTGAGGGAAAGAAAGTATGTGAGAAGGAGAACGAGAGGATTGAAACAGGGAATGTGTGAACAGGAATTAATTGAGACCAGCTGTAGTCATCCTTGGGGGGAGGGGGTAGTAGTTAGTTGTTAATTCTTATACATTGTTATCTAAGTGATGTAGCTTCCTGGTGTGGCGTGGTGTTGTGTGACTGTTGAAGTGGTGTTGCAGTGTTTATACTAACCGTAGACATGTGTGTGTTTCAGAAGGAAAGTGTGCATGAGAGGCAATCAATACACCAAGATGACCAAGATGACAGGCTGGTGATTGTGGATGTGAAGACGGAAGAAGATGAGGAAGAAGAGGAAGATGAGCTGGAGGATGGTGGACAGGATGCTGAGGAACGTTTACCACTGATTCCTTTTGAGGATGAGAACCAAGTGAAGAAGGAGCTTGTAGGCAAAGGGTGGCGCAAGAAGACTCAGTTGAAGATGGATCACGGCAAACAGTGGATTGTCGAAAACCTACTCTTTGTTACCACTACTGTCAGTGTGGTGTCCTTAAGTGGCATTGAGAAGGCCTACTGCAATGACTGTCATAGAGAAGGCCGAGAGCCCCTCACCATGTTTGTGCTTGCCCGCCTCATCCACAAAGAGTTTCCAGAGGCAGGTAAGTGTCGCCTTGGGCCACGAGGCCACCAGAAGATTCATTATAACCACCTGCAGATGAGGTTGAGCAGCTCATCCAACCAACTTTGCATGAACGGTGTTGCTTCAACCGCCTCCGGGAAGGAGGCAGCGGGAGAGACGCCGAGTGACAACTTACCTTTGACAGAGTTACAAGTCAAGGGCAAGAAGCCAGCGTCCGGAGTGAAACGCAGAGACGTGGAGCAAGACACAAGTCAACAGAAGAGTGATGGTACGCTGTGTGCGGCCGGAGAAGCTGTACCGACATCTGCCACCCAACTTGTGCCTCAGGACGACAAGCAAAGCCAACAGGGCTGCAAGGATGCTGCTAACACCCTCGTGCAAGTAGTGAAGTCGTTCAAGTTGCAAGGGAAGTTTGACATGCTTCTGAAGCTTTTCGCCCACAGTGCTTCGTGCAGCAAGTCGTCGTGCTACCCAGTCTGCCTCATGTTTCGCAGAGTTCGTCACCACGTGGTGAGTGCTCGTCACGCCTGCCACGTCATGCGCTTCTACACCATGCTGCTCAAACTGCACGTTGCACGCTGCAATGACAACTACTGCGGCATGACAGCATGTCCAGCTCTGCGAGCCTCACAGCGAGCCAAACGCAGCTGGGATGATGATCTCCAGGAAGAGGAGGTGCAGCTGGAGCAGCAACATGATGAGTTTCAACACACAGCAAAGAAAGTCAACGGGCAAGCCAAACGTCCTTCCTTTTTGAAGCTTAGGCTGCCTTCACCTGCCTCCTCCTTGCCTAACTCAGAGCCTTCCACACCCTCGCCCTCCGTCAGCCCCACCGATACCTTACCACCATCGCCGGTCAGGAATACTCTGCCGCTGCCCTTTGAAGCAAGGCGTGGGGTTAAGATTCCTACCGAGCATAGAGGTGCCTAGTCATCATGCCCAAGCCTATTCTTTTTTTCTTTTCTTTTTTATTTTATTTTATTTTTTATTATCTTTTTCCCATTTTTCTAGTCGAGTTCTTGCTGATATTCATTATCTTTCCACCTGAGAGAACATATATAGTGAGGCAAGCTGGAGGAGAAAGTCTGGTGGTATGTAAAGACAAGCATGGAATGAGGCTGAAGGTGCTGGAGGTGGTTCAAGGGATAGAACACTCACCAAGACTTGCAAAGGAGTACATACTGCAACAACAAACATAGATCTCAAGGTGTTGCAGTCATTACTCAACACTTCCAAGAGATGTCATACAGCCACTAAGCAAGATGTTGGAATTACTGACTTGCTAAGACCTCATAAGTAAGTCTCATTTTGTCTTTAGATTAAAATGTTACAATAATTTTATTCTTTTCAAAATATATGTATTGTTAATAGCTGTGTTGTGGATTTTGATCCATTCACTTCCTGTGTAATGCAGGAAGTGAAAGATGAAAACACTTTGGATAGACTTATAAATGTGACACATGAGATTAATTTGACATCATTGAAGTAGAGGGAATGGAAATAAGCTAAAGAATCTCAGTAATATTTCAAAAGAGTTGAAGAGAAAAGTAAAAGGTTGGTTGTATGGTATTTGTAGATTGTTCAGCAATGATTTCTCTATAACGGGATGAAAGAGTCACTTGTGGGGCCAGTGTGAAGGGCAGAGGATCACCATATGAAGCGGCTTAGGCTGTGGAAATAGGTTGATCCCATTCTTTACACTGATCTAACGAGTCTCTCTCTCTCATCCTTTTTATGGTCTTTTTGAGTATGTATGCTCTATACGTGTATATTTACCTTGCAAATATGTGAACCTTCAAGTTTTGGTTCTTCATTGTACAAATACAATGCATATAAAGTGGTTCTTGAAGCCAAAAATATCATGTACATATTCCTTTTTGTGTTTCCATTGGATTAATTTTTTTTTTTTTCAGTTTTTAATGTTTCTTAGATGCCACCCTGCATGAGTGGGAAAAGGCCAATTGTATTAGAAGAAACCAAAACAATAAATACAGGCAATAAAGAGCCTGGAGGAGGAGGAGGAGAATGAGAATGATGTTTGATAAAGGAGATGAAACACTTGAATTCCTTAAAAGATAAGATGATACATTTCTTTTCTTCCTCCTACTCATCGAGAAGAAAAAAGATGATAAACACATTTTTATTGTGTGTGGGAGTGATTAAGTTGTAAAGTGCCTTGTGTGTGGCATAAGAACAATATTTAGAAGCAGGAGCTAGTAAGAAATATCAGTGTTGAGTTCAAGCTTATATTAATAATTTTGTGTAAGCTGGCAGTATAGCATTATTGTTTTATAGATTAATGAAGAAGGCAAAACTTACTATTTTTATGTTTGGACCAAAATAATTTTTTTTAAGTTACTCAAACAGGAAGTAAAGAGAAAACTACATATAGGCGAGTAGTTGTTTGTGTGTCTTTGAGACCCAACTCTAGTCTGAGTTACACACCTACACAATGACTACCAAGATTAGATACATTTGGTAAAGTAATTGCTTATTCTTTGTTGTTGCTTTTCGGAAGATTATTTTTTTCCACACCAATACATCACTGAGTAGTGCTAAGATGTTCCTAAATATGTATGATGTACAGCTATCTACCATCATAATTGTTTTTTTGTTATGACAATTTGTAATCTATTTTTGTATGGGCTTAATTTTTATTGTATTTGTTGCATTTCATTATTCTGTGCCATTGAGTTCCTGGCACAGAGGTCATACCGTTACCTTATTTTTCTTTCGGGAGAAAGATATTAAGGAAGTAATAGCTGTGATTATTTGATAGTCAATAAACAAACGACTTAAGTGACAAGACAGCATCACCGCTGTTCCTGATGTCTTTTGTATTGTTTTCACTTGTCTTTAGTTCAATGCAATGATCTTCATTATATATATATATATATATATATATATATATATATATATATATATATATATATATATATATATATATATATATTCAATTTGGTACAATAATTTGGCCGGTATTCTGAATACATTTAGAAGAATAGGCTTGTTAGATGATAAGGAAAAGAAATCTTCAATATTTCCTTCATAAATGTGTGGATCTTTCATAGATCGATAATTTGCCTCTAATCGCGTGGATCCATCCCTCGAAAATAGACCTTAGTAACTAAGGTACATGAATAAACAGGCTGCTGGAATGCCTGTAGTCTTCAAGTTTGTTACCTGCAGTCTGATTACAGCGTCCATCTCCCCTTATGAATGGATGTTCTACATACAACTCGTGTCATTATCTTTCAACGGAACATAAAGTATATCAGAAACACAGTGTATACTGAGGTTTTTTATTCCTGACTGGTTTCGCTCACAGCTTCTTCAAAGGACTGACCTCCTCACGGCAACTCCTGGCCTTATATATAAGGTCAGGAGTTGCCGTGAGGAGGTCAGTCCTCTGAAGAAGCTGTGAGCAAAACCGGTCAGGAATAAAAAACCTCAGTATACACCGTGTTTCTCTTTCCACAACCCACAACTGTCAAGATGTCCATACATAAAGTATATCGTTATTATATCGGAATGATCACTGCAGGTCAAAGAAGTGTCGTGCGTGTATCTTTAATAACAATCTAAGCAACACGAGAAGTGCTCCGAATTTTGTCTTATTTACCTATATTTCTAATTTGCACTTGAGGAACATTTCAAACTTGTTTACCTCTTTTATTAACTTCTGTTTACACGTGAAATTTAACATTTACATATAAAGGTTTATCTTTACCTTCAGTACGTGCGACAAAGTAAGTGATGGATTTAAGGTGTATTCGTAATCTAAGTGGATATGTTATTATTAGCTTGGCATGGATTAATATTACTGTTTGTCTGCAATCGGATATTCTCTTTTAAACCTTGTCCCTTTTGCTGCTAAGAGACAACAAAAACCTGCTGTATTCATTTTATAGTCTCTAATTGATAGGGTTACATTGAAACAAGACTACCATCAGTTCAGTTCAGTTTGTTCTTCAAAAAGGGTCGAGAATTATAAGAGTATTTCCAATGGTGGAGGAAACGATTTATATTACTAACTGTACGCCTAAACTTATTTCTTTAGCTCCATACTGAACTTACACTGTTGGAAGCAAAGGACAAAGTACGTGTGTACCTTATTATTAACTTAGGATAGTTATAGTTATTAGCCTCAAATGATGAAATAGTTGCACTAATCTAGGCAATATTTACTAATGGTTTCCCTTCATGATTTATTCTAGTAGTGTTTGGTATGTTATAAGTGGTCTAACTTTGCACGCTTCGGTTTTGCTTTATCAATTATAGGGGGAAGTAACCTTATGATTATAATTTCTTTGCTTTCTTTTTTATTAAGATAGTGTTAATATTATTCCTTTTCCTGTTTTTTGGCACGGGTTGTCTTGGGTAATTGGTTTTTATTTGAATTGGTTTTATTTGTATTGATTATATATTTTAGTAAGATCAACTGGCTCTTAGAGTGTGTGGATAGAACGGGACTTGAAAACTGGTCTGGTCAAGGGAAATATATCCAAACAAACTTTTTTGAAGCTGATTATTTATGGCGAATCAAAACATTATTATTATTATTATTATTATTATAATTATTATTGTTATTATTATTATTATGTTCTTGTTCAACCTCTTCACTGTTTAAATGAGGAAGATCATGAGGAAATCTTACGTTTGTCTCATTATTTGGAAAGATGAAAGTGAAACTAACACAAATTTAAAGCCTTAGTAATAGGAAAAAGTTATTAAATGAAGACGAATTGCAAGTTATAATAGAAGAAGTTTAGTCTAAGTCTTGGAGAAAATTGAAAAACAAATTGATATGAAATGAATCTTAGTTCAAAGTCTTAATAATGATAATAATAACAACAATAATAATTATGATAATAATGCTAGTAACACAATGTCCTGTGCTATCTTCACCCTCGAGCTGTTACGTTATTGTTGGACTCCCCAGCAATGTAACTGAACATTAGAAATAATAAAATTAATGATTAGAACAATTATTGAGTCTTCCCTTACCTACCAACAGTGTGTGGACAGTATGGTAGCGATGCTGTTACCACCTTTCATTAGGGTTTTTATTTATTTATTTTTTTTTATTTATTTTTTTTTTTCCCATCATCCAGACAAGTTTTATTTTTCATTACAAGTAGGTTGGCACGTACGTACGTTTGGTTTACCTTTTGTTAATATAATTATAGTTTAATTTTAGTTGTGATAATGTATTACTATTCATTTAAGCCTTAGTATAGCTGTAGTAGTATTTTCTTTAACTTCAGAATAGTTTAACTTGTATATTAATATTACTTTTATTTTTTGTGTTGTGATATTTCTTTGTTCTAGAAATATTGCAGTACAGTACTACTTTATCTTTTTTTCAGTAGTGTAGTAGTAGTATTACTAGTTGTACTATTGTCTTGATCGTATGTTTAGCTTTGTGACTGAAGGAAGGAAGGAGTGGAGGTGACATGACATGACACCTTTATTCATTGTCATTTCAGTATCAAACAATTCATCACGTGTCTCAAGGTTAATCTGTGAATCTCGGGAAAAAATTACAGTATTATTATATTTCTTTATCACAGAACAACTCTAGATTTTATTAGTACGTCATGAGTATATTTTTGTAGAATACTTTAGAAAATCACAATTAATAAAAATCCATCCAACCAGAGGAAGTTAGTTCAAGTAATTATCCTCAAGTGATATGAATTAATTATAATTATATTATGTGTCTGAAACATACATCATTTGAGTACAAAGTTTATAACCACCTCGTATTGTGAGGTTATTGAATATTACCTCCAGACTCATTTTATTATTATTTTTAATATTAGTATTATTCGCTGCGGCAGAGGTGTAAGAGCAAAAAAACAAAACAAAAAAAAGACAGTACAATACCTGTTGTGTTCTTTCATAGTCAAATAAGAATTTATCGTACCTGTAATGTCTGCTTATGTTTGTATGTCTTTCTGTATGTATATATGTACTGTACGTATAATATGTATATATGTTAACAGGAAGAGTACACTCCTAGCTGATGCCATTCTTGCCTTGAAAAAGCCTACCACTCCTACATACATTTTTTATTTCACAATTGTCCTAATGGCTCAAAATCATTCACCCAAATAGAGAAAAAGAAATTATGCATTTCTTTGTTCAGTGAAGAAGATGATAAATTTACAGATTTAAGAATAAGTGTACCATCTCAACACCTGGAATTAAGGAGTAATTATTAAAGTAGATTCCAATGGACCTCAAAATTAAAGGGAATGGTTAGGCTAATTATTATTTTGATTGAATTTCCTTTCGTAATAAAAGATGATGTTATGTAGATGTTTGACTTTCCTTTGTGCGTGTATTATTATTGGGTAGATGTGGTATTAGTAGTAGTAGTAGTAGTAGTAATAACAGTAATAGTAGTAATAACAGTAATAGTAGTAGTAGTAGTACAGATAAAACTAATCCGGCCTCTGTGGTGCGGCTACAAGGGCGGCTTTGCACGTTGCTTACAACTTTTTACGCAGCCACTGATAGAAATGTTTTGGTGATACGGTCTTGCTCATTTTTTATATATATAGTTGCATATTTGCCCATACAGGATGCCACCCAAGAGAGCAGGAGGTGCAGATAACGTAGCTCAGGGTAATAAAAACTCGGTAAAGAGTGTGAAATGTGTTACACGAGAGAGGATGAAACAGTAGAGCATGTAATATTCGAGGGTGAGATTTATTCTATTTCTGACAGTGATAGAATGGACATGATGCCTGTGATTCTGAGTTTTTGACTGAAATGGGATGTGAAGTGATTGAAAGAACTAGAAGTTCCTGGAGAAAATATGGTAGACTGAGCAAATATTGTTTTTATGTTTGTTTCCGTTTTTCTTCCACAGGAGTTGGTGTTACAAAGACCTGATTAGTGACATCAAGATCAAGAGCACATCTGGCGCTCATTTTTGTTTACATGTATGGGAGTGGAAAGTGAGTGGACACTTAACATCGTAATAACATCATAATGAGCAAAAAGGACGGTAGTGAGTGTGCGGAGAAGGTGATGAGGTATATGGAGCAGCAGAACAGACCTTACAGCGTCAACGACATATTCCTGAATCTACACAAGGAGGTGGGCAAGACAGCTGTCCAGAAAGCCTTGGATCAACTCACAGCCGTAAGTTAAATTATCATAGGTATTATTTAACATCTTCACCAGAATGCTCTAGAGAATTCAGAGTTGTATTTTTACATTACCTGATAGATTCTGAGAAGGTTTTCTTAATTACATTTCCGTCGCAAATTCTTAGTTGTGAGATATTCAATGTTTTCTGTGAGACCTTCGGGAATAAGGTAAAGTTAATTTAGAAGATATCAAATGTTTTCGATGACTAAAAACCGGGGTTTGGACGAGGTGCAGACGCCATTTTTTATTCGTAGCCACACTACATGTTTTGTGACCGTCAGTGCATTGCGCGTTCGTCAATAAGTCATTGTTAGGTTATGTTAGTGATCCTAGCACCTTGTTTATAGGGTAAATCATTGTATTTCGTCTTCCCCACCCAAGAACCCCGCATTCCCACAAGTCCCCAGCCTTTTTGGGGGTGATAAGGATATCTTATTATATACGCATTTGCGACAGAAATGAATGGCAAAATAATTCGAAATGGATCAAAATATATACGAAAAGTGTGTTATTTATATCCAGGTACATTCTGGTGAAGATGTAAAATTTTACCTTATCATATTATATTGATCATAGTCCTTATACCATGTCCACGTTACACTGAATTTCTTGTATATACTCGGTAAACGTGAAGAGATTATCTGAACCTATAACGTATAATGGATTAAGAAAATATAAGTTGTTAGTATAGTTGAATTGGTTGTGGGTGGTGGGTGGGTATGGACTGGGTTAACTCAGCTATTTAGCTTTCATGTCAGAAAGGTAGTAAGGGAAGGGAAGTTCACCTCTAAGTCTGCTGGTATGATACTTATATACAATTATACTATAGAAATGTGATGGTGCGTCCTGAAAAAGAAATAACAAGTGTGAGAACATGACACTCATCATTCTGGTTCTGTTAGAAAACATTATTACAGCTTAACTTTTTTTTCTTGAATTATAATTATTCATAAAACACAACACTGAAAGGATCAATATGTTTATTATATATCACTAATTAAATATTAATTATGCTTTGTAAGAATACAAACATGCCAAAAGAATAAGTTATGAATGTTGGAGTTTGTAGTGTCACTAAGAAAATATATTATCTTTTTTATTATTTAATTAATCTTTTTTGTTTTTGTTTTTTTTACATTATCTTAGGATGGATCAGTACGTGAGAAGACATATGGGAAGCAAAAGGTTTATGTATTTAACCAAGACCACTTTCCTCCCCTGGATGAGAGTAAGCTGCAGGAGATGGACAGAACAGCTGCTCAACTCACTGCCAGCCTTAAAGAGCAGGAAAAGCAGCTGGGTGAGGCAGAGGCTAAACTCAAACAGCTCATGTCCACACCCACCACACAGGAGGCGCAGATGAAGGCAACACAGGTGCATTTGTTATCTTAAGTATTATTAACATTACCGTTATTATTATTATGTGAAGTGTTGGATATAAGTATGTGACCAAGTTGATATAATAACTATGTGTTAAATATTGCTGATTTATGGGCTGGGTAGATTTCTGCTGAGAGTACCCAAACACTTTTATGAGGAAACTAAGGGTATAATGACTTGTAATGTGATTAATTATAGTTTTCTACCAGTCTAATGTAAACTGAGGGCAGCATTTTTCTACTACCTTAACTAGCTAACATCACTGCTACCTTACCCTCACATTAAGCATGTCAGGATTTAATGTGAGAAAGGGTATGCATTTATTCTAACATTGCCTGTAGTCCTGAATGTACTACCAGTGGCAACATTTCCAAAAACAAACAAACAGATAATTTCAGGGATACAGGAGACACTTTTCAGTTCATTATTGACGTTTATTCTTGCTAACAACATGTATTAAAGGAGAATATTCCAGCTTTGCATCTTGTTTCCAGATAGAGGAGGAAGTGTCCCGACTGCAGCAGAAGCTCACTGACTTGACAGAAAACCAAGTACTTGTGTCCAAGGAGGAGCGAGACAAAGTGGTGAAGGAGAGTGAGGCCATGACCAAGCAGTGGCGTAAGAGGAGGAGGATGACTCTGGATATGATTGACGCCATCATGGAAGGCTACCAGCATCCGAAGGCAAAGCTGTATGAGGAGATCGGCGTGGAGACTGACCAGGATGTGGGAGTAACGATGCCTAAATCATGAATACAGACAACATGGTGGTGGTGATTGATGATATTATTATTGTTGTTGTTATTATCATTTTTACTATTATTATACATATTCATTTATTTGTTACTTTTTGTATCATTATTGTGATTTTTGTTATTATCATTGTATTTATTCATTTATTTGCTCATTGTTGTCTTTATTTTTATTATTATTATTATTATATTTTTCAGATAACTTTGGGAGTAAGCTATTTATTATGTGTAATTTCAAGGAATATACCCAATGCAATTTTTTTTTTTACATTTTGATAATCCTGAAAAATCTGAAGCTGTTATCATTGATTATATATATATATATATATATATATATATATATATATATATATATATATATATATATATATATATATATATATATATAAATAAAGATGTTTCGGTGAAGTGTTTACTTTGAAACATTTCTTGAACAGGGTAAAGAGAGAGACTGACTACATGACCAGCTATAGGCAAGTGGTGAAAGGTATGGAGGGGAAGCAACAGTGGTATGAATGTTTGTGAAATCCATGACAAGGAGAGAAAGATGGATGTAGATGGAAACATAAGTAAGGTTAGAAATATTATATTAGTTTTTCAGCGCGTAGGAAGCCAGATTTGACAAGACACCCAAGAGTAGGGACATTTTCTGTGTTGGGCTCAAGTTGCAGGTTTGCACGCCCGTCACCAGAGGGCAGAGTATTAGCTTTTTATCGATCCCTCAGAAACTTCCCGATATCTTTCCTACTCCTTGCAGGTGTGCCATCTTCAAACTCAAATGATCACTAGTATTATCGACTTTGTATGAAAAGGTATCCCGCTGTAGCCATATCTTATATTTTTTTTGTTTTTACGTAGTTTTGTTTGGCTCTTAAATGAATAGTTTGCAGGCATTGTTTTGTTTTGAAAGTTTCAGGGTTGGCACCACACCAAAACATTGTACGTCATCGTGACGTCACGGACCCCAAGGTCTTGCTGAAAAGATGACAGTTTTCAGGTGTCACTTTCCTGTAACTATACCGTAACATCATTAAGGTATGTGAGGCTGAAGGTAAGGATGTTTTATAAAAATCGAATATATAAAGCACATTATCAACGATGGAAGCAAACAACTGGAACTGTCATTGTGTGTGTGAGAAGAAAACAGGATGTGGGAATATTCCACTCGACCCTTGTGGCCATGTTTACAGGAGCCGTGAACACTTGCATCCTAGCACGTGATTGGCCCATACTCCAACTTGGAAGGAAGGCAGCACCTGATTGGATGCATTATGTACTAGCCTGACCCCGTGGACTTCCTCGATGAAGACCAAAACAAACCTGAGTGTGAAACGAGTCAGAGTGAAACTACGCCCCCAAAGCATTAAGATTAAGCTGAAATCTAAGCTACATCACCTCGTGGACGTAAATCTTGGTGTGTGTGAAGCTTTCTACGTATCCTGAGTACCATAAGAGAAAGTTACTGAAACTGTTAGTGACGTCGACCTTGTAGAGGAGTGAATATTGTAACTGTTGGTGGTGAAACATTCGTGTGTGTGTGTGGAGGAGGAGAGAGAGAGAGACAGGCTACCTGTCTCCTCTCTTGGAAGGAGGAACACTCGTCTCTAGGTGAGTATTTAATAGTTGTATAAAGGATATGTTACTGGGTTTCTATACGCTGCTTTGTGAAGGTGTATAACATATAGTCACCATGAAGCAGGTGGAAGCAGTCAAGACAACCATTGCACGAGTTGTTTTCTTACCTTAGAGTTACATAGAATTTATATATGTGTGTGTTCCTATGATTGCACGAGTGAATATCTGGTTGGTTTATCATGTGAATATGCATGTCCTACACTGTCTTTGTTGTGGGTAACGGATCATGTTCCACAAATACTATAACCTTGAATGTGACACTTGCACACAACAACCAGCACATTCCGTTCGAATTGTTGTTGATAGTAATTGAACGTTTATTTTTCTCAACAAATTCTGAGAAGCTACTCTTGTATGTAACTTGAACTTAACACGAAGTGAATAGCATACACGTCAAGGCATCACATTAACACGACCTACCATCTTTATTAAGTATTTATTTACGTTAGGCACATGTCAGCAGGAAAATATGGAAAATAGAAGTAAGAAACAAAATGGCAGTATCACTTAAAGGCTTCTGTGGGATGGGCCCTTTAGTGAGCGTAGCGCAGTGTTTACGTCAAGGCGCATCTGCCACATCTCCCTTTGTTATTGACACGTGTACAGAACATAAGGTAATCTAAACAAACACACTCACTATACAGTTTACAACATTATACACCATACACAGACCCAAGTGTTTATAAGAGGTGTGAGTGCTAAAAGTTAAGTGTAAAGGGTAGTGTTGGTTTGATATGTGGCAACGTAGAGATTATTGACTGGGATCACGTGGTGTACCTGTGGGCGTGGATGTTTTGTTTACCTCGCTGTGCTTTTGCTTGTGACTTAATGTTTAGCTTAACGTGTTCCCTTGTACCGTTGACTTGGTATGGTATGGGTACAGGTCCTTTGTGTTCCGTTGTAGTGAGGCAAAGTTAGTTAAACACGACATTCATGTATTACGTAACATTGTGTATGAGTGTGGTCAGGGTATGTATGTGTGTTTGGTTGCTGATCTTTGTTGTGGTAGTGTTGATGAAGGTTGTGTAATGCCAGTCAAGGATATGATAGTTATATGGTGGTATGACTGTGTGTGTTTGGTATTGAAATTCCTAAGAGAGAGAAAGATAAAGAAAAATCTCTCTCTCTCTCTCTCTCTCTCTCTCTGTTGTTAGAAGCTACCAAACAAGGCAAGAACAGAGGGCTGGGAAATCCTCCCTTTGGAACTTAAATTTCCACGAAGTAAAAGAGACAGGAGTGAATGCATTAATCATCACAGTTATCCAGAATTTTCTTTCCTCTTTTCCTACATTGCGCAACGTTGCGTATATGGGAAGAGGAAAACTATTGTGAATATGCTCAAGTGGTAATAAAGATGCTGGTTGTGCTAATAGTGATAGTAATAGTAGAAGTAGTGGTGGTGGTGGTGGTGGTGATAAAAAAAAGTAATGCATAAGCTTCAGTTGATATGAGCGTGGGTTTCAACTGCCAGCCTGTTCTGTTCCCTGCCCCGCCCCTGCCTGTGCCCCTGCCTCTGCCCCTACTCACGCCATCTCAGCCTGGGGCGAAGTGAAACACGAGTAAGATTGACGCAACTCTGGTATTGTATTCTGATTGACACGAACCAGAGAGAGAGAGAGAGAGAGAGTTGGTTTGTGTTTACGATAAATTCTAATTATAACATTTTCCTCTCAGCCTTCTTTCCGTCACCGTAACTGAGGCATCAAAGAAAAACATTAATCAATCAGTGGTAACAGTTATATATGAATTATTTATCAAGTTCAGTACATCAGACATCAAGTGTTGATATGTAGTCATAAATGATTCTTGGATTTTAGGAACGTTTTCAGTTATTTAGCAATGGCAGTGACATCGCACGACTAACCCGCCGCCTCTTTCTCTACTGACTCTTGCAATGCTGGTTGATCTTGCCACTGAGAACGACATTATCCTCACTGAAACCTGTTGCCTGAGAAGCTGTAGGAGGTAGCAATAATATGTAAATTATTCAAGATCTGAAGAAAACTATTTAAAGGCTATTTTAATCATGCATTAGTTTAACATTTGTATTACATTATTAGTTCATGAAATATCAATGTAGTGATAGAGAGAAGTATGTCAGCTGATAGACTGTTTACTAGTTATGTTGTTTGATATGTGTGTTATCAGATAGGTTGCTACTGAGAATGCAACAATATGGAAGGTTTGGAGGAAAACAGGAGGAGGAGAAGGAGGGAGATGCTGTGATTTGGTTATCGCTAGGCAGGAGTCATTGACCTGGGAAATCATTCTCTCTCTCTCTCTCTCTCACACACACACACACACACACACACACACACACCTTAACCACAATCAACGTATTCCTCATAACGCGTTCTCTGAAGGGCACATGCGCGCACTCTCTCTCTCTCTCTCTCTCTCTCTCTCTCTCTCTCTCTCTCTCTCTCTCTCTCTCTCTCTCTCTCTCTCTCTCAGTACTCATGCACTGTCTCCTTGACTGACTATTCACGTTCCGGCATAACGAACAGGCCTTCTTTACAAAGTCTCTCTCTCTCTCTCTCTCTCTCTCTCTCTCTCTCTCTCTCTCTCTCTCTCTCTCTCTCTCTCTCTCTCTCTCTCTCTCTCTCGGAAATGATGAGTCAGGAGAAGATGAAAATGTGGAGGTTAGCCATTTGGCACCTACCCGTGTGTGTGTGTGTGTGTGTGTGCAGATCACGTGTCTGGTCAATAGTACGTACACGCGTAACGGTCATTCAGTGCACGCAAACTCTCCTTTATCCACATGATGCCCTCTACTGTCCCACTGACTGCCCGCACTCTTGCACTCAACACCACCACCACCACCACCCTTCACTCACACTCACCCTCCCCTTCTGAAACACCACTGGATTTGCGTATATAGCGTTGCGTCACTCCAGCTTCCCTATGACCTGTCTCCCCCTACACCCCAACACCTTGTCACCTACTCCCCACTACTCCCTCTTGATGCGTGGTGATCGGTGAAGGTCGCAGGGACGCGCCAAGCGAGGGAGATAACATTCTAGCGTCAACACGAGTCAACTTCATACTTTATACCATTCATAGGCAGTGCATCACATATTTATTTCCTCCTCCTCCTCTTCATCATCATCATCATCCCAGCCTGTTCTATCATGTTCTTCCTATCGCCACGGTCACCATCCTCCTCTTCCTCCTCCTCTTTCCGACGTGAGACCTTGGGGATCATTGATTATTTAAGTTGTAAGGCGGACGATGGGAACGAATGCTTCAGCCTCCGTCAGTCTAGTCTCAAACGTGATCTGTGAATAAATTGATGTTTTCTCATAACAAATCCAGTCTCTCTCTCTCTCTCTCTCTCTCTCTCTCTCTCTCTCTCTCTCTCTCTCTCTCTCTCTCTCTCTCTCTCTCTCTCTCTCTCTCTCTGTGTGTGCGTGTATTTATAAGTGTGTGTTGTGACGGCCTTGCACGTGTCACACTGCCCTGGTGAGGCCTCATGTCCACCCACACCCCCTGCAGGCACCACTAGGGGGAAGGGGAAGAGGTGGAGGGGGGGCGTGTGCTTGAATGTGAATCAGTGACAAAGGTTAACCACGTGATTTTAGCGCTGCGGACTTTGATTTAATGATTTTTTTTTGTATAAGTTGTTTATCTGTTAATTAATTAATTTATTTATACGTTGTAGCCGCTGATCTTATTTATTATTTATCTCTTTTTTTTCAAGATACTGGATATGCTTTTTCTTTTTTTTACGTAGGAACCTCCAAAAATAAACACGGACACGCCTCACGATGCGCATTGTTTTTCCTAAGCGTCAGCGGCGTCACACATTATAAACTAAACTATAAATGAACGAACTGTGACTATCTAGGTAATCTTGTTTCTTGTAGCACAGTGGTTTTAAATATATTTTGTTTTCTGTCTCCTTAATAGAAAAATACAATGCTTCCCTTCCCCCATCATGTGAAACTATTTTAAACCTCTTTATTCTTGGCTCGAGTATGCTATCTTTGCAAACCATTCAATGTTTTTTTTTCTCTATATATACACTGTCACATTCCTTAAAGTTTGTTTCCTGTGCTATCTCATTTTCTCTTAACCATGTGCTTCCTCCCAACTCACTCACTCTCTCTCTCTCTCTCTCTCTCTCTCTCTCTCTCTCTCTCTCTCTCTCTCTCTCTCTCTCTCTCTCTCTCTCTCTCGTCTCTAAAGTAGCAATGCCTTGATAAAACTGAAATTACTCGTCAGTCCTCACACACTCAGACACTCATTCACTCAAACACACACACACACACTCACACACACACACACACACACACACATTCACTCAAACACTCACACACTCAGAAACGCACTCACACTCACACACGCACTCACTCACTCAGACACTCACTCACTCAGCTCTCTGTATCCATGCAAGCCTTTCCCTTCCGTTATATCTTTGCAAACTCACTCAAGGGTAACACTTCCTCATGGCGCAGAAGGTGGTGTGGTGAGGGAGAGGGAAGAAGAGGAGGAGGAGGAAGAAGAAGAAGAGGGGCGGATGCAGTGTGATGGGAAATAAAAAAAAATTCCCTCCCCCACACAGTTTCACCCCTTCCTGTCTTCCTTAATTTCCTCCACCCTCCCTTTCTTCCCCTCCTGCTCCCCTCTCCCTTGCACTCACAGGTATTCACACGCTCACCACCAGCTAGCAACAATGTGAAGGCTCCTGCTTGTGTTGCTTGGTGGAGGAAACTCTCTCTCTCTCTCTCTCTCTCTCTCTCTCTCTCTCTCTCTCTCTCTCTCTCTCTCTCTCTCTCTCTCTACTTTATTTGCTGCTCATATCCAGAGTTGGCGCTGTGTTTTGGCTGCTTTCTTTGTGGTGATGGTGGTGGCGAACTCATCTTCCTCTGGTGGTGATGGTGGTGGTCTTCTTTGTGGTGGTGGTGTGGTGATGGTGGTGGTGGTGGTGGCGGCGAACTCATCTTCCTCTGGTGGTGGTGGTGGTGGTGGCGACCTCATCTTCCTCTGTGGTGTTGGTGGTGGTGGTGGTGGAGCTGGCGATCTGTGGTGGTGGTGGTGGTAGTCTTCTTTGTGGTGATTTCTGCTTAGTGATGGTGGTGATGTTGGTGGTGTGTGACTCTTACAATAGACACGATTATTACAATTTTGGTTCAGGTGTTCCCTTCTGTTGTAATCTATATCTCTTTATAGTACATTTTTCTTTGTATTTAGCTTTGTGTTACTTTTCCTGCAAGTATAAGATAAGGTATGACCGTCGTCGTGTTTGCTGAAGGTCGTGGTAATGGTTTGCAATGTCCTTATTAAGTACAGTACAGTAGTGATAATCTAGATAGTGAAGCCTTGATCAACTATGTTTAGCATATGATAACACTTAACACATGCAACAGAGACTGGATATACATATATAACATTTGTCCTTATTTAACGATGACCTGATCCCGCCCTTCAGTCCTGCCCTTGACTCCCTTCCTTTGTAACAGCGTCCGTCTTGGCTGCAGGTAACAGGGGCGGGCAGGCAGGCAAGCGTGGGTGCCTGTACCGTGCCTTGGGTCCTGTTGTTGGGTGGGCGGGGAAGGGAGAGGCTCGGGTAAGGGTGGGGTTGAGGGTTGCGTCATGTGGCGGTAAGGGAGTGCAGGAAGGCAGGGGGAGGGAGGAGGAGTGGAGGAGTAAGGGCTAAAAAGATATGGTTCTCTTCTAGTCATTCCGTCTTTGTTTGTTTCGTTTCGTGGGTGCAATTTCCTTCTTTTGTCCTGTGTGTGTGTGTGAGAGAGAGAGAGAGAGAGAGAGAGAGAGAGAGAGAGAGAGAGAGAGAGAGAGAGAGAGAGAGAGAGAGAGAGAGAGAGAGAGAAAACCACGTGGCTGCTTTGGTAAGGGGGACATAATACTCCCATGATCCCACTTGTTTTCCTAGTGTGCCCCTCCCTTCCTCCTCCCGCCCGCCCGTCCGCCCGTCCCTACCACATCCCACCCGAACACGTGTCTCCCTGTTTGTGTCATTCCAGGATTCCCCACCCGGGTAGCCTGCATTGCTGAACACTTTTTTGTTTCTCTCTCTCTCTCTCTCTCTCTCTCTCTCTCTCTCTCTCTCTCTCTCTCTCTCTCTCTCTCTCTCTCTCTATCTCTATCTCAATACTGGGTTAGCGACAGGTGTGGTTAAGGAGACAGCTGTGGCGCCAGATGTGGAGCGAGTGATGGACGCGAGAGGGCAGCACTGGCGCCACTCCTGCTCCACCAAAACAAAGTCTATTGTTCTTCCACTGTACCACCGCCACCACCAGCAGGCTTCTCACACACCTACATCATCTTTACTAATCTCCTCCTCCTCCTCTTCTTCCTCCTCCTTCATCGATCGGGGTGATGACACAAAATTTCCCGGAGCAGAGTTGTCGAGTCATCGTGAAAGTTATGTTAGCTATATACAAAGAAAATGATTAAGTTTGGGTGCGGGGTATTTATGTAACTTCCCCAGAGCGTGCAACCACGTGTGTGTGTGTGTGTGTGTGTGTAGGGTCCCTCGCTAATCTTGTCGTCCACACTGGGTAGGTTTTGGCGGGAAGTCCCCCGTTAGGTAGTTTCACCCAACCCGTAGTCACGTGGCTGGCTTTGTTTGTAAACACGTCCCCCCGCCCCTCTGCTCTCCCGTCCCCCTCACCACACTGCTCCCCCGCGCTGGTGAGAGCTGCAGGCCACCACCACTACAATTCTAGTCATCTAACCTTATTATACACTTTCTTCTCCTTCATTATCGTTTTAGGATATGTTTGACCATGTATTCTGTACGTTTATAACAGTGCACAGTTTGAAGGGATCAGAAGTGTAGCCGTTTCTTTGTCGCGATGGCGGATGAAGAGAGAGAAAGGTAGAGCGTGGTGGCCTGGCGGACTTCCAAGGCCGGATTTAGCCTCGAGCAGAGTTCCTGGGCCCAGGGCAAAAAATATTATGTACACTCGTATGCTCATTGAGTGGCCGGGAGGATGGTGGGCGAGCCTTGTGTAAGGTGGTGACTGTCTTAGCACCTTGCAATCACTAGCTGCACTTTGGATGTGTGTGTATGTGTGTGTGTGTGTGTGTGTGTGTGTGTGTGTTGCTATCTGAGCAGAGAAGGAAAAGGTTTATCTATAAGTAGTAAGCTATTCTTTCTCCTTTTTTTCTTGTTTTTTCTCGTTATAATCGATCCTCGTTGGCTTCCACTTTCCCCTGTCACTGATGTACCCTGCTTGTATTAATGCACGTGTGTGTGTGTGAAATTATTTACAAAGACCTGTTGTGGACGAGAGAGAGAGAGAGAGAGAGTGGGGGAAATAACAAGAGCTAGTTTTCGACAAACAAGAGCTTCTACTGTTCTGTGCTGACGATCGTCAGGTGTTGACTCAGTTGAAGGGCTGCCTCTCTCTCTCTCTCTCTCTCTCACTCTCACTCTCTCTCTCTCTCTCTCTCTCTCTCTCTCTCTCTCTCTCTCTCTCTCTCTCTCTCTCTCTCTGACAGTAAGGTCAAAGTCCGTCAGAAATAGTTACATTATTTTGATGTTTGTTGAACGATGCCAGTTTTCTCTCTCTCTCTCTCTCTCTCTCTCTCTCTCTCTCTCTCTCTCTCTCTCTCTCTCTCTCTCTCTCTTTCTCTCTCTCTCTTTCTGACACATGTAGGCCATTTACGAGTTCATTTTATTATTTTTTTCGTGTTTCCTTCCATCCTTGTTTCTCATCTTCCTTCCTTCGTTTTTTTTTCATTCCTTTCTTTCACTCCTATTATTCCCACGCAAATTTAGGCAACGCTTTACATACAACCCATCACCAGTTTTCTTTCCCACGCCCGCTCGGACCGGCCACCAGGCAACCAGAGTGTGGCCCTCATTACACACACACACACACACACACACACATACACATACACACACACACACACACACTGTCATGGCGTCCTTGGCATTGCCGTGGTCACGTGTGGGTAAGTTACGTGGCGGATGTTACGTACACACACATACACACACACACACATACGTACATACATACCGTGATCAATAGACGTGTAGGTGTGGGAGGAGGATGACTGCTCCTCCTCCTCCTCCTCCTCCTCCCTGTTTCCTTCCGCTCTCTTCCTCTCCCTCCTTCACTCCCTCCCTCCCTCCTTCACTCTCACGTTGCCACACAAACACATTCCCCCCCCCTATACTTTCCTTCCCCCCTCACTCTCACCTTCTATCACTTCCCTCCTTCCTTCATTCTTTCCATCCTCCCTTCCTTCCTTCCATCTTGCGGTAATCATTGGTGAGTGAGCAATTCCCTCTCTCTCTCTCTCTCTCTCTCTCTCTCTCTCTCTCTCTCTCTCTCTCTCTCTCTCTCTCTCTCTCTCTCTCTCTGAAAGAAAATTATCAATTCGGCTTATCTGAGAACTTCCTCTTTCCTTCTGAACCAGCGGAAGGGGCGGGCCTTGTCCAGCTGCTGCACTTTCCTTCCTTCCTTCCTTTCTTCCTTCATTTTTTTTTTTCCTTCCTTCCTTCCTGCCTTTCGTCCATCCAGCCATCCTTCTATTCTTTTCTTCCTTATTTCCTTTCTTTCCTTCTTTCTCTTTCTTTCCTTTTATCTTTCCTTCCTTTTTTCCTTCCTTCCTTCCTTTCGTCCATCCAGCTATTCTTTTTTTTCCTTTTTTTCTTCCCTAAGTCCATCATGCTTTCCTTTTCTTCCTTTTCCTTCTTTCCCTCTTTCCTTCCTTCCCTGTCTTTATTACCAATTTTTCCTCTCGACTTCCATCTTTTGTATTTCACTCCGTTCGTCCTCCAGTACATAATCAGCTCATACATACATAAATACTTACACATACCATATACTATACACTTATACTGATAAAACTACAATATATATTTCTAAAAAAAAATACAACATAGGCTACATACACATGATGAATATTTTGGTCCATAAAGTATTTAATTAACAATGAAGGAGTGGTTTTAGCTAACAATGAAATAGTCCTTCCATTGTTAGTGCGCGCGGATGTTGAGTTGAGGCTTCAAAAAGTCCGGATAACCTGCTTCGAGACACAGTAAAGCCACACTCCAACGCACTCTAGCGGGAAATTTCGTAAACTTTTATTTTAATTGTGTTAATTCCCTTCCTTTATCATTACTGTTTTGTTAATTTCCTTCTCATATTTGCAATTCCCTATTTTATTATCTTATTCTTATTGTTCTTCAGCATTTTTCTTCCACTCCTCCACCATTTCCTCAATCCTCCTCCACCCCTCCACTCCCCCTCCACTCCCCAAACACCGGTCAGTTTACTGTGGTCGTGAGGAGGTGAGTGACACTTAGCGGTAGGCTCTCGTGCAAGTTTTTGTTGTTGTTGTTACCACCACCACCACCACCACCGGAAACAATTACTCTTCTACTATATTTTTGTATTCCTAAATTAGTATCATCCTCTCTCTCTCTCTCTCTCTCTCTCTCTCTCTCTCTCTCTCTCTCTTTCTCTTTCTCTCTCTCACAAGGCACTGTGGGATAAGTGTGGGTCCCCTTCCCCCCCGAGGGTACGAAGAGGTCAATACCCTTTCAAGGACACGTGTGGGGAGGGATAGGTAAGTAGGAAGGGTGGAGGAAAGAAGGGACAGAGTGGGGAATGGGGAGAGAAGAGGGGACGGAGTGGAGGATGGGGAGAGAAGAGGATGGGAGTGGGAGGGGAAGGAAGAGGGAGAGGAGGAGGAGGTGGTATTCCTGAAATGGGCACTAGTTATAAGTGTGGATAGGGCAGTGATGTATACATAATGCAGCTACACACACACACACACACACACACACACACACACACACACACACACACACATAGAGTAGCGTTATCTACTTAAGTTTACATAATACAGAAGTACACAGTTGTAAAGTTTAGTTACAAACCACAACTGAGTATCATTGTTATGAGTAATAGAAGAAAAAACAACTTATTATATTATCCTGATCAATATTTACATCGGTAATTTTTTACATCTTCACCATAATGGCGTATGGCTACGAAAAAAATGGCGTCTGCACCAAAACCAACCACCAACTTTAAGTCATAGAAAACATTTGATAGCTTTTAGATTAACATAACAACCTAACCTAACCTAACCAAACCTTAACCTACATTGACAAATAACATTCTTGTTCAAACCAAACTAAACTTTACCTTATTTTCGAAGAAAAGGTTACATAGAAAACATTGAATATCTGACAAACTAAGAATTTGCTACGGAAATGTAATTAAGAAAACCTTCTCAGAGTGCATCAGGTAATGTATTAATATAACCCTGAATGCTCTTGAACATTCTGGTGAAGATGTAAAATAAGACCTTTACATCTAATCAGACTGCATTTTGACCATTGTGTCTCCTAATGATAGAATAGGTATATTAATTAGTTAGTCAGTGAAGAGAGAGAGAGAGAGAGAGAGAGAGAGAGAGAGAGAGAGAGAGAGAGAGAGAGAGAGAGAGAGAGATATGATAGTGCTAGTGCAGTATGAGCCAAGTAGCCTTTAGTACTCTGTTCTTAGATTCTTAAAGAGATTATGTTATACCTCTCTCTCTCTATCTCTCTCTCTCTCTCTCTCTTTCTCTCTCTCTCTCTCTCTCTCTCTCTCTCTCTCTCTCTCTCTCTCTCTCTCTCTCTCTCTCTCTCTCTCTCTCTCTCTCTCTCATATGTCAATTCGTCATATTTGTGTGTGCTGTCAGGAGACTTTCTCGAGTGAGTCGGTGAAACACAAATAGACTCCCTTAGCGGTCACACAAGCACACACCACTGCCACTACTGCTACTGCTACTATTTATACCACTACTACTACTATTACTACTACTACTACTACTACTACTACTACTACTACTACTACTACTACTACTACCACCACCACCACCACCACTACCACTACTACCACCACTACCACTACCACCACTACTACTACCACCACTACTACTACCACCACTACTACTACTACTACTACTACTACTACTACTACTACTACTACTACTACCACTACTACTACCACCACTACTACTACCACCACCACTACTACTACTACTACTACTACTACTACTACTACTACTACTTTTATTTTAATAATTTACAGTACCCAGCCAGACACCTGAACATATTTTCTTAAACAATGTGTGTGTGTGTGTGTGTGTGTGTGTGTGTGTGTGTGTGTGTGTGTGTGTGTGTGTCTCAAGGATCAAGGGTTCAGCTCCGTAAATCCTGTAGATAAAAACTTGTTCGTTTACCTTGGTAGTGGCGGTAGTGGCTGTTGTTTTTGTAGTAGTAGTAGTAGTAGTAGTGATAGTGATAGTAGTAGTAAAAATAATAGTAGTAGAAGTAGTTGAAGTCAAATCAATAAACCACACACACACACACACACACACACACACACACACACACACACACACACACACACACACACACACATACATACACACACACACACACACACACACACACACACACACACACACACACACACACACACACACACGCCCACGCACACACACACGTGCAGCTTGAATATTATCGTAATCAACAAACACTTTCCCTCATCGTCACCACCATCTTCATCTGGAGTGTTATCAGCAGCCACAGCCTCGCCATTGTTGTTGTGTTGTGTTGTGTTGCTATGTTGTGTTGTGTGGTGTGGTGTGTGTTGTGGTGGTATGTGGTGTGTTGTGTTGTGGTAGTGACAAACACCACACATGATCAATAACAATAACAATAACAACGGCAGCAGTAACAGTAATAGTCTTCATTTGAAATAATAAAATAACTGTACAATAGACGGTAATGATAATATACAGTGAGATTCATAACGTAGAAATTGTTGATGGGTAGAAAATGGAAACTTAGAATAGAGTATAATGGAAAAAAAGAAAAAAAAAATAAGTGCATATTTTCATAGGAATTGTTATATTTTGAGGTTTTATAGTTATTTATTGATACACAGTATGTATATGATATGTATTGATGTTAATATTTATTGATGTATTGTACTTGATGTATATTATTGCATTGGTATGTATTAGTGTATCGTAGTTACGTGGTTGTTTGTGTGAACGGAAGGGGAGGGAGGAGCTCTTGACTGAATGGATGGGATGGCTAGATTTCACAATGGATGCAAATGGAACTTTTTACACGGATTCATTTGGACTGTTATCGTTGCCAGGCGGTCATATCTCATTGCAGCCATGGTGGGGGGGATGGGGATGAGTTGGGGTGAGGGTAGGAAAACATCAGGCGGCAGGACGTGGTGATGAGGGGTAGGGGAGAAGTTTCCAAATTGACGTAGATGCTGGTCTTACGTGTTCAGTTTGTGGTTAAATAGTTGCATTACAAGGCAGGTTACATGTGTGAGTGTTCAGTGATAATCTAAACAACAGTATCACGCTCTGTCCCTCTTACATGTTGTTCCTATACTCCTTATTTTGTACCTTCAGTGGAAAAGAAACCGAGGAAGCCCATCTTAGTACCATGAGGGACTCCAAGTATAAGAAACTAAAGCATGGTGACTCTTTGAAAGTTGAGTACAAGGTGATGGACTGAGTAGCTCTGGGAAGCCTGAGAACTGCAGAACAAGGTTGACTCTTATCCTTGGTCTTCATTAGGTAGGTCGAGGTCTTACGCAGAGAAGACGGAAGTGTGACCCAGTGAAGGTCTCTGTTTAGCCAGGTCACTGATGTATAGAGTAAACAAAAACAAAACACCCCCAGATAAATGGATACAGTAAGGGACGAGGATTCATATTGCATATTGTTGAGGACCTAAACAAGTGACTATCGGATTCAAATTATATGAAACAAACGACTATAGGAGGTAGAAAAGTAGTGTTAGTTGTTGATCATAAGAGTGAACAGTGTATTATATAGGCCAAGGGGATAATGTTGTTAATAAAGGCGTTAATTAGAGTCTTGGGAGGTTGTAAGAGGGTAGTACAGACTTAATGTGATGTTAGTAAGCGCGTGGTGCAGTGTTGAAACATTGAAGTGGTAGAGACTTAATACGGAATCAATGTATTGTGTTGAGGGAAGGAGGCATGGGAAGCGACAGGTGTGAGGGGGATGATAGTAGGAAATATAGGCGCAAAATGAACACTTGATAACCGCCTAGTCAGTTAGTCAGTCCTGTGTTACGTAAGAATGTTAAGGCTGTGTTGTTTTTATTCATGCTTGTTAACCCGTGTGTGTGTGTGGGCAGGGAGACACACGTGCTGCACTGAGCTGAGCCTCGTCTCCATGGTTACCTCAGACCCTCCCCTCCCTTCCTACCCCTCCTCCCCTCCCCTACTAGACGGCCACGCCCCCTCCCTCTCAAGTGGCGCCAAAGGATGGATAGGGGTACGTGGGGGTTGGTAGGGGATAAAGAGGGGTGATGGGGGAGGTAGGAATGAAGGGGTGAAGGGGAGGGGCAGAGTGGGAAGAATGAAGGGGGAGAGTGGCGTGAGGTGGGGGGGCGGGGTGGAGGCCCGTGGAGGGTTGGATGTGGGTGTTGTTTTCCCAGAACATTCCTTTAAAGGTGGTATCCTGGACTCCATGACCCTGCTGAGCCAACCCCTGCATGGCTTCACCCTCCCTGTAATAACATCAATAACAATAATAATAACAATACGAACAGAAAGAAACACGGTTTTGTTAAGTCGCTGCCGGAGCTTAATACAGAACGAACCACACATGTTTATATTATTTTGTGGTTTATCTTAGTTAAGTTGTTTGGTTGAGGAAAGGTGTGTTAGTGAAGAAAATTTCCTGTTTACTCGTGGTGGGAAAGTGACATGTATGTTTTTTTCTTCCCTACTATCTCTACACGTGCATGTGTAGTGGTTTGGGCTGACGCAATCCAGTTCTACACTGTGCCACGTGGTCATCAACACTGTTTGTTTACATACCAATCACCCTCTTGTTGGTAGACACTGTAGTGGTAGACTGTGTTGGTTGTGATAATGATGATGATATGTCATGATTATTGGAGTTGGTGTGTATATGCACATATTGCTTGTGTGTGATGTGATCGATTGAGTGAAGCTTGGCACATCAGCATGTATGTTCGTGCCTATGTACGTACAGCAGATGGCATTCTTGGAAGTAAGATGCCTAGTGTCTCCATTCACTTTATCATCCCATCTTATTATTGATTATTATACAAAACATTGTAAAGACATACCTTGGTTATGAAGTGTTGATTATGTAATTATTTTGGAATGTTCCGTTTATGTGTTGATAAAGTCCAATAAGTAAACTAATGGTGTAAATGCAATGCCCTTTATGTGGCATCATCACGTCAACATAACACACCCCCGTGAGAGCTGCTGTGATTGGCTGTTAGGGTAGTGCGTCAACGAGGACCAATCAGCGAGCACCATTTCATGACGTCACACCCACCCGAGTCTCATGATCCAAACAAGAATCAAGTTAGTAGTGAAAGACTAGTTAGTGTGTTAGGACGTGAGAGTGGCTTCACATACTGAACACATCACCTCGTGCCTCCCCCTCTGCTGCACACTTACAT
This sequence comes from Metacarcinus magister, assembly GCA_029783475.1. Taxonomy (NCBI): domain Eukaryota; kingdom Metazoa; phylum Arthropoda; class Malacostraca; order Decapoda; family Cancridae; genus Metacarcinus; species Metacarcinus magister. The sequence continues at coordinate 3,906,606 of JAPQNM010000023.1, forward strand.
AACAGGACTTACAGTGTGCATCTCAACACTATACATAGAGTAGTGTGCGTACTATAACACACTAGGTGAGTTAATAGTGTTAAATGACTGTCAAGATGCATACTAGACTTGTGTTGCACTGCCAGACCTACGATACTTTACACACACCTCATCTTGGTGACATTGATTAAGGTTGTGTTTGTGTTTATTTACATGGCATTGTTTACTGTGTTAAACTATTAGTGTTGTTATTCATGTGCGATAAAACACAAACAGGTCCTCTTCGGAATTAGAAAGTAAGGACATTGAAACTCGTATTTTTTTTTTTTTTGTACTCCTTATCGCTGCACTTTAGGGGACGAAAAAAAAGTGTTTAGTTAGTAGTGTTGTTGTTGTGAGTGATAATGTGGAATGGAAGGTTGGGTGGAGGGAGGAACACTTTAATGAAAGCTGCCATCACGTTGGAAACAGTGGCAGGAGAAAGTTGGTGCCTCTTAGTACTGTACGCTGGTGCCTATATTTAGAAGGTTTAACTCACCATCCGCTCACACCAGTACTCTTCCCTTAACTCATGTGTATAGTGTCAAGCTTGTAATTCCATCGTGGCTGTGATCACTACATACTTTTAATCCGTAGTTTTGAAATAAATTTGGATTGAAAATACGAAGTGATGAAAAATTTCTGTCACATCAAGGTTGATTAAAACTCGTGTCATTTACATTAAGACAACAACAACAAAACACTATGTCAACAATTGTACATGTTTCGGAGTAGAAAGGACAGCGTGAATGTCGTGGGAATAAGCTACTTACAAACCTTTACCATCTCAAGGGCAGGGAGGGAGGAGCGGGGCGGGAACGGTGCACTAAACACACCTTCATAAAGTTTTCCTATTCCAGGGACTGAGGGACTCTAGCTGTGTTGGCGTTCCCAAGGGGAGCATCCTCATCACAACATGGTGAGTTTCTGCTTGAACCATTGCATGAAGTGACCACAATATTACAGTATGTCTCTTAGTGTCGGGGCCTGAAGGAAGCAACACCGTGACTAAATTTCAAGGGGGGCATGTTCTTATCTAATCGACGTTTATCAGCAGACAATTGCATGTACATAACAATGGTAGGAACTGTATAATAAGTATGTATGGAAGTTACAGTGAGCGTCGGGTAGTGATGCACCTTGTTTTGATTTATTTTCCAATTCAAAAAGAAAGTATGACTTATTATGTGGCGAGTAATGAACCATCGCTGGGTGGATGGTTAAGCATATTTATCAAAATTATTATTATCTGTTTATTTTGTAAGTATTATTTAATGTCATTAGAATGCAATCAGTTTGACAGACATGCATGCAGTGTAAGCATGGTTAGGCAAGACCCCCCCCCCTCCCACCCTACACACACCCCTTCCTTAGCACACGGGCACCAGTCAGGGCCATGTGTGTCTGTGTATTAGACAGTGCACATTGATTTTTTCTTGGCACTTGCTATGTACAGTACTTGGGGATGTTAAGTGGAGTTTCCTAGTGTTCCCCATAATTGTGGTAAGTGCATCATAGACATATATTTTATTTTTCTTTGTAGGAGGTCATCCCTTGGTGGCAGACAGAGGTGAGTAAAGGATAAAGACAGAATAAAAATAATCTTAGCACCCATTTCAGTTCACATTTTCAGCATGCCTTATCATTATAAGTGTGTGTGTGTGTGTGTGTGTGTTTATACCATTGATATAATTGACAAGTGAGTGGGATGTTGGTTTTTCCTTGTAATGAGTCAATGGTTGATGTTTGTGACTAGTGAGTGGGATGGTGTGGTCGTGTGTGTGTGTGTTTGGTTAAGAGTTAGTGTGAGTAATGAATGTGTAGGTGATGATGAGTCTATATAGTTAGGCAGTGATTAGTGTGCCCCAGTGTGGTGAAGGTGAAGGGTTGGTGTCTCCCACAGAGTGACTTCCTGCTGGAATTCTGTGACAACAGCATGAGTGCAGACAACAGGAAGGGGCCTGGCATGCCCATCCCCCGAGGGCCAGGAAACAGAATGATGCAGACCCACCACTTCCCAGACTTGTCCAGCATGGCCCTTCAGATGGAGGACCACAACCTGCTGCCGGGACAGTCTGGCAGCCAGCAGTGGGATGCTCCGGCCAGCTCCGTGTCCTCTTTGTACCAAGAGCCCGGCACCAGCCTATCACCGCTGGGCCCAAACTCCCCATCCTTGTGGCCTCCCCAGTCCATGGACCTGGACATTGACATCAAGCTGGAGCCATTGGATGACTTGCTGTTGGTGGATGACCTGCTGCCCGGCCACCCCCTGGGATTCAACCCCACAGAGGACGTGTACCTGGATGACGTTAATTTGGATGATCTACTCATGCCGGAACCGTTGGCCGGATCAAGTCTGGACCAACCTCAGTCCCCCAACACCATGATGGCCGTGGCCCCCGATGATGTGATGAGCAACCACAGAACATTTTCCTCTCCCCCACCGGGCCTTCCACCGTCTGGAACACGCCTCACCCAGCCCATCAAGGCTGAGAGCAACTCCCTCTTCTCTTTGCTGGCTTCTTCCTTCCCTCCTCAGGGCGGAGGCTGGCGGGACCCCCTCCTCACAGCTTCCTCACTCTCCAGCCAGAATACTGGGTCACAGTTGGGCAGCATTGAGGAGTGTCCTGCAGGTGACCAGAATCACCACACCATGTCTCAGCCTCAACAGCAGCAACAACAACATCATCATCATCAACAGCAGCAGCAGCAGCAGCAGCAGCAGCAGCAACAGCAACAGTGCTCACCCATCCCATCAGAAAACACATCAGCCCTCCAGGAGTTGCTACTGAGGTCTCCCACCCCACTGTCACCTCATAGTGTTTCCTCTCCAAAGGGAGCCATGTCCCCACAGGAGCCTCCCATGGGCACATCAGTTCCTCGTCCCACCACCCTCTCCGCTGCTAACCCCTTGCTGTCTGCTCGCCTCTCCTCGTCAGCTCCCAGCCACAACTTCTCCCTGGAACAGGCGTGGCAGCGACGGGAGCCTCGGCAGCACCTCTTGTCTACTGGGTCACTGGCTGAAGAACTTGGTGGTTCAGCTTCCTCCCTGAGCACAGTGGGCGGCATCCTGTCCCCAAGTGGCCACGACCTATCCATTGATGAAGGGATTGACTCTGATGAGGCGTCAGACAATGAACACTATGACTCAGAGTCAGACAATGGTGAGTACAGTGACATATACAAAGTACCTTATTCACCCTGTAGCCACACAGTACTTAATGGTAAAGGCAGTTCTGTGTAATAGGTGTCTAGTTGAATACCAAACTGGGAGTTAGTGCCTCCTTAAACTCTTCCACTTTATTGGAGAAACTAAAAAGTTCCAATAATGGGCTAAATAACCCAAATTATCCACTCCACTAATTCTTTAAATGTCATTGTCAAAGGTCATATGTCAGGAAAACTTCATGAATATTAGTGGTGGAGGTACTTGCACTCTACTCAATCAATGCCTCTATAGTTAGAATATGAATTCACTGAAAACTCACATAATTCATGGGACTTCACGAGGTTTCAAAAACTTTACAAGAATTGTAACAACCATGAAAATGTAGTCAAATTAATTGTAAAAAAAACATTGCACGCATGTTAACTTTAAACTTGTGTCTGTCCTCCCCAGACTCGGTGATGAGTGAGGACACGGGTAGTATTTCTGGCTCACTGGGGAAGAAGGAACGCTTCTTCTGGCAGTACAATGTGCAGGCCAAGGGTCCCAAGGGTCACCGTGTCACCATCAACCAACAAGAACGTGACCCCCACAGTCTGCCCTCCGTCATGGACCCAGTATTCTCCCCTCTCTGCTCCATCCAGGGCATCAAGCACAGGTGAGAAGTGGTTTATTGATTGAGTTGTATCATACAGTTATGGTATTGATGATAACCTGAAATGTACCAAAGAAATAGAAAGAATTAGAGCATTCAGCACAGTCATCATAGACAACTCTCATCCATTAGCGGGAAGGCTCGACGTGGCGATGGCAATGACCTCACTCCAAACCCTCGTAAACTGGTCTCCATTGGACGGGAGTTGGACAAACTGAACAAGGTGTGTGGTTGTGATCATTTGTGTTAACTGTTTATCTAATGCTGTACCAAGTCTTATTTGCTCAACTTTCCCTTCTTGAATTAACAATAGTCTTGTCTTAGTAAGGTTACATTAAGTTTTTCCCATTTTGTCTTACAGACAATAAATGATATGACTCCAGTGTCGGAGTTGCCCTTCAATGTGCGGCCAAAGTCCAGGAAGGAAAAGAATAAACTGGCATCCAGGTAAGGTATACATATACTTCTTAAACATTTGCCAGCCTTTAGTTTTGTAGCACTCTGGTTTAACTGCATAATGATAGGGATATGGTGTGAGAATCATACATTGCACTAAAGCCTCTGCATTTTCAATCAATGTTGTTTTAAGAGGAAAACTAACTTGCCACAACCATTTAACAGAGCGTGTCGTCTTAAGAAGAAGGCCCAACACGAGGCTAACAAGATCAAGCTGTATGGACTGGAGCAGGAACACAGGGGGATGATTAATGTTATTGAGGATGCCCGCTCCTCCTTGCTGAGGAAGGTGGAGTTGGGTCCCAATGGTGTCATCCCTTGTCCATCACCTCACCTTCAGTCTGACCCCAACCATCCACAGACATCCCAAGCGGTGATCACACAGCACATAGAGAAGCTGTTCAAGATCATAAGCAGTGAGTACACATTTATATCAAATTGTTCTTCATTATTACTGTGAACTTTGATTGAACAGAACATGGTTGGGTTTCAATGTTATTTGTTATTGTGCAAACTGTATTGTTGTTCCCCATTTGGTTAGATTTCATGGTGTGCACAGTGCATCTTCAATATTTCCAAGGCCATTGTTTTCTTAATTTAGTGGTGCATCACTGACACAGGTTAATTCAGTATAGGCTCAGAGTTTAAGTTGGTGAGCCATCAGAATCATTTCTTGCAGTTCCTGAAAAATATTTAATACTTCAAAGTTTTCTGGTTTCTTGATTAAAGAAATGACATTGAAAATCTACCCATGGTTTTCTCTGGTCTCTGCAAAATTAATTTCAGAAATTAATTAGCCATCCATTTTTTCAGAACACAGAATTGCTGGCTACACCACAGACTTTGTCAACAAAGTTATTGAGAACTGTCAGAATGGGAACTCGTCTGGTGGACTGGAGGAGCTGACCAAGATCTTTAGTAATACTAATCTTGCCACCAGCCCGCCATCCTCCAGGGGTACCTCTGGATTTTCACCTCACTGAGATTCTGGTCTGACAGTCCCATGGTGCACACTTAAGGTGCTTAATGTTTAGTTTTGAGCACCATTTTAAGGTAAGGAGACATGTGTCCAACTTCAAGAACAAGTTAGCTGCTAGTAGTGATATCCATGACTTCAAAAGTAGTTGTAGGTTACACTTGTCCTACACTAGTGGTGACCTCAATCTTCCTCACCTTGGTCTTAAGTTAATGTAATGTAATGTGTGAGTGACTTGCTTCTAAGAAGAGTTGTATGAACAGTGATTGCAACCTAGATAGGAGCCAGCACTGCAAGTGTTGTGTCTGTGATGGCGGCAGGTGGGGAACTAGCTAAGCTGGATCCCCACACCAGACATTGGCTGTGACTGTTTGAGGAACGACTGACATGCTACAAAAAACATGAAATGTTGCTACTGTAGATATTAGAACACCTGAAGGGCACTGCAGGATAAATGGCCTCTCAATAGAACCACTGGACAGGTTATCAATGCAGTTTGTCTTAATTCACTGTCTGAGGCTTATCTCACATCTTTCTCACAAATCAGCAGTGTTCCATAACATGGACACATGACTTCAATAGTTATTTATTTCTACAGTAACAGTACACTATACAAACTATCATCTAGAATGATGTAGAATAACACCCTGTGAAACATTATCTAATGATTTAACATGACAATAAGTCCTTGTGGACACACTTCCACTTTGGCTTGATGAGAAGTTTGTTACTAGTTCTTGTAGAATACATTCATCACCTAACTCTTGAAGCATTATATATAAGCCTGCAAAGGAAACCTTCAGTATTGGTTGAATGAGTTGCCCTGAGGTCCACCAATGCTTGTTCATCACTCAATTTTTGTTGTTGTGGAGACTGTTGTATATGTGTTAGCAAATGCCAGGAAATGAATGACTCCATTAACTGTATATTGAACATATATTTTTTGCAGCTTCTGTCTGTTCATATAGTATATAATAATTCATTGAACCCAAACATATATGGTGGTCTGTAGCATTCCTGCTGGTTAATATTTATATAGTAAGTAACTTTAGGATTATACAAAAATGAAACCTTTGTAGCGCAGTGTTTTGCTGGGAGAAAACTTGCCATATATCTTGTCTATCCAGAAATAGTTGCTTAAGAATAGTTAGTAGTGGAAAAAAACCTCGGCTTGCAAAGATTGCATGATAGATTATTTCTGTAATTCTTGGTGAAGCTATTACTATTACTGTGGCCTGTGCTCATGGGTTCTATCTTTAGCACATTTTCATAAACTTTAACCCCACAGATCCACATTATATATATATTATATATATATATATATATATTATATATATATATATATATTATATATATTATATATTATTATATTTATATTATATTTATTAGTATATTTAAGGTAGAAGGCTAAGACAGAATGATAACAGGACCTTGCTAAGGTCTCCTGACAAAGAGTCATCCTTAATTTGCCATTGTTGCCTCTACCCAGCCTGTTAGTAGTCCAACCATTCATTCATAGAAGGCATATTTTATCACCTCTGCATATTGCCCTTAGCAGCTCAAAACACGAGTCAGTTCCTAACAGCACACTTCATCATTGCCAATGATACAATGAGCACAGCTGACTTATCTGAAGGTTGTGTGATGTAAGGTGACACAGGGCCTGACAGCAGCTAGTTTGACTGCCTCACCTGTGGCTCTCATGTCTCAAAGACAACACACCATAGTACTCGGGCCCACTTTCAATTGGTTGCTATGGAAGTATATGAAAAATTCTAATCTACTGATGGGGCAGCTTTATGGCTATAAGTGGCATGGAATACATTTGTGCCCAACTATAGAATAGTGATAGAATTGCTTTAACATGGAACACCAAAATATTTGTAGTCCTGTCCTCTGCTTTCACTTACTCTAGGAACTGCAAATCTGACAGTTACCTTTTTCATAACTTTGTTGGTAGGAGGATCACAGTGAGTACACTAGACTTTTGCTGCAGACATTTTGGTTCCACCAATACCCAGCAGGCAGGGATACGCATAGACTGTCATGGAATAATTGTACAGTATTGGTAATCACTATTTAGGTGAGATGTGGGTGTGGAATGAAAGATTAAGGGAAAGGATCCAAGCAGTAGGTTACTTGAGAAATGTTTGTGGTGTGATAAATATAGATAGGGAAAATAGTGAAATGGTTTAGGGGATCAAATGCAGATACGAATGGCTGAAGTTTGGATGACTAAAGAGGCCGTCACACTAGCACTTTTACCAACAATTTTTATCGTTTCCGTCAACTTTTTCTCATTTAGACAACTTTTTCCGTCTGAATCAGTCAGACGGACATGATCATCTTCATGTAGTAAGTTGTCGACAACTTTTTTAGTCAAATCAGAATACATAGTGGATGATATGAAATTATTCCAAGTAAATGGCTAGCTTGTATTTTTTTTAAAAATTCAAATTTATAAAATGATAACAAATAATACATTTAATAATTGCACATGAGGTTACATTTAATTTGTGGTTTCATAATAACCAACAGTGTCTCGCTTGACTAGACCGTAGAGTCAGAAGACTTTAATTGCATTTTTCAAGCAACTATTTGGTTTTTGTACACCATGGACTCAAAAATTCATCCTAAGTGGACAAAACTGTCACAAGAATTTCTGATTGAGCAGATAAGAAGCCACCACTGTCTTTGGGACCCCAACAATGAAATGTACATGAACAAAGTGTTGAACGCATCCATGCACATTTGGCTCGTCTGCGATGGACAAGACACACAATGAAATGCAGAGAAGCTAATGCTTGCCTTGGGTGTTGGAGTCATGTTTGTTTACTGATGACGAAAACAGTGTAGACGAACAGCTGTGTGTGTATGATGGCGCGCGCTCCAGAAATTGTCGATGTAACGGCTGCTTGTGTGTGACAGCATGCGCTCCAGAAATTTTTGATTTTCACAAAGTTGACGGAAAAAGTACTAGTGTGACGGCACCTTAAGAGAGTGTACATGAGTTTATGTGTAGTGGGTGTAAGAGGTAGGGCAGATTGTTAGAGTAAGTGAAAGGAAGGGTAGATAGGAGAATGAGAGGTTTAAGCATGCAAGGGCAGGAATAGATGGCAACTCTTCTGTCATAGCCATCTCCTAAGATAGGAATAAGTGTCAAGATATAGGTAGATGTAAGGCAGATTATGGCAAGTCTGAACCAGCATACAAGGATGAGTTTGTGTACCTGATAATGTAGGTTAGGTTGCCTGGTGCCTATCTAGTCGCACTAATTCTTCAGAGCATTTGTAGCTGAGGTTGTCTGGTGTAGCTCAAGAGTAGAAGTAGAAAAAAAGTCTGTCAAATTTATTTTCATCTTCAGTCTTTTTTTTAGCTTATACAAAAAAAAAATTCTTGTTGCATCTGTAAATGTTATGGTTCTAGGGGTGAGGATAGAAGGTGGTTTGTTTTTTTACTGTTGCACATACTGATCTGGTGATGGAATTCTTAGTCTTGATATCCCCCTCCCCTGCCCAGTGGCACTGTGGTACAGTGTTCAGGCTTTTATTATTATATCATGATTCTTGACGTGCTGTGCATATCTCCTCTCACTTAGCCCCTAGGCCACTATAGGAGAACTAACTACTGTCCTCCAATAACAAAAGCTGTTCCCACCTCATCTTTATCTCTGTAGGTAACTTATAAGTAGACAAAAATGCATGTGCGCACACACACACACACACACACACACACACCATTCAAGGTGCAAAGTTATCACTTATTATTAACAGTTAATATCCTTGAGGAAGAGCATGCGATGCATGGTTAATATGAAAGGTTGCAGCCTTCCCCATAGATGGCCCATATTCAAGTACTTTGAGCAATCCAATGCATCAGAGACTACATAATAATTGAGCTTATAGTTGCCTGTATGCTATGTACTGCTATGCCCAGGGTGGTAGAGAGGTCCTCTACAGTTGACAGCAAGGCCAACTCAGGGTCCTCCCGTAGCAGTGGTACCATGTGAGCCGGTGGTTCCTCATCCTCCTCCGTCTCCGTGGTGGAGAGGAGGTGAGGGTGGCAGCTGGAGAGTGGAAGTAGCTCCAGAAACTTTCTCCCTGGTGGGTTCTGGAGCAGGTGGCAGGACCTGGCTGGGAGCCCCTTCCTTTAACAAGGCCCTATACGCCGCCTGCTTCCTCTTTCCCTTGATAGCCTCGAGAGATCTATGGGGAAAGACCTCACACCTGATGGTTTCATTGATAGGTGCCGTGCCCATGTGGTTCTGTTTTAAGGTTACCATAAGAGCTACCTCCTCTGGGTACCATTGGACCTTGGGGTGGTGAGCCATCCTTTGATCTTCAGCTTCATGGTACTCTTGTTGATTGGTCCATCAGTCATGTAACCTCCAGCCTCCAAAGAGCCGGAAGACCCTCCACATTGTGGACATGCGGGCCACCTTTCAAGTGCTGTGTTGCATGCTGCAACAGTCCCTTCCATCGAATTTGAAAGTAGGAATATATGCTTCACTGATTAACTGCTGCTACACCTGCACCTTCCCTGCAGGATGACGTGTGCTCTTAGTCATGGTCACTAATATGCCATATGATGATGAGAGGCGAGCAACCTTCAGCATACCATATGCGGCAGGAGCACACTTCTTAGTGACAACTTGGTATTGTCATAGTTACTCCAGCTATAAGCTCTCCATGAGAGCAATGGCTAGTGATTATGAGTCCAGTTGGTGATGCTTGAGATTGTGATTTAATTACACATACACACACTCACATTAACGCTCGCGCACATGCACACCGCATAGAATGTGACATTATATCCACATTTACTGCAAACTGTAATGAATGTGGGTGTACACCTCAGATCCCTCTATTTCATGATAGTGATTGAAACATCAAGATACCTTAGAGCTGGACTCTGTAGGAGCTGTTACAGATGATATAAAAGAATGAATGAAGAGAGAATGTTGTAAGAAAATATTCTGGAGTCAAACTCGAGATACAATTACGAATGGTGAAGCTTTTTTTCTGTTGTGTGGGGGGAAAAAAATCAGACTAGTATGTTACAGAACAACAGAGGTGAGAGATGTAACATTGCACAAATACAAGTAATTTCATGGACAAGGTATCTTGGGGGCATTTCAGACGTGGGCATTCCTTGTTGGGAGGCCCTTAAAGGGTAGAAAGGCATTAAAGATAGTGGTGGTGGTAATTTAACACATCTGACTGAAGTCATAGAATCCCATCACTGAAAATTTATTAAAGTTGAAAAAAGTTATATAGAGATGAGAAAACTATGTGGACAAGACAACCACTTGGCACAGTGCTACTCAGTAAACTGTTCACCATGCACATGTATTTTATCATTTTCTCAATCAACATATCACTAATGGATGGCACCTTGAAGCAAATACCTAAATAATTTGCCACTAAACGTGATTAGTTCCCCTGAATGCTATATATTTAAAGGCGAAAGCAACATGTATTTTGAGTTGATGAATGCAGGAACTGTAGTGTCCGTTCCCCTCCTTGTAGGTGAGGTTAGCAAGTTGCTGAACTACTCAATGCACGTTGTTTTCATGTTAGGGTTTGCACTCTAATGAGACCTTATTGGCCAAACACCCAGTGTTGCCCTTAGTCATCACGTCGAGGCAGTACAAAAACTAGGTTGGATTAATTTTTCACAAGTTAATGTTAGAGGTAACACGCATGAAGAGCATTCCTGCTAATTTATGAAATTTTATACCGTCTACCATTTGTTTGTTTTAAGGTTAATATTAGGTTATAGAAATGATAGCCATTTTATGGCACTGAAGATGTATTGGTGAGATTTTGGCTGAATTTTTTGGTTAGAAATATATGAATTTTAATACTGCAAATATAATTGAGATTCAATATACTGTATACCCATTTGTGGTCACAGTAATCAGCAATATGCACACAGCCAGTCTACCAAGACTAAATTTTAAAGTAATTAGTTAAACAAGAATGTCAAATCAGCAACATGTGAATTGTTTGAACCCGTGACCAACTTTAATGACAGTCACGGATGCATCACAAACGTTATAATGATAATGATAATGGCAACGAACTGATGATAACTAATGAGGTCTTAGTAGAGGAATATATCAGAAAAAAAACTCTTATATGTATGTACAGTGAAAACCCGATGAACACGGTTTTCCTCCTCCTTCACCCCCAGATTACTCTACACTAGGTAGTACTGCATTAGGTTTCTGTTCACCATGCCCCTCTCATTGCACTACGAGGAATGAGTAAGCACTTTCATGAACTCATTTACATAAGTGTAGTAATCCTCTTCCTATTAAGAACACTCCCTCAGTGTTGAGTACTTTTAGTCACCCTTGTTCCCTTCCCAGCATAATTATCCAACACATATGACATAGCCTTGAGGTGTGCCACTTCAAGGATTTATGATGATAATTTATTCCCCATTAATATGTGGTCATTTCCATGTATCTTCCATGTAGATATATTGTAAAATATCGACAATGGTTGTCCCTCTATTTAATGACTATACAGCTGTTAGGTTATCAGATTTGTTGTGTGTATGGATTATGCTCTTGAATGAAAGTTGTCCTATTTCTCAAAAGTAATCCGGATCTAAAGCATCAGATACAAAAAACCACATACCTCCTTTCTTCCAACCTCCTGTGTCTACTGTTAGTCATATACAGATCAATCATCTGTGATACGAATTCAGGTTTAATATATGTCCATATTGAAGAAAACCTAAAAAATAGTATAAAAACAAATAACCCCCAAAAAAAGTAATGAATGACAGCTGAGAAGGAAATTCATAATCAGCTTCTGGTGTTGTGTTGTGAAATGACCACACATTTAACTGTTAACTAATTACTACTGATATTGTAGTTTGTAAGCTATATCTATGTCCATATATCACATATATGTCTTGCATACCCATTGATTATCAATAAACAAACAAATAAATTAATATATATATATATATATATATGTATGTATGTATACATATGTATGTATGTATGTATACGTATACGTATGTGTATATATACGTATACGTATGTGTATATACACGTATACGTATGTGTATATACACGTATACGTATGTGTATATACACGTATACGTATGTGTATATACACGTATACGTATGTGTATATACACGTATACGTATGTGTATATACACGTATACGTATGTGTATATACACGTATACGTATGTGTATATACACGTATACGTATGTGTATATACACGTATACGTATGTGTATATACATATACGTATGTGTATATACATATACGTATGTGTATATACATATACGTATGTGTATATACATATACGTATGTGTATATACATATACGTATGTGTATATACATATACGTATGTGTATATACATATACGTATGTGTATATACATATACGTATGTGTATATACATATACGTATGTGTATATATATATATATATATATATATATATATATATATATATATATATATATACATACATACATACATACATACATACATACATACATATATATATATACACACACACACATACACATTCATACAAACACGAGAGCATTTAAGGTCATATAGAATCCCAAGACGGCTCTGATTCTGTGTAAGCCTTTTGAACACATGCAAACTTAAGTAGGCTCTGATTCTGTGTAAGCCTTTTGAATACATGCAAACTAAAGTAATCTCTTCCTAGGTCTAAAGATTTATTTACTTTGTAGTTCTACAAACAAAGTTGGTGCTGACGTTTGAATTAGTGATGCCAAATTCAGTCAAGCCATACATAGGTGGCACTTCTTTTCCTCCAGTTTAATACTACATGAGAAATGTGTTGGTCATCACGGAAGCCTGACCACTTGCCCATCTGGGATGTGATTTAAACAATAGTGTGTATTATTTCCATGTTATTAACCATGTCTATATTACTGTGAATGAAAATTTGTACATATTATTTTTATATAGCTTTCACTTCTTCAGAGCCTCTTGAAAATATGGATGCATACCATTTTATAGTTTAGTGAGGACCAACCAATTTTGTAAAGTTGGTTCACTTCACATTTCAAAGTTTAATTACAATTTGTTATACATACACATATATATATTAAAGATCTTGAGCCATTTCCCCCAAATGGTCTTATTTTAGCACATTCGGCTTCAAGTAGTCTAGATAGAAAACTATGAACAAGGGACTGCCATATCTTTGTTTCTTCAGGGTTACTCCCTTCCCAAGATAGGGAATTACCATGTGTAGTAATTTGGTTATTATGGACTATATTCTGCTTTATCTAAGAAAAATAAGCACAGAGTTTGTATATTTAAATAAAAATAATTAGTACTAAGATGTTTACATTTACCTGCCTTATGTTGGGGTGCTGCTCCACTCTATATCATTGTAAGAATATCCCACCTTACAGTGCCTGTTAATAGGTTACAACACTTAAAACATCCTCTGCTTGACCAGTGACATCAAACTACAGAGGATCTCGGTGTTTTATCAAGATTACCTCAACATCAGAAAGCAATCTCTTAGTACCAGGTATTCTTTATAGTTCCTAACACAATTCCCTTTCCTCACACCCCTCTTCATGCCATGTCCCTTCACTGATTCTCCTCCGTTTATAAGTCCATTGCCACTGTGGAAGGACTTTGTGATCAGAAATGGTGATCCGATGCTGTAATGGACACCTTTTGGCGACCTTGACAGCCTTGGAATTTCAGTCTCTGGCCCAACCAATATTGTTTGGCCTTTATTTCTCTAGTTTTATTTCCTCTTGTTTCATGTCTTTCCTTCCTAACCTCTCACTATCCCCTATTCCTAAAGTGTAAGCCGTGCTGAGAGGATGAAAAGCGAACTTTGAGTTCAGTCATGAAAGGCCTGAGGGTGCCATGGGTATGGTATATCATCCTCCTTTCATTACCCTTACTCCCCATGGGGGTTATGAAGAGCTAACCAGTTACAGCCTCCATTTATAATTAGTAACTGGTCTGCTACCCATAACCCCCATGGAGAGTAAGGGCAAATGAAAAAGGAAGGAGTATATCGTGCCCATGGCACCCTCAGGCCATTCATGACTGAACTCAAAGTTCACTTTTCATCCTCTCAGCACGGCTCGCACTTTAGGAAAAGGGGATAGTGGGAGGTTAGGAAGTAAATACGGATGAAACAAGAGGAAATAAAGCTAGAAGTAGAAAGACCAAGCGAAAATTGGTTGGACGAGAGGCTGAAGTCCAAGGCATCGCAGCATTAGACCTCAATCTGTGGTCCCAAAGCTCCTCCACCATGTCAATGGGCTTGGAAACGTAGGGGGACTGGGCATGGTCTTCCAACTGCACACGAGCTCAGTCAACCTACCCGCCAACCACAGCTGTGATGGCATGGATTTGCGTGGTCAGTTACAACTCTATTACCAAAGCTGAAAACAAAGTATTTAGTCATAAAATTAAAAGCTTTTGGTGTTGTAATGTGGAGAACTGAAATTCCAACACTATTCTTCTTCTCAAGTGTAGCAATGCACCATCCATGGACAGTGAAAACAACATATCAAGATAATGCACATTTATTAATATAATTGACATGATCTCACCTTACTATTGTGGAGAAAATTGAAGGAATGTGACCGGACAACCAACGAACTTCCTCATTACAGCATCACAACTCTGAAGAGGTTATCACTAGGTCCAATAGTTAAAATTCTCATTTTCCAAAGGATTTCAAACCATACATGTGTTTATTGAATGAAAGCCATTGTTACTGATAGTAACTGCAAAACAATGACAGTAATAATGACATTCAAATTTTATATATACTAGAATTACATGAAAACCTAAAGCAAAAGGTGAATCACTAAATAAAGAACATAAACCTATAAATAGCTCTCAGGCAAGTGATGAGGGAATGGGATAGGCTATGGTGGGGGGGGACAGGAAAGTTGTGGGGAGAAAAGGAGGGGTCACCTGGCTACATAAAGTGGAGGTGGGTCCCACATGCGCTGCAGCATCCCTTGTGGAGGTAGGTGTGGACTCCTCTGGTAACCCAGCTGAGGCATTACGGTGGTGGTGGTGATGGTGGTGGTGGTGGTGTGGTATGGCTGAGGTGGTGATGTCTTCATGCCCCGCCAGCTGGTGCCTGTGGGGTCCAAGGTCATTTTAATAGTGATGTCAACACAATCACCTGAACCTGAGTAACGGTATGACACTCAGCCAAGAATACATAAATATTCACGGGAGGATCTTGTGAGTTAAGCATTAACATAAACATTTCCTAGTCAATCTCACAAGTCAGTCAGTCATTTATAAGAAGCCATCTGTTAAAGGCCAATGACTTTTCCAACTCCCCTTTGAATAAACAATGTGTAACTGAGAATGGCTATGTAGTAAACAAATGCACTAACACCAAACATATTATATGAAACTGTAAAATAAACAAACCATGATAGCAATACCATGAATTATGAGTATGGAAGCTGATTCCTACAAAAGGTGCTCCTCCACTACATGTAAGATTCACCTCACACTACCACTGCTCTGCTTCCTCCCATCAGACAATCAAGTAGCGGGTCCTCTATAGACAGGGTGTGCTAAGGAGGTTTTCACTGTCACTGTAAAAGACCCACTTACCTCCAAGAGACCAACAAAGTGGTACAAAGCCTTGATGGGCTACACCAACGACAAAAGGCTCGACTGGTAAGACAGTAGGTGTGTGCTCAAGAAAACCTGAATTATTGGATCAGGACAATAATAAATATGAAATAAATACAAAAGCTTAAAACATAAATACATCCCAAAACATTGTCGTGATATTTTGATTAACAACAGTCTAGAATTACCAGCTAACACCAATACTTAAACAATGGACTTTGATCTAGAATTCCTAACTTCCCTTTCCTTCAATAACACATCACCATGTCTGCCAGCAGCAACATGATCATTTCAACAATAATAAACTTTGGGAATCCAAGCAAACCGTTTTGACTTTTAGTACCAATAATAAACTGTTGATCAGCAATGGTAAGCAAGCCCATGATTTACAAATTAACCTAATAAGAAGGGAGATGTTTGAACTTGCAAACTACAGATAAGCAGTGACCGATAGAATGTTCATCTAGTATTTGTATAAGGCTTTCTTCATATTCACACCATACTGTGTGTTTAATAATCGTAACAAAGTTAATCTAAGGTAACAATGGTCCATCTCTTGCATAAAATCTCTCCCTTCTCTTCTTCCCTCCATTTGTAAAAATTAGATAGATCAACACATGAGTTAGCCTCAATCTATAAGTAAGTTATTGCTGGCAGAACATGTTCAAGGTATTCATGAATACACTCCCTGACGAAGTCATGTTTTATATAATGATATAGTGTGATAGGACCCTTTATGTCACTATGGGATCTACATCATCACTGGGAACATTGACTTCCCATCAAATGGGGGGGAAAGAACACATTTTTGACCACACCCTATCAAATGTCCACTTGGAATCCTTGTCTAATGATCCACATGCTGGATTTTTCTTACAGACCATTAAAAAAAACTAACATTAAGCAAATCTCACTTCTTTTATTTCAACTAAAAATTTAGAGATGTGCCTTGAACATGTTCCATTAATAGATCTTCAACTCAAGCCTCAGGATACACAAAAGTGCCTTCAGGTCTCACACTGGCTGCAGTAACCACACAACTATGCAGAGCATTTGTGTCTACAATTACAAGTGCCTTTGCCGTCACAATTTTTTCCCCTCCATCAAATAGGGTTGAGTGTAAACAGTACAATTAGTCTAGTTAGGCTATTTCAAGTAGCTGTTTTCAAGAAACTGCTTTCTCAAGATGAATTCATTACGGAACAGTTTGACCAATTTTATAAAATAATCAAACTGTCACTGTTCCAGTTTTGTGGAACAAGGCTTAATATAAGTATGTGTGTGAGTTGGAGTTGGATCAGATCCATTTTCTTGAGTTATGCTCCTTAATCACTGCACACTGTTGTCACCACAACATGTGTATCCAATCAGCTTTTTCAAATAAAATAGGCCAGTGGCCAGAAGTTCAAGTTAATGAAGTAGGATCTGTTTCATCTTTAATCCACATAAAGTGGAAACTTTTCATTCTGGCACTGCTCAATCCATTCAAGCAACACTGTCCACGTCTAAACTTTTACACTTATGTTAGGCTGTACGTTTATCCATTAATTTAGGTACATCAGTCACTGTAAATTCTAAGTATTTGTCCCACCTATTTCTAGATTCCATACTTAGTAGATGTACTAACACTATATTCCTAACTCAAATGCTACACTCAGTCACCATTATCGAGTCTCATAAGGTTAAGGGAGACTTTACTCTCCTATCATCTCTGCGCCCTGTCTTTTTGTACAAGAATACAGAAGGATGGAGCGAGGGGTCTGGGAAGCCTCCCAGACCCCTCGCTCCATCCTTTTTGGTCGCCTTTTGTGAGCCTTAGGGAATAAAGTGTTAGCTCTATGGTGGGAGCTGCAAGAATATCACTATCATATCCCCAGCGGCTTGTAAAAGGCAACTGAAAGCGATGCATTGAGGGGTCTGGGAAGCCCCTCCTCTGTATTCTCCTGCAAAGAGACAGGATGCAGAGGGGAAGGGGAGAGTAATGTGTTCCTCAACTATAAATGCCTTGTCTTGGCTACACCTTTTGAATGGGAATATAAGCCAGGTCTTGGCTACCCCACTTTAGGGCTAGAACAGCCTGGTAAATAGGTATAAATAATGTACATGACACTGAAATAAGTTATTAAATTTTTTGTCTTATCTGAGAAATACCTCTGTGTTCTGCATATGATGAAAGTCTATGGCCACAACACATTTAAGTCTGGAAGGAGAGCCACTGAGCACAGTATAAGAGCGACTGCTGGGAAGGAGTAAGTTTGTCATTCCTTTCCCATTATTGTTTTCCCTCACATTTTGTTGCCATCTGCAAACTCCTGGTATAGTCAATATACCTAAAGCTCTTAGGATGCCAGTATACTGTCATAGATTAACAAAGGATCTGAGTTGAATGAGAAAAGAGCACATAAGAAGCACATTGGTGATACCTTCTCTTATTTAAGTTTCTAATATATTGTGCTTACATAACCAGCACAAATGTAACCATAAAATTCTACACCAAGACCATACCAACTTATCAAATCCTAGAAGTGTGTGTGTATGTGTGTGCATATGCACACATACACTGCTTGGTAGCTCAGTGGTAAGGTTTGAGCCTGTCACTCAATCAATCTTTTACCCATGGCGCCGGTAGGCTTCAGGGAGACCTTAGATGGTTGGCCTCCGCCCGTTAGTAGCACGGGTTAGATTTTTTAAGTGACGCCTTGTTTCTTCTCGGCAGGCTTATGTTCGTGCCTTGCTCAAGGTGCAAAGTTTCACTGATGACCAAGCAGTTACTGTCCTCCTTGAGCAAGAGGATGGGGTGTGTGGTGTATGAAAGGTCACAGCCTTACCCATAGATTGGGCCATAATGAGCTCTAAGCTCTCTCCGAGAAGATAATGACTGGTGATCACGGGTCCAATGCGTGACCCTCAAAACCACTGTGAATGACACAGCCACAGCACAATATAACATAATAATGATTAACACTAAACATTTGTTGCCTCCAGTAACAGACATAAGGTCCGAACATTGTGGCATAATGATGAATCAAATAATAGCAAATCAACACACACAAGATTATGGAATGCTCAATGGTTTCCTTACTAACTATCAATTAGCTGACAAGGTCACTGGCTCTTCAGCACTATTAGTCTTCTCTCATGTTATACCAACCATTCTTTGCAACAATTAATGTACTAACTGGTTTCTAGGACATAAATGTGAGGCTGATGCACACTACGAAAGATGGTGTCACATGTTAGGTTCAATCAAGAAGATGTTACTACCAAGCACTATCCTTTTGAAATAAACTAGTACAAAAGTGAAGTTTAAAGGAGAATGAGAGAATGTTGAATGGCACCAATAAAGGTAAACAAGACAGCAGTATGCATCGGCCTCTCATATCAGGTCATTCCAAGCACAGGTCATTGAGCTTACCATGATTCTAGTGGTGATGATTTGCATGTTTTGTTTTAGACCACTGCAAGGAACACAATGTTTTGTTTATATAATACACAGACCATACATCTGTCACACAGTCAACGGACTTGGATATTGACATCAAAAGATACCACTGATGGGAAGTCACATCACCAAGCATCCCACATCACCATCCACACCTATGTGCATCCTCCAATGAATGGATTCACCTAGTATAAACCTGTCCTATACTGTTGCTGCCGCTTACTCACAGGTGGCTGGCCTCTACAGATGCCACCTAATTTATCCCAAAATAACTATCACATACTACATTATTGCATATCATAAAACAGTTTACTATGTGCTTTTTACTTAACATGAACATTTATGTATGTAATTTTCCATAAATATGTGCATTACAAAGCTTATTAAATAAATGGTACATGGTTGCCGTTTTAAATATTATTGTGAAAAAGTATCGATCAGATTGGGAAAGGGGATGAAGGGGATTGCCTGTAAGGAAAGATAAATTATGAAAAAGAGGCATAGATATAAGAAGTTTGCAGAAAGTGTGGAGAGTCATGACTATGTAAATGGAAAGCACAGATGAAAACTCAACTAAATCTCAGTAAATTGTTTTTAAAGAATGAAACTGATATAAGAGCAAATAAGGCACATTAATCCCCCGTGACATTACCAGCTAATGAACACTAACTCCTGCATCTGTGCCATGTGAAATGACATTAAATATGGAGTGAGTGAGTGAGTGAGAATAAAGTAACCACTTTTAACAATGAACACCTTTTATTCTAAGCCTTGAATTTGTGACACCAACTTTGTACCCAATTGGATATTTACCTTCCTTCCCTCTCGGGTATTACACATTCCACTTTGAAGGTTTTTTTCCCCCTTTAATGAGGAAATAAATTACTGAATGGCTTTTTAATCTTAAAGTGTTCAAATCTACTCGGATAAAAACTTAATAGTCCTTAATTCTTCAAGCAACAGCGTGGTACAGAGAACAACACTACAGGTCTGAACTGTCATCATAGTTTGAAGCTGTAAACTGAGGGTAATTGAGGATGTCGAAACTTGTAAATTAAACAATCAAAATGGAACAATTAAAGTTTTAGTAGAATTATGCAGAATTTAGCAAATAAAAGTGCAATACAACCAATTAACTATAAATTTTCAACCAACATATTAAGTATAAATATGAAAAAAACAAAACCAGGTACAATAAATATCTAGGAATTTAAACCTTACTTGAACAACTTGAACGAAAATGCAAGTGTACCATGCAGCCTCCAGTGTGTTTAGGCAGGAAAGGTGTTCCATTAGTTAGCCTTCCACTACTCCAATAACTTCTTCGTAATTAACTTGCCTCTTCATTGCATAATCTTATCTTGTTCTTTCCTACTATTTCCATCACCAAAAATGAGGCACACTATGGGGGAACCTTTCTCAGGCATTACTTATAACAAGGTTGGTGTGAGGAGGTGAGGAGGTGTTGAGGTGAAGGACAGGTATCAAGGATAGGTGTGATTCAGTGAGAGGTACACCTGGCACTGTGACACCTTCCTTCAACAACCCAAGTCAACCTGAGTAACTCAACACTACAGTTTACTAATCTTTAGTGAGATGCTTTTCACAAATATCTAATTCATCACACACCACTTCCTTAAATAACTCTATGGTACATAAGTGAGTAAATCTTTACCAATTATTTGAGGGAATAAAAAATATACTAGAAGTTCAAACATTATGTGAAGTAGATATTGGAAGGCCTAAAAAAAAAATCAAAAAATAATAATTATGAATAAATAAATCAATAAATAAACAAAATCAATGAAATCAATCTTGATCTATGTTGTAAGGGAAGCCATAACAACAACAACAATAACAACAACAACAACAACAACAGGAACAAGAATCGCTTGCCATCCATCCACCCGGCCCAGATACAATGCACCACTGGCCACTCACCTGGTGAAGACCCTGTGTGGGAGAGAAGAAAGCAATAACAAACACGTGGCCACTTACCTCAAGCGGAGATCACTCACTGCTTAAAGCTTCACAATGCCCCTCCCATCTCAGCCACTTCACTGCCTTGCCTTCCACCTCCACATGCCAACCCATTCCTCGTCCTGTCCTCATCACTGCCAGAGAGCTTCCTAGATTCCTATAAACAAATAAATAAAGTATATTCATAAATAGTCAGTAACAATACATATGAGTTGTAAAAGTTATATGAGAAATAAAAAGACAAATGGAGATAAAAATGTTGAGATTATTAAGATGAACAAACCCACCTAATAATTGCCATTCTCCTCCCGATATCTCCTGCGTTCAAAATCTTTGCTATGTGACCGTCCGTGTCTGGAAACAAGAATAATAAAAACACATGAGGCTATAAATTAATAATCAATATGTACTGGCACACTAAGTACTGGTGATCCTTGTGACTATTAACATTAGGGTTGGTTCTCTCACCTTTCCCGCCGATCATTTTCCCGGGAGCGATAGCTACGGTCACGACTCCTTGAACTCCGACGGTCCCTGCTGCGTGACCGTCGGCGGTCCTTTCTGTCCCGGTCTCGATCTCGGTCCCGACTGCGGTCTCTCCTGTCTCGGTCACTTTCATAGCTGTGGGGACAACACACTGTCAATACACAACAATATATACATGGAGTGCTGAAGAGATCACATCAAGTCACAATGAACAGTTAGGTTCTTGCAAGTTTTTGTATAATTATACCTCGTTCCTATAACATTTTGCATCCTGCACCTTACATAATTCAACAAATTGCCTCACCTTTTCCTGCGCTTATCCTCCTCCTTCTTTCTGCGGTCCTCCCTTTCCCTCTCCCTTTTTTTCTCTTCTTCGAGTAGGGCTTTGCGTCTTTCTTGTCGTTCTTTCTCCCGTAGCTCTTCCCGTTCTGTTCTGGCTTTCTCCCGGCTCTGGGGCCACAAAGAATACAATGTATAAATCACTTGTGTTTTCTAGTCACCTGGATTCTCCCTTAACACTTACAACCTACTACCCCGCCCAAGCCCTTGGAGCCTTCATACTTACATCTCTGATCTCCTGGATGGCTTGACGCAGCTTGGCAAACCCCACATGTTGCTTGCCAGTGAGATGGTCATCAATCCGCTGCTGAGCATCCCCCACGATGAGGAAGGCACCACACACCTCACACACTTCCATCTGCTTCTCTTGTGAGGCGGCCATCTCTGCAGCCTGAGAATGGAGGTGGTGATGTAGTAGGTGTACCTTCTATAAACCAGTGCAATAATGTGCAATAATAATGTGGAATAATGTGGTGAGGAATACAAGAATAGTATCACCGCTTTCCCTGTGGATCGTAAAGGGCGACAACATGGGACGGAGAGTAAAGTTTATAAAGAAAAGTGAATGCGAATGAAATGATGATCCTAGAAGAGGAAAGTCAGCTGTAAGATGGAAGGATATGGTAAAATAAAAGAATACATGCATTAAAGTGGTGCTGATAAAGAGGACATTCTTGCAACCCTCACCATTTCTACAAAGTTTTTCATGCTATACAATGAACACAGTTTTGTCCTACCACCTAATTGACTCACCTGGTGCCACACTGAGTTTTCACTGCTGCGTCGGAGGGCATCTCGTTCCTCCCTCAGCTGATCACAGAGCTTCAGTAGTCCCTGGGCCTCCTCCACATTGCCTTCAGAGCCAAGACGTTCCGCCTCGCTCACCAGCCCTGTTATCCGCTCCGAAAGTAACTCTAACTGTTCATCCACCCGACCGTCCCCAGTGGTGCTGCTTTCCTGAGGGTGGGGTGGGGTGGGGTGGGGGGTGGGGGTTAATGAGTTACTTGGGTGTCATTTCAATGTCAGAAAAAAAACCCCAAAGAATTTCATTAAACTACAATAACACAACAATAATTAGACAATGTAAGCCAGATGGTTATTAGTGACACAATAAATGCTTCTGCTGAGTCTTTCAAAGTTATGCTGATGATGATGACAAAATATTTCCACCAAGCCAAGTCAACACCCTTACCAACGCCTCCTTGACTGAGAGTGCGAGGCGCTGCTTGCCTTTCCTTATCCGTTTGTCCACATCAGTGAGCATGGATTCAGCATACCTCACAAACTCATCCTCAAAGGCAGTGCGGCGGTACGAGTTGGAGACGTCAAACTCTCGCTTCAGCTCCTCATCGTGAATGGTCTGGAACGGAGAGTTGACATTTTGAGTACACGACAGACATTGGTTATCTTAGTTATAGAAACATTTAAAACGAAAATTAAAATATAAAATAAAAATGATAACTTATTACATACATAATACAATTGCAAGTATGACACTCTATATGTATATGACAGTATACATGAACAATTGATCTTACCTTTTCACATGGTCCTAGGTCAGACTTTGTGTTAGTGAAGAGGTCATGTGGGCAGAATTTAACCAGGTAATGACGACACACCTGAAAAATGAGATGCGTAAACATCACTACATCCAGGTAATACACAGCAAGGTGCTTAATTATAATAAACACTAAATGCAGGTAATCATTCTTCGATATGTCACTCATCAATAAATATTCCTTTCCACTTCCTCTATATTGGTGTTATTTCCAAATAGTAATTCATGTGTCCACTTTTCTTAAGGCCTGATAAATAATTTGCCTACATTCCTTATTATACCCTGAAAAAGCTTACTAACAGTGTGCACTACGGAGTGGAGAGATGGCTGGAGCCCCTACTGTTAGGTAAAACTTTATTAGGTTAGGTTAAATCTATAGTTGCATTTGATTAGGTTGGAAGTTTGAACCTAACAATACAATAACATGGCGGGGCTCAGACGGGTGTAACACTATATATTCACTCAGGATTATTATGAATTAATTATTTAAAGGAATATAGGTGTAAATTAATTACAACCCATAAAGCGTAAAGTAAAATAAATATTGTGTGTGTGTGTGTCCGGGGCATGCAGCATGGTGGGACGAAACGACCCTCATCCATTACGTCAGTGGGGGTGACACTCCGTCCAGTAACACAAAGACTCGCCCTTAAATACCTACACCTGAACTAAAACACATATATAAGCATCATTAACACATGGGCAGCGTCACGTAGAAGGCACACCCATCAGCACGGCATTAATAACCACCACGAGATCAATGGCATGACGCCTCCACCACCACCACCACCACCATTACAAGGCTCACCACCCCCACAACACATGATACACATTACTACACCACACACTCCTACCTCAGGGGAGTCCCATCCTAGTCTGTTGTGTCGTTCTTGTGGCAGAACATTTCTCGTTCTGCCCATAAGTTCATCCAACAAGGCTGCGGCCGCCTGCGTCGCCATCTTCACTATCACTATAGACTCTCACTTGACTACAATGTTATCTTTTATATTTTATTATCAAATACTAACATTTTATTATGACCTTTCACTCTTATATGAGATTATTCATCTATATTAATTTTCATATTTTATCATATTCACTTTTATTGTAAACAGAATTTGACCAATTAAGTATAAGTAACCGTGAAGGTATAATTACTGATTAACGGAAACAAGTGTTCACCTTGGACCATCTCTTACACTAGCATTACTATATTGATCTATGTATATATTAGAAATATATATATAGTTTATAAACCGCGTTTTAAAGTTGTGGTCATGGACTCGCTAAAGTAGTACCTTTATAGGGAGCGATAATTAGTCATTTTGGCGCCATCCTGAACTCGAGTCCAATGTAGCTGGGCAGATAACTAGGAATTATTTTGTTGTATATATATATATATATATATATATATATATATATATATATATATATATGTAGTACCTACCTTTGCATAGCGCTGTATTACCTCTGGCATTTGGTGCTTACTTTATCGGCATGAACTCACACACACACACACACACACACACACACACACACATTTACCTTTGCAACTATCTGTACGTATAAGGCAGTGTAGGCGACCACCTGCCTGTCCTAACCAAGGTGTGACTCCTCAAGGTTGTAGTTTGATACGCACACCTCCTGGAAATACATAAAACAGATGAATTAATAAAGATCCAGGCATTGGTGGTGATAAATGATAACTATTATGACCTATTACAGACCGTGCATCGTGCTCATGGTACTCCATACCTCATTGGATTCATGGTCAGCCTTACAACCTTAACTCATGAATACATAAACTTGCTGTTATCAAGGTGATGACAGATAATGATATATATATACATATATATATATATATATATATATATATATATATATATATATATATACATATATATATATATATATATATATATATATATATATATATATACTATATATATATATATATATATATATATATAAAAAGAGAGAGAGAGAGAGAGAGAGAGAGAGAGAGAGAGAGAGAGAGAGAGAGAGAGAGAGAGAGAGAGAGAGAGAGAGAGAGAGAGAGAGAGAGAGAGAGAGAGAGAGTGATTATCTTTCATTCTCCTTATTACTTCATTCTTTCTTTTCTTCTATCTCTAATTATCTTATTCTTCCTCCTCCTCTCTTTACTCATTCTTCCTTATTATTCCTTCATCTCTTCTCTTATTATTATTTATCTTTCATTCTACTTATTCCCTTTCGTTATATATTTTTTCAATTATCTCTTTCTCTCTTAATCATCAATATTTTTCATTATTCTCTTATTACTAATTATCTTTCATTCTCCTTATTCCCTCATTCTCAAATCGTCTCACAAGAAATCAAACTGTATACTTTGACTTGTATCTCCATAATTAACGTACATATGTGTATTTGCTTGTGTGCGTATGATGCGTGTACGTCTTACAGATGTGTACGTATAAACATAATTGTTATAGCGTCAATAGCACCACCACCATGCCCCTCGAGGCTCTGCCCACCACACCAGTGGCCAGGCTCCCGTCACCCGCCGTTGTCGCCGCCAAGTTCACGCCACCCGCGGCGGTGTTGGTGAAAGATATGTGTGGTTTACTATGCTTAGAGTAGTTGAACTTTCCAATAGTGTTATACTTCCTGCAAGACTCGGCTTTGTATATGCATACCAGTGCGAGTTTCTGTAAAATGTGAGAGGTATGAAATTATTTTTTGTCAAAATTAGGCGCAAACATTTTTTCAAAGAGCTGTTGTTGGGTTTATAAAATGATGTATTTATAAGAGTATCTACCACACGTCACATGCACTGGGGATTAAAAGCAAGGAACATGATAAGCATCGATACCGAGGAAGATGAGGTGCTGCAAGCCTGCACGTACACTTAATTATGTCCTGTATACTTCAATCTGACTTGCACACTTCAATCTATCTGGGCAATTCAGTCTGTCTTGTACACTTCATGTATTCTTAAGTCTGTCCTGTACACTTCAGTTTGTCCTGTATACTTCAGTCTGTCCTGCACACTTCAATCTAGGTGTCCTGTACGTATCAATATGTCTTGAACACTTCAGTCTGACCTGTAGCCATATCAGTCTGCACACCCCAGTTTGTCCTGTAGCTATCCTTCAGTTTGTCTTTGAACCCCAGCAGTTTTTTCTTTTTTTTTATCAACATTTCATAATACAAAGTGTTTATTTTAGAATAACGATAGCAGAGGACTACATTATCTTAAAAAGTCAATGAAAAAGTAAATTTAGATTTATTTTTTAAGTCCACAGATTTATAACACACACACACACATACACACCAAGGAAAAAAAGCTATAAGTTGTGTAGATATCCTTACAGGATACATTAATAATGGTCATAATACACGCAAAATTCTCTACACAGTATGAATAGTAACGTAATCTAAACTCAAATATGGCTCACATTTCTATGTATTATTTTGACACACACACACCTATACACACAGATTGTGGTTGAAGTTTAGGGGTGTAGTTGTCATTTTTGCGCGTGGCAGACATAGGCAACCTAAGGTGCGGTGACTGCGCAGGTCCAGGGTGCGGGCAGCAGCAGATAGTGCTCTACAGGCCTGCAGGTGGGCTTACTTTTCTCTATTTTGTGGCCTAATTTACTGCTCCCTGCCGCCCTCCCGCCACCACTCCCATCCCTGAGCCACGTCGGAACGCCCAACATGACCTTAGAGGCCACAACAGCATTATGAGGTGAGGCTCGAGGCGGGAGCAAGGCGCTCAAATAATGAGTTGGACATCTTGAAATTCCCATTTTGTTTTTAGTAGGGATGCATTTATCGCCGCCTGTGTGCAGGTGTTGGGTGGGTTGGGTAGCACTGGACCACTGTTTCTGCCAGCCAGCCACGCCTTGAGCGGGATTAAGGGCGGGGAGAAGGATGGATAGGCAATGGATGTAGGAGAGGAGAGCGGAGGAGAGAGGGGACGTAATAGACACCTGGCTGTCCAGGACTTGCCTCATCTCCCTCAAAATCACAATCCAAAATATCTTTAGACTCGCTTTAGGGGTCGCTGCAGCCACACAAGTATCTCCGTGGGGCGTGGAAGTGACAAGCTCATTAGTTTCTGTCAGACGCAGCTACGTGTCAAACATTTAAACGTACACCAGGAGTATTTTACCGCGTTAAAATCGTGAAGTTACTGAGCTAGGTCAGTCGGACAACTGAGCCAGTGGTCAGGTCGTGTGACTACATATATATTCCCTTTACACAAACTTGCCCTGTGGTGGTGTCAACAGGTATATAAATGTACCAGGTAAGGTATTGTTTGCATCTTGACTGCTTTGCACCTGCTACTCGCATTGCAGTTGACTGGGATTAGTGTTGTGACATTTGGCGACATAATTGCCTTAGAGTGTTTTGCACCACCAAGAATCGGACTAATATTTGACTGAATTAATGCCCTTCCATTACTGCAAACTCTCTTTCTCTGTGAACACACATACACATTATAATTCATTGGTATAGGAGATTGGTGGAGTTGTAATGCAGTTTTTGTGTCACGCTTCGGAATATAAATAAAATAAAAATAAAAAGGGGTGAAGTAAGGGGTCTGGGAAGCCCCTCCTGTATTCTCTCCTATGAAAAGACGGCACTGGAGGGGAGGGGAGAGTAGTCTTCCTGCACCCTAAATGTATTTTCATGATATATATATATATATATATATATATATATATATATATATATATATATATATATATATAATGTGTGTGTATGTTGGTATCCTGGATGTGTCAATTCTTGAATGATTTTTTGTCTTAGGCAATATGTAGGGAGATAATCCCTCTGAGACACAGTAATACATTTGGCTTCACATGCACTTGATCCTACTGATACAGCTGATATAGATAAGATAGATAGCTAGACCTTATGCAACATGCAATGTGTGCTGCAACCAGGTGGGTTTGCAGGAAATTCCCTTTTTTTATATACTTTGAGAGCTGTAATGTTAAGTAGAAAAAAATGGGGGTGTGAAGTAGTGTTGAACTATCTTTTTGTTATGTATAATCTGCCAAAGGCCAGCTGTTGTTCATTTCACAGTAAAGTGTAGAACAGGAAAGATCTGTGCTTGATAAAACGTGCAGCTTTGGATCACACTGCAGCCAAGCCCACTAAACAAACATTAAGTATACTTGAGGCATCACTCATTGCTTATGAGTTAAAACCTTTTCACTTTCTTGTCAGTTTTTTTAATGAACAATTCAATTTCCAAAAAGATTCATGGTTATGTGAAAGTTCTCTTGAAGAACATCAGTGAATGAATACAATATATCTTTTGGACTGAAAATCAAATAGCCTATATATTAATGTTTTTATTTTTGTTTGTTTTGTAATGGTCTCCAAACAAACACTTATAACATAGCAACCCAAAGAGACTGACAGTCATATTGTACTGCCTCATATTGGTGTATTATAACTTATATTGCTGCAATTATTTCTGTACTAGTGCTTAGTATCAGAATGAAACTAAACTAAAAAACAAACAAACTATTACCAGCTGATTCTAAGATCCTATTGACATCTGGAATGAACATTTCCATTTCTGTTAATATGCTGATCACCTCAAATTGTGCATCATTTTCTACATTATTATTATTACTATTTATTATTTTTAGCTGTATGTATAATTGATAATCTCGCCAAACATTCTTGACCTCTTGATTAACTTTCTTGAAGCTGATATAATACAAATCTTTTCTGCTATAGAGTCTACCACCTCTTAATTATATAACATGTTTACTTTATAACCTGTATGTGATATGACTGTTAAAGCATCACCTTATCCCCAGATGGAGGGCACATAGGCTGGGATGATGAGAAGGAACAAGAGCTCTGCCCACAGTGAGCACCCAGCCGACCACAGAGACGTGAGTGTCACAAAAAAAAGAGAGAGAGAGAGAGAGAGAGAGAGAGAGAGAGAGAGAGAGAGATTGAGATTATAGTCATAGATATTATAGACTTGTAATAACCAACATACTTTAATCTGAATAATTTTTAGAATTTTATTATGCCTTACTGTAGTTCATGTTAACGAGAAAAATATCCAACAACAAAAACTGTGACAACATATCTTGGTTAAAGTTGATAGAAGATATAATGAAAAACATTCCTAGAAAAGTTTATGGACACAGTTTCAGATTTGTAAAGCAATAATAAACCCATAATAAAGCTAAGGACATCCTGTGTTATTTGTGTTTTGACAAGTGTAGTTTCTTGTGTGAACACTTAATATTTACTGATATTAATGCTTTTCAAAGGGAAACATTAGTAAAACTTGAGCTTGATAACTGTTTGTATGATGTTGCAGGGGAGCGGTGACGGTGGGTGTGTGGGAGAGGACCACGGAGGGGGCAGCTGCTGCAGTGGTGGAGACACCAACCAGGACAACCACCCAGCAGCCTCCAGCCCCTCTAGTGGGGGTGGGAGGGGAGGCACAGTGCCCCCGCCCATGCACAAAGACAGCTCCCTCATCCAGCCACCCTCCCACCCCCCACATCCACACACCAAGGACTCAAACACCAAGGGCATGAAGGTAACAGTTGCTATGTGTTGCAGTTTGAGGCAGATGGGTTCAGCCTTCGATCTTTAACAACACTCGCCAAGCATCATCTGTGCATGTACCAGATAGCTCTTGACACAGTTATAGTGAACAGCACGTTTGATCCAAATGAAACCTCACGTAATAACCTCCCAGTAGACTGTATTCATGATCCAAAAGTAGATCTAGACAAGCAAAGTAATATGTGAAACCTTAGTGAAGGTTGACAAGGCACAAAGTGTCTCCACATTTACCCTGTTTATAATTAGTGTATTTGTACTTATGGATCATATACACAAGTGGGTTTGGAAGGTGTTAAGTGGAGTTCCTTTACTTTTGCAGCATAATGGTGTTGAGAGCATTCTCGTATAAGTAGCAATGAATTAAATTTCTCCTGTAATTTTTATGCAGAAACTAGGCAATCATACAGTGATTATGAAATACATCCATAGTTTTGTATGTTGTTGTTGCAGGAAAAGAAGCAATCCACCAACTCCCTCGGGTCTGGGGACGGGGCCAAGAGTGTTTACATTGTAGATGGTAACAAGGTGAAGCCAACCATCAAGAAGAAACCAATCCAGGCTGACCGTGATGTTTCAAAGGAATTTAACAGGTGTGTTACATACTAAAGGTTACTCTGTCATACAATTATCCTGACTAGCCTAGAAGGGTTCAACACCATCTAATGAAAAGGAAAGGATAAGTATAAGGTAGCATGAAAGACAAGGAATGGATTCAGTATATTATGGCATGAAAGAAAAGAAAACAGACTAGATAATAAGGTATATGAAAATTTCCTTAGTAGCAAGACATCCAAGGTGACCAACAGCTGGGTCTCATCTCAATTACTGTGGCATGGAAACATTGGATGGAATTTCAAGAGAACCGGAGTATTTTCAGCAAATATGTTATGTTATGTGTTGTATGTGTGAATTGTGAGTTACTCCTTGTTGTTGTTGACAGGTGCAAGGAGGATGGAGCCCAACGTTTGGACCTGAGTAACTCCAGCATCAGTCAGCTGCCTTCTTCCATGAACAATGTGACCCACCTGGTGGAATTTTATCTCTACAGGTAATGTTCACCTTTCCATCCATCCACTATTTAGCTCACACGATGATGTATAAGGTTGTGTCATATAATATACATAATTCAATACAATCATCATCATCATCATTGCCTTTTCCTACTTATGTAAAACTGCTAATAATTGCCGACCACCTCAACAGCAACAAATTGGTAACACTTCCCCCGGAGATTGGCCGTCTGGTGAACCTACAGACACTGGGGCTTTCTGAGAACTCCTTGACCTCCCTGCCGGACACACTGGTCAACTTAGTGCAGCTGAAAGTTCTGGATCTGCGCCACAACAAGCTGACTGAGATCCCAGACGTTGTGTACAAGCTGCCCTCCCTCATCACCTTGTTCCTTAGGTTCAACAGAATCAGGGTGGTCGGCGAGGAGATCAGGAACCTCAAGGTGGGTGTTAAAACGTTGTGGTCATATTTGCAAGGTTGAAGTTTACCGTGTTAGGACATTGCACTTTTTATACACCCGAATGTAGTCCTGTGTGTTGGAAGACGGAATAACTCACTCAACACTTGACATAACACAACAGTTCCATGAATATTCTTTCTTTCATGCATGTTAAGGGAGCAGTTCCAGAAAACTTTATTCCCATACATTAGAGTGACGTTGCTTTCTTTTGACAGAACTTGATTACTCTGTCACTGCGAGAGAACAGGATCAGGCAGCTTCCATCTGGCATTGGTGAGCTTACTCGCCTTGGCACTCTGGATGTGGCTCACAACCACTTGGAGCTTCTCACAGAAGAAATTGGAAATTGCATTTCTCTGCAGACACTCCACCTTCAGCACAATGAGCTTGTGGAACTCCCTCAGTCCATTGGTAACCTGAGGAATCTGACTTGTCTGGGTCTGAGGTGGGTGGAAGCAGTGTTTTGTTATGTGGTTATGATTGTTAAGTTATGATAAACACCTAATGTGCTTTATATCATTTATTACATTTAGTGCCCCATCAATTTGCATGAATGAAAACTAACTTGTCATCTCTTCATTGCAGATACAACCGTCTGAAATCTGTTCCACGCTCTCTCAGCAAATGCATTAATCTGGATGAATTCAATGTGGAGGGCAACCAAATAGCACAACTCCCAGATGGACTCCTAAGCTCTCTGTCTAACCTCTCTTCCCTTACACTGTCGCGCAATGCCTTCAACTCCTACCCCATGGGTGGCCCGTCTCAGTTCACCAATGTTCACTCAATCAATCTGGAGCACAATCAGGTGGACAGGATCCCCTATGGAATATTTTCTCGTGCAAAGCATCTCACCAAGCTCAACATGAACTACAATTTTCTCACCTCTCTCCCATTAGGTAAGTAGCATTCTGCCTGACACACACACACACACACACACACACACACCAGATTGGTTTAGCAGATGAAATATATAGAATGTTCCAGTGTTGTAGTTCCCTCAAGTAGTGAAGGTATAATGTGCTTCTCTCTTTCCAGATATTGGGTCTTGGATGAACATGGTTGAATTGAACCTTGGCACAAACCAGCTGAACAAAGTCCCTGACGATATATCATGTTTGCAAAATTTGGAAGTTCTCATCTTGACCAATAATTGTCTCAGGGTAAGTGTGATTTTGTGTGTATGTGCAGCAACTTGTCTTGGCAACCTCACATATACAGGAAAGGCGAGATACAATAACAAAAAGATAAACTTTAAGTTGTATGCAGTGCTGATTACCACTCTAACTAAAGGAATATATATTTTTCTTCCTTTACAGAAAGTACCCTCGAGCATAGGGAACCTGAGGAAGCTACGAGTACTTGACCTTGAGGAGAACCGTCTGGAGGGTCTGCCTCCAGAGATTGGCTTCCTGAAAGACCTTCAAAAGCTTATAGTCCAGTCCAATCAACTGTCAGCTCTGCCACGTGCCCTTGGGTTAGTGACACGTTTTGTTGTGGGTACAGTACCTTGGAGGTCCTATGTACACTGTTACCATCATAGGCATAGGACAAAACTTTATGAACCTGTTAAGTGTTTGATCCATAACCTTCCAAACATCACTGCAGCTGAAAGTAATGTTTTGACCTAACTCTTATACATATGCCATATCAGCTCAGACACCAAGATAATGTGACTTGTGTCTTCCAATATTTTCTGTATCGAGGAGTTAAGTCAGTCGTAATTGGAGAAGAGCTAGACTGAAATACAGGATGTCCTTAACACTTTGAAAGGACAAATGAAGTTTGGGTTCTGCCTCTAGAATACAATGTAACAAGCTAGAAAAACGTTTTGTAATTGTGTGGAACACGTGGTTGAAATTATATAGATGTTTTCTTATTAATGTGTTTAAAATTTTCAGGAACTTGATCAATTTGACATACCTAAGCGTAGGAGAGAACAATCTGAGCTACCTACCCGAGGAGATTGGAACACTGGAATCCCTGGAGACACTGTATCTAAATGAGAACCCAATGCTGCACAACCTGCCCTTTGAACTGGCTCTTTGCACAAACTTGCAGATCATGTCAATTGAAAACTGTCCCCTGAGTCAGATTCCACCCGAGATTGTGGCTGGTGGTCCTTCACTTGTTATCCAGGTGAGTGACTCTGCTGCTGTTTCAATCATTGTGTTGTATTAATTGCCTGCCTTGTCTTGGCTACCCACCTTTAGAGGGATAATAGCCTGGATAGAAATCTCCAAAACCAAGATGAGGCATTTAGGGTTCATAGAGACTTTTCTCTCCCCTCACACTCTATGTTCCAACACCCTTCACTCTGTCCCTTTGTGCTGCCTTTTAAGAGCCGCAGGGAACATGGTGGTAGTATTCTTTCAGCCACCACTACAGGTTTTCATAGGTGGTCATAATTAGTCATCTTTCAAATATCCATTTTTCACACTCAATAGAAATCTTGTGTTCTTGTGTTTCAGTTCTTGAAGATGCAAGGACCATACCGCTCCATGTGAGGCTGCTGCCCCTTCACTCAGAAAACATGGATGGAAGTTATTAATTGGCAAATGTCAAAAGCAGACACTGCAGTGCTGCTAATACTAGAACTGCAGCTCCTTAACCCAACCTTGCTGCGCCCACATCCAGCCCAACACTACGGTTCACTGCTGTCGTTGGTGCAGCAGGCTGAAGTTAATCCTGTATTACCCTCCGTGACCCTCTTCAAAAAATTATAAAGTTACACCATGAAGGTTAACATGCATCTGGGTCACCTTACATTAAGACCTGGGTAAGAGTTAGGGATGCAAGCTGCCCATGTGATAATGTGCTTTTCTTGTTACGTAATAAGTGTTTACTCAAGGCAAGGCAAAGCCAGGCCAGAAACTTAATTTGACCATTATTATTAACTGGCCTTGATGAAGAGGCAGTGGAGTAGAGGCCAACACCTGCCTTGTGGGTGATGGCAAGCCGGAAGGTGTGCCGGAATGAGGCCACCACCGCCCATTGTAGCCGACGCTTGGTGGTTTCTGGTGTCATTATATGAAGTGAAATGGCCAAACTTGTACCACTGCTAGACACCAACCTTGGCTACCATGGGTGGCTGGCTGCATGGCCTGGCATATTGGTTTTGGGAAGCTTCAGTGTGAAGAGTAGGCCCCCAACTTACTACTACTACTGACTGTAGCAACCAGAGAGGACTAGTGCTTGTGCTCAGTGTCAGGTGTTGAGTGTGCATGTGTGACTGCACGTGTAGAGTGCCGGCCAGAGGTAGTGCTGGTGGTGGTGGTCCTGGTCTCCCCCCTACACAATGTCTTTCACTCACCATGACGGTATCCGTGTGTGACTTCTCCCCCGCTCCACACTGGCTACCAGATGGTGACTGGAAGATGTTGAAGCAGGGCCCACCACTGGCCCCGCCCACACTCTGCACTGCTTAAGTGTGTATTTTCTGGTGTATATATGTAACATAAGCCAGCTACAACTAGGTTGCTTCAAGCCATAGCTGTTTGTTCCTCTCAAGACACTGTTGCTTCCCAAACCAGTGCTCCTATGTATTTGTTTATGTATACATGAGTATGTATGTTTGTGTGTATGAGAGTGTATGTGTGCGTGTGT
The DNA here is from genome assembly GCA_029783475.1 of Metacarcinus magister. NCBI lineage: Eukaryota > Metazoa > Arthropoda > Malacostraca > Decapoda > Cancridae > Metacarcinus > Metacarcinus magister. The sequence continues at coordinate 3,942,006 of JAPQNM010000023.1, forward strand.
GTGCGTGCGTGTGTTAAGTGAATTTGTATGTTTACTGTACTGAGTGTTAACTGTCATGAAAATTACACAAAATATTATGTGTGAATGTGAACATCAGTATTTTCTAGAAAAGCCTAATTTGCTTTGCAATGTAAATAAATGCTTTCACTCAGTCCAGGAATAACTTACAAAGATGAAAATCAGTTGTACTTTGCTTCCTGTGCCAAGCTGAGGCTTTTTACTATTTATGGTAAATTTATTTTTGTCCTTGGTTTTCCCAAAAAGCTATTGACTATAGTTTAGTGGCAAAGAAAATACAACAAAGGCCACCTTAGCTTGATACAGGTGTACCTTGTATTGAATGTTTGTGTGAGCGGCAGCTGGTGGAGGTTTGTTAGTCCTCCTTGAGCCCACTGTACTGGCAACAACACACAGCCCAAGATGACACTCATCACACTACCATTGGCTCACACTCATTGGTGCTCTACAGTAAGGGTCTCGTTGCCACATTCAACATTTAGACCAAACCATTTGACCACAGAGTGAGCAGTATACTACACCATGTCTCAAAGAAAATTTCATTAATGGATTATAAGTATTTTTTTTCCAGTAAGCAGAAACATGACCATTGTACACAGTGCAAGGCAAAATGGGCATTAGACCAAAGCCATGAAATTCTGTAATTGCAGTGGTCAGCTGACATGCCCTTGCACATAAATAAGCTTGAACTTTAAAAAAAAAATTAATAATTGTTCAGGCTGCTGCTCTTTGGAGATTAACAGTTCAACAATAAGAACTACACAGCAGTTGGGTTCTAGTATACCCTTCAATGACTGCTGTTGTAAACTCCATAGAGCAGCCGTGGAGAATAACCTAGTCAGTGTGCGTTGGGGTGTTGTGCCCACAGGCTGGCGTGGAGCTGTCCTCAGGACACTCCACACCACCAGTGCTTGTAGCCTCCACCCCACAGACATAACCAATGCTTATTACTCAAATGGACATGCCGTGTATCAGTCGCATCTCAAAAATGTTATTCATTAAACCTGTAGGAACAATTCTGAGTTTTCTTCACCTATCACTACTTTATAGTTGATGCAGCAAAACCTTTCCACTCAACTGAACTTCATACAAAACTGAGGTTGTACTGTAAGTATAAATATGGTCTATAGCTACCTAGCTTGATGGGATTATTCAATCTATTAGTCCTCCCCACATGGTATGTTATGCACTTACTCCTTTTTGCATTAACTAGCTAACTAACTATATTGCGTATGCAGGAAATACATATTCATACATCGAAAGAGTGAGAAAATGGGGGGAAAAAAAAAAATTCTCTTCAAAAAATGTCGTAATATTAGTAATCTTGTTGGATCTGTGGGAGATTGGTCGCTTTTTGGTGTTGTGGTAGGTAAAGGGTTGATGTTGGTTGTGTGTGAAAGATAGTGAATGATTGATAGTGTAAGAGATTGAGAAAATGAAAAGGAATGAGCAATTTTTTCTCGGGTCCAGTCAACTGAGACAAAAAGAAAAAGTGAGATAATATCACACATTTACACTTATTACATCCAAACAAAGAATCAAATAAAACACAGTAAATCTGCATAACTACTGCTCAGTTGGTATTGATATAAATATGAAGTCCTACATACTCAACACATCTTAAGGTTTCAGGCGGTGCTCACCATTATTTACCTCGCAAAGCGTCTTTAAAGTTAGGTGCCTCCAAAAAAAATTCACTCAGCCTTACAGAATTTTCAGGTCCATCCTACCCCATCGCTTTGATTGTTTTTCTTTTTAAGTATGCTGTGTTATATGTCACAATGACCTAGTCCTTTCAGAATTCCTAGACCTAGCCAATGAGAATTCTTCACGTGGCTTTGTTGCACAGAGAAATAAATGACGATTCATATCACCCGTTCATTCAGAGCTGCTACCATAGATACTTGCACTAAGTATGAAATAACGATTTTGGATTTTGTTAAAAAGTATAAGGGAAAAGCAGGTGAGCTATTTGATCTGTGGGTTCATCACAAACTTATATTGGACTCCAAAGACTGCGAAGAGTGTGGCAAGCCAGCTACACTTAATTTCAACCAAAAGTTTTGGTTAAGGTGAGTTAGCTAGGAGGGGGGTGTGGGGGGCTTATCCCCACATAAAAGACTTTTAAGTAAGGTTAGAGTATATGGAATTGATGAGAAGGTTCTTCGCTGGATTATGTCTTGGCTATGCGATAGGCTTTGCAAAAAGTTTTGATTAATGGTTCCAAGTGGGGTTCCACAGGTATCTGTTTTGGGGCCATTACTATTCTTGATATACATTAACGACAGTGGGATTAGTAGTGATATCAGGGTTGGATTAAACTTACAGTGGGCCCCTACTCTACCAACAGTTTTGGGCCCCCCTCCCAGAGGCGTAACTAGGTGGGTGGGTGGCGGGCAAAGCGAGCCCTTGTACCTGGGGGGATTTGGAAATTTTTTATATATATGAACTTTTTGGTACATTTTGAGGCCTGTTGAAAGACCTAAAGATACATTTTAAGGCCAGTATTCTATCTTGGAGGGTCAAACACTTTCATTAATTATATTTGTTGTGAGATGGGTATTAAGATTCAGGAACATATCAGTGAGGCAGCTGATCCTTTGTGATATGTCTTATTAATTAATTCTCTTTTAACTACTTTGGGAAGCTTATTGAACACCAAATGACTAACAAAGATGTTTCCTGCTCTGCCTTCTTCTAATAGGTCAATTTTAAATTACTTTAATTCATGAAGATAAGATCTGATCTCATTTATAAATAATTTAACATTAGTGAACTCCGAATCATATTCATTGCTTGGTGTAACGTTTAAAATATTCTTCAAAGTTTCATCTATGATGCATCCCTCATCTAGGAATTCATCCTTTAACATTTGCAAGGCAACCACATAGTTATCATTTGAAATGGATAAATGGCTCACAAGTTTCAAGGTATAACCCTTTAAATATCCATATAAGTAGGACTGTTTGGCTGAGTGTGATAACTACTTTCTTCACACTATTACATTATTAAATTGACTCATTAATCTGTGGAAAGCATATTTATCCTTTTCCTTCCCACTGAATTAAGGTTCCACATTCCAATGCTGGTGGTTTTCCTTCAAATACTTCAATACTGACTTTCTCATTATTAGAGTTCCTAGAATTATTATCTATGGGTACTAAGTAGGTCTCAAACTCATCCAAGTTAATTCCCACTTGAATTGTATATTAAGCTTGATCATCTAACTCAGCATTATAAGTGTCTTCATCAAGGTCACTGAAGTTGTTTTTATCCATAATTTCATTTATAACTTCATTAACTTCATTTACTTTACTAATTTCGGTGTCAATTTCTTTTACTTGTTTCTTGCAAATAGGAGTTAAAATTCCACTTTGCTCTAAGTCCTGTAATTTCTTTAAATAAATGGTAATTTTCCTTTTATTAATAGCTCTTACTCTGCGTAGAGCTTCTATTTTGCTTTTAATTTTGGGTAAGGACAGATGATCTTCCTTACTAAACACCCAATTAAATTTTCCACTTTCAGCCATAATTAAAGTATGAAGAGGCAATACTAAATTATAATATGTGGGAAAAATTTTAATATATTGTTACGGCACACCCCCCTTTTTCACTTCCCCTCCAAGGCAGGGTGTCGCCAAAACACGTTACCTCTCCTTAACTGAGGTAACGCTCTCCTGGGGCTCGTGTAGCGGGGGTTGGCGGGATGGGAAAAGGGGTGTTTTTTACACAAATCACACACAACCACACTATTCCTTTCCTGGTATATTTACAAACAACACGCTTACAGGGTATAGCACAACATTACAGACTCAGGGCACAAAGAGTTCTCCACAAGAGGTTCACCCAGAACACACAGCCTCCACAAGTCCACACACAGCAGCCTCCACACAGCCATGCTGGCCACCCACCCCCCTCGCGAAGGCGAAACCTAAGGAAGCAAGGGCGCCATCTCCGGCCACCCTCTCCACTTCCCTCCAAGGTACCACGCCCTTCACGCGTCCAGGAGTCAGGCCACAACCTCCACACAGCCAGTCAGCCACTCCCTTAGTGAGGACAGGCCTAAGGAAGCCAGGGATGCCATTTCTCCGGCCACCCTGTCCACTTCCATCCAAGGCCCTGCTCTTCACTCGCCCAGGATCGGCCTTCCTCCGCTGTGTCCCTCTGTCTCTGTCTCTCTCACACTCCTCACTCTCTCACTCCCTCGCTCCTTCTCCTGCCAACAACCAGCCACATCTCCCAAACACACCCCACCACGACTGCGTATCGCCGAAAACACAGATACGTAGGTCACCGTATCTTGACACCTGTCAACCTTCACTCCCCAGGGAGGCCTGAGTGACCCACCGCTCCCTGCCTCCACACAACTACACTACACAATAACTACACTGCTACAACACTATTTACATGCTAAATGCGTCGCCGCAACAATATCCAATTGAATAATCCGTACGAAAATATACGCCCCGGAAGCCATGGTAACAGCACCTTATATCCTATCATTTATGGTTCCTGAATAAGCCTGGAAATACACGTCTCCTTCCATATGACTACCTCTTTCAACTGAAAGGTAGTCTTGGTATTTCGCCAATAACTAAGTTTTTCAAATACGTTACGTAGGTGTATGAGTAGGAATGAATCAACTATCACTTTCATTATTTAAACAGTACACTTGCTTATTTAAACACAAACATAAAATAATTGAAATACTTAATAATTACTAGAGAATAATGAGCTTGCTGAACAAGTGTTTGGTTCAACAAGTGTTTCGTGACTCCTCGTAAACACAGACGTACGTATGTAAGTACTACTCGTTATGTTTACGTTGATTCGTTATTGGAAATTATATAGTAAAATTTGTAAGATGTAGTAGTAACGGTAAAGTATGATATAAATCAATGATAAATATTAAAGAATTCAAGTACCAACCAACTACATACTTTAAATTACTAGTTGAAAACACATGAATACCCCTCCCCCCCCAATACAATATATATACACTTACGTAGGAATGTGGGTATCAGGGTTTTCCTATAACGGTTGTTAGGAGGTTGGTGTTAATAAAGTAATCCATTTGAATTCGTAACACTGGCTTGTTGGAAAAGAACTTAACTCTTCGGCGTGTGGACCTGAAGTGAGCTTACTGCCCGGCATTCAGGCTCGCTATCTGACGTAATTTATTTTATTTAAATCTAATATACTTTAATTTGCTTACAAGTTATTTTACTCGTTGAAGCACTTATTATACTTTCATTTACTTTAATACTTAAGGAATATTCTAATAATATACTTATACGGAATTCCTATACGCCCATATTTTTGGCGATTATTGCTTGGTAGTGAAGATAAACCCATAACCATCCACTAGTACTTCCAGGCTTATCCATGTCTACTTGACCATTTTTTTAATATTATCTCATCAATTTTCATCTGCATCTCTTCCACATGCATATTAATTCTTTCCCAGTTCCCCTTAACGTTCTCTTTCCTCCTAAACCCCCCTCCTCTTCATCTGCACTAATGCTACTTCACTCTGGGTTTTCAATCCACTTAATTCCTGCCGTATTTCGTCATTATCCTTTTCACCTCATCATTTACTATTCTAAGCTTCAGTGCCTCTTCCAAACTCATCATCAGGGTTTTACATTCTCTACAGAACCATTCCTGCTCCTCTTCCTTCTCTAATTAGGATAGGTTAAAGGAGGTAATGATTATATTTATTCAGGAAGGTAGGAAAGACCATCAAGTGCCACATTCATGTCTATTCTGTATTTACAACATTAATTACAATCATCCTTTCTCTAAAACCATGTTATTCTTTCTTACATTTATTTTCAATTTGTACCTCAGACAAACTGTCAAATGTATAACCATAATTTCTCCAAATGTTTTAGATTTTCTGTTTCTTAAATTGAATTTCTTTTTATTCCACTCCTACATTTCGGTTATAAGTCAGTGTCAGTAGGTGAATGTTTTCATGCAATTATTTATTATTTGCTTTGTCTTTGGCTACCCACTTTTAATGAGGATATGACAGGTATATATATATATATATAAATTCCGATAACCCGGAAAGCAGCGGAGATCGCGAACACCGGATTATCACATGTTTTCATCATATCTAATAATAATGGAACATCTTATGGTCTGTTTAGTATATGAACTGGCATCCTGTACTGACTATACCATAAACATTATGTAACACCAATCATCAGTGAAGTAGTACACGTGTTGCATCCTCTCAGCACGTGATCTATATAGTGTGGTTTCCACTTCCTATACTTGTGAGTGGTGGTGGTTGTGTAGAGTCCTATGCCATCTCCACGGTAGACTACTCTTCCTAACCAAAATTACGTAGCACCTTTCAACAATACTGTATTGCTTTACACATGTCTAACATCTATATACACGCTTCATGGAGCATTTCAAGTGATTGGGTTTGGTTTATACCTATGAGGAAGTAATACAACTAACACGTTTTTATTGCAGTGTTTCATAATTGTTTTCGAAATATATATATATTTACTAACCAGAAGCTAGCCAATAACAACATAATATCAACTTTATGCAACATTTAAATACTGTTTAGTTGTCTATAGGAAAATATATTTTTATATTGACTTGATACCAACTACTCTATTCCCAGACTAAATCAACTCATCTCATTTCCAAAAAAACAGAAGAATAACAATAACAATAAATATATATATTATTATTACGATATACCATTACGATCCATAGGGAATACAGAAGTAATATTCTTGCAAAAAAAACGAATAACAATAACGATAATAATAATAACAACAACAATAATTAAAATAGATATTAAATAAATCAACAATAATATAGGAGTCCATGAGGTTTGATAGATAACATGAATACTGTACAACATTTAACATCAATTCAATAGTTGGGTTGCTTTACTTGATGTCACACAGCAGAGCCACTCCACGCAGCGTCCAGTGGGAGGGTAAGTATTCTGTTGTCTCAAGGTCGATGGAACCAATGTAAGTGGCATCCGTTCGTAGCGGCTTCCTGTATATTGGACACTCATACAGATTAGGATCCTTCCCACTTGTTGTGTTCACTGCATACAGGTAGATGATTGGCATGGGCTCATATAACACCTGCAGAAGATAGTTTAAATGATATAATTAATGTTAAGGTATAACAGGTAATAGTTTTTTTTATCAGATGTTTCACAGTTTCAAAAGCATAATCCATGTTCCATCACTATTGGTTTATTGTTGATCACTGAGTCATATCAAAACTTAACTGTAGCTACTCAACCATATATTCTAATACTAAGATCATGGATATATTGTATAAATCAATTATATACACAATTACTTCTTACTATTATTAATGCTTGTTAAGATAGCTTATTATAGCTAATACCAATAGCTTCGAGAAAATTTTTCAAACTTATATAAATAGCTGGTGTTAGAGACATTACAATAAAGATCAGAGTTGAGTTAGAACACATTGATAGCCATAAACAAGTCACCTTAGGCCGGGACTCCATGAGGCGGCCCTGCTTGCGGTCCCAAGATGCACCCTCCAAGAAGAGGCCGTATATGTACACTCCTTCAGGTGGAGGGTCATGGATGTCCTCCCTGTTGAAGCGAGTCACCAGGTTCTGAAGGATCACACAGTCCAGCGACCATCCCTTGTGCTGCCTCGTCACCTCCTTTACACAGGGGAGTCGAGGATGATACAGGAGTGTTAGGAAGGAGTATAATACGTATGGAGTTAAAGTCTAGATGTCATGATAGGATTAGTAAGTGTCTTTACATACTGGTTTACATAACTTTACAGGACATGTCTGAACCTCTCTCAAATCAGTGTCTGTTTTTCTGATATATAATTGTTATACTTAATCATTGTGGCTGACCTGTCTCATTGCAGTGAGGAAGCCTTGAGGGTTGAAGAATCCTGTGATCCAGAAAGCCTTAGGTCGGCCGTGCATGTACCAGCGACGGAACTGTGAGTCTCTCTCTAGCAGCTCAGTGAACCAGAACCCAAGTGTGCTCGACTCCCATGACACCTGATGATACAATGAGGGTCAAACACTGCTATGCCATCACTATTTACTCTCAAAGTTGTGGTTCAAGAGTATGGTGTTGTAAGGGTATCATGGAATAATATATGTGTAAATAGTTCTAATCCATCCTAGTAACAGTTATAGATGGAACAATTTGATCAATTTTACAATGCATGGCGGGGCAATGACAGTTATTATATAGTGACACATAAAGTTGATAAAAATCTGCTTGGATCTTGGTGATCACTCATGGTTCTATCAGTAATATTTGTGCCTCCTGTTTGCTGGGTTAAAGGTTAATTTCCTATCTACCTACATACAAAAACATCTGCTTTTCATTACTGACTCTCGATGTTTCACAATCTTTTATTACACTGAAACAAGGGTCACATTCACAATTAAGTTTCGTCCATGATCTGTCGCCGGCAGTACACACCTTCCGCCAGTGTTCCGGGACCCGTGCGTCGTACATGGCGTCCAGCATGTCCTTGAGGGAGGTGCTCATGATGATGGTTCCCTCAATAGCAAGGAGGAGGTCCTGTAAGCTCTGCCGCACCACTTTTATCACCTGCACAAGGAACACACATTCAGGCCAAAGAATGTTATCGTATTCATCATTTTATATTGGTAGTTTTTCCAAATGAGGACTAATTAATACTATAATTATCAGAGTATCTGTAATTGAATTGTAGTGATGGTGATTTCTTTAATATAATGACTGTTTGGTACTCCTTCAAATTCACAGAACCTTTTGCATGCGATCCAGTTCTTGCCTGAGGAAGATATTCATTGGCAGTATTGCACCCATCCTCTGCAGAGCTTCTCGAATCTGTGATCAAAACAAAGGTTAAAATCCCTTCATTTCACTTCCATCCACTAATCAAACTTACTGGTTAATGCACACACAGTCTATATTCTTTATGCATCACCTCCACCAAAAAAGAGATCCGGATAAACATAGAAGTAGGCAGATGTGATAAAAGAAATAAAAAAAAGAAATGTCTCTCCATCTGTATCTTTTTACCTGCTACTGTACTGAAAATCCAAGTTATTCATGCTTCTTTTCCCCCATTAAGGAGATTTCACAAGTACATAAGACAACGGGAAGCAGCATAATACATCACCTCATGCTGGATGTAGTCAGGAGGAAGCTTAGAGAGCATGTCATTAGCCATACGAGACACTGCAAACTCCCTAGTCTCTCCCCCCCGCTGGCCTCCCTCCTTGGGCTGCATGCTCAGGATAGTCTCTAGGATGTTCTTGGCGGTGGTGATCTGGTACCTGACAACCACATGAACAACACGTTATATATATATCTCTCTCTCCCTTTCTTTCTATATATGTCTTGCAGAGTGAGGCTCATCGTCATCTGTAAATATATTTCTCATAACCATTAAGTATTTTTTATCTTAGGGAAACACTAAATAGTTTTCTTGTTTGACCAGAAGCTTGAGTGAACTATTATACTGGTTTCCTATAGTAGTGAAAATAGGAGCTTTTATTATGTATTATAAAGAGGAACTCACGTAATGTCGGCATTCGGGTGCAAACCAAACACTTCTGGTGAGTCTGTTGGTGGTAACTGGTTGATGTATTCTATATAATCTACTTGTCCCTTGCACATGGGAAGCCCGTAACCCTGGTAGAACCTGCACCAACACACACAAACAATGATTTCAAACACCATTCAAAAGTTTGTTTTTATTACTTTCAGAAGAAATAGTCTTAACAAGCATTTATTACCACCATAATAACTATTTTCTGAATCAACATTAAATAATACATGTTCAATGTAATATATTTTGTAGTAATACATGTAGAATGGAATATTTGATCTTAGTTCATTGTTGAAGTGGTGATGGTTGTTGCACTCACCTGAAGTCTGACGTGAGGAGCCGTTCATTAAACCACACGTGAAGGAAGGTGAGGAGGAGGCGCTTGTCAAAGTCCTCTGTCACACGCCCACCATACTGTATCTCCCCCAACATGTAGCATATTGTGACCCATGACACGCCCTGTGAAGGTGAAGCTCATGTAAGGAACCTTCATTGGACTCTGTGAGAAGTGAACAGATCTGAGCCAAATGTGTCTATACATCTAAAAACATTACTTTAGCCTCACCTTCTTAGGGTCCATGTCATCCAGGTGATTCTGGATGAACTGTACGGATGCCTGGAAGTCTGCTTGGTTGAACTCATAAGGAACATTCCATCCGAGTGCCCCATACTTCCTGCGTTCCAGCACCACAGTATGGAGGAAGGCGGTGGCATACAGTAGTCGTGGCCACTGGTGAGCGTTGGAGTAGTCAAGAAGGTCCTGTGGAGAAAAATTAGGGATCTACACCTGTGTCACCATGTGTTACAACAATTAATGTAACAAAATGTCCACCTTGAGGCATCAATTTCAAAATTTCAACATGATCTGTAATGTAATTTTGGACTGTACTGAAATATCTGCCACTCTTGAGATTGTGTTCACCCACCTGTGACACATCAGCATAAGTTCTCTTGAGACTGGCACGGATGCCTTGTGGAGGCTCATTGGTGAATTTAATGGAAATCTGTAAAGTAAAGTGACAAATTATTGAAAAAGATGCAATGTATAAAATATATTCATCTAACATCAACTGTGAAAAAATGATGTAGCCAATTACAGTATGAAAATGAAGGCATCACCTGCAGCAGGCCAATGGGGAAGGCAACATGAACCTCCGTAGTGAGCCAGAGACGGAAACACTTGTGTACATTATTGGACTCAGTCACTGTGTCCAGCATCTCTTGGCAGAACTCCAAGCTGAGGTGACAGTTCTGCAGCAGCAGCCACCTGCCAGCAGTCATGGCCTCAGTCAGCAGGCGGCGAGCATGGGACTCCTGCCCTTGACCCATGGAGATAAACCTGATCTCTGATGAGCAAATGGAACAAATGATTAATTACGAGATATGCACAAATATTTAGGATAAGACACAAAAAAAACTAAAAAATAAACAAGTGACAAATAGTATAGACTCTGTAAAAGTGACATACTGAGGGGTCTTGTTTCTCCCTTTAATTTACAACCCAGAACTCAACTCCATTGTTGGTATGAAAATACTAAAGCATTGCATCCACTGCACTCATAAAGCTTCCTTCCACATGAGGTTCTCACCAATCTCCTTTGCCTTGGACAGGGATTCAATCTGTCCTGATGGGTCTGATCCCTGGGAGAGGAAGCAGATGAGTGGTGTGCGGTTATCAGACTCTTCCCACGTAGCCTCCAGGTCCAGGATAGCTGTGTCTGCATACTGCTCACCCAATGCACCTGGGCACAAAATAATAACGTTAAGTCCTCCATGAAAAAGAAACACTGCAATGTCATCAGTTGAGGTGGTACAAGTGTTAATATTAAGAAACTACACTCATCTTCAAGAATTTTATGATTTCTATGGGTTAGCGGTTAACATCCTCGCTTATCAAGGCGTGGGTTTGAATCTTGCTCAGATCGATAAGGATTTTTCACTGACAGGGAGTGACATGTTATACGGAAAATGTAAAATAAAACTAATCTCTAAAACAATTGTGCACTGACTGCGAATGTATCGTCGGGCCTGAGAGAGAGTTCGGTCTGGACACCAAGAACGGATGAGTAGCAGCTGACGGAACATGTCCAGGGAACGTGAGTACCCACATGGCAGCTCCTCCTGGGAATTATCATCAGTAGGTCAGTGATGCCTTCATAATATTTGTATGTAAATGCATTTCACCAATATCTGTTACTGAATTTTAGTATAAGTTGTCTCATTACTATCTTTACTTCCTTTTATTTGTCTCATCTTTATTATTCTGCTTCACACTAAGATGGTAAGACAGTAATGACAGTTTATATAAAGGGACTTAATATAGATAGTAGATGGTATGCCTTAGGAACACACCTCCTCTGGTCTGTCTTTCTCGAACCAGAGTCTCCAGTCCTTCTCATTCTCGGTGATCTGGTCAAGAAGGTTATTGAACTGCTGCAGCTTGCTCATCTCCACCAGGTTGAGCCACGTGATGTCCAGCACCCAACGGAAGGGTTTGGGCTGCACTGCCTTCAGGTCCAGGGAAGCACCACCCTTAACAAAGAAAAAAAAATTAAATGTCATCACTTTTTATCTTTTTATTTTTTAAAGGAGATCGGTTATAGACTACAAACAAATGGAGTGAGAGAGACAACTTAACAAACACAATTAATTTCGAATCAGCTCAGTTCAAGGTTGACAAATGGACAAAAAAGCAAAACATGTTTCCCTTCCCACTCACTTTAATAAATTTCATGAATTCCTCATGAGAAATATGGCCACACTGGAGGTCCACCTTCATGGCCAGGAGCAGAGTGAAGAGGAACTTATGGCGCTCATAGAAGCCGCGACAAGCATTCTTCCACACCGTCAATGTAAGGAAGCGGATCACGTTACCAATCCTGATCTTAGGGTTGTTACTGCGGTCTGCCCTGTAATGACACAAAGCACCATTATAGTAACATCTCAATTCCTGTGTACGTACATGTGTCTGTGTGTCTATCCTTAATTCCCTCTCTAAATGGTCCTCTCCCTAACTATTCTCTCTCTGTTGCAGTAATCACATATATGAGTCCAAACCTGAATAGTGAAATATAGTATTATAATTATGAACAACCAACTCTTGTCCATCTCAATCAATGCCTTTTCCTCCCTTCACCTAATCTGATCCAAGTGGAGATAATTATACTTTATTTATACCACTTACACACACACGCATTCCACTTACTTGTTCATGGACATATTAAAGAGAATGAGGAACTGTCTGAGTGAGGTCTGATACATGCATGAGACCACCGCCATATCAGTGATGAGGAAGTATAGGATGGAGCCTCGGGTAGCCACTGGTCGGTACTCCTCACGAGCACCATTAATCTTGCGTTCAGTCTCGGAGGCAATGTGCAGCTTATTGCTCACATCCTGGGCGGTGGATTTAGTGTTGTGTAGCACCATGATCAGGTCCTCATCATCCACCAGTGAGCCCTGCAACACAGATATCCTTCACTCATATACTGTTAGGCATCCTTCACTCATACACACTTCCTCCTCCTCCTCCAGCTGAACACCACAGATCCATCCTTTAATCAGATATCACAAAAGTATCTTCCAGTCACAAACCAATAAGGCATTTAGGGTTTAGGGTTGAAGGAGATTTTACTCTCCCCTCACCCTCAGTTCCTTGTGTTTTTCTAGGTGACAATACAGGGCCACCACAGGGCTAAATATAGGTAATATATAACAGATCTATAAGGCACAGGTAGTGAGTGGCTTTCCTATCTCCTCACTGACCTGCACTGATGTAAGACGGAAGAGCAGGTTGTCCTCCAGCTCCTTCATCCTTCGTTTGTTGTCCATCACTTCCTCAATCAATGCCACGCGCTCATTCTCCAGTTCACTCTTCTCTGTCCTGATGACCTGACCTGTTGTACAATCACCATTTAGCATTAGCATATACTTCTTCCTGTAGCTGATACATAACTAAGCTTTTCTATGGTACTATAAAGTTAAATTGAAGCTTCATTGATCACAGTGGATTGGATTCCAGGAGACAAACATAATGTGTCAAAATCTGTCAACAAAGTATGTAAATGAAAGAGTATTCCTGAAGGTGTCATGTACTTACCCAACAGTTGGTCCTCAAGGCCATGCACGGTAACTGTAAAGTCAATGATGGCAGTCTTGGCTGAGACCTCTGGGGTGTAGGCTGGGTTGGGCAACTTTGTGGTGATGTACAGCATGAAACCAGGCATCACATCACATTCTTTGTCCCCCACCACAACCTGAAGGTATTATTATCATCATTGTCATCAGCCTCTCTCATTCCACCACAGGACAAAGGCCTCCCCAACCTTCTTCATTAAACTCTATCAGCTGCCTGTCTATCTATCCGATCTCTCTATCTAGTTATCTGTCTATCCCCAGGTTGCCACTCTATTACTCTAGTTGTCCATTTATCATCTGTATACTTTTTCTTCAATTACAGTCAAGATATCTTTAAATTTGGTCAACTCTCTAATCAATAATTATCTCATCCTATCTCTCCTTTATGAAACAAATGGCAAATAATATAAGTGTTGTATACTTTTCACTATGTTTTTGACACTGCCTCACCTTCAAGATGGAGCCAGACTTGATGAAGTTTCTATCCAGAAGGTTGTCAAGGACGGGATCCAATTCTTCTTCCACGTCCTCAATGAGCAGCGGCCGACCCAGGGAAAGTGAATCTTCGAGGTGAGTCCGGAAGTACTTGTGATTGAGTGATGTGATCTGGAACAGGACTCATTGGTTACCTGTTTTGGAATACTACATTCATCATTTTATTTTCATTGAATCACTGTTTGAGTTACTTCTGATTATCCACACTTGTCCAAAAGTTGAGTGGGAAAATAATTGTATTAAGACCAATCAGCCTTATGTATAAAAATCAATTCTATTAAAGAATTTCAATTCATTATGAAAGACTGAAGGAGCCCAGAGTAGCTCCTGCACCACAGAATAATGAGTGATATGGTTCTGCTGTTCTGTAATATCTGCATTCTCCGCCAATACAAAGATGAGGATATAAGTTGTTATGACATCTGCAAGTCATGTGTATTAAAGTTCACCTGCAGTTCATTCATGGCTTCCCTGTTCTTGATCCATATCTTTCCTTGTCCTTGAGGGTCAATAAGGAGAGGGTAGCAGGATGCCTTACTCACTATCAGACCATTCTGAATGCTCAGCTCATCGTTGGGAAGACCTTGAAGATTCCACTCTGAGACCTGTCATTCGGAATGGTACAATGCTGAAAACACGCACACACACACTACAACTAAGTAGATAAATACACCATACAAAGCTTATTATGATAACCAAGCACTAAGGAGAGGAATGAAAAATCTCCTGAAGCCGGTGATAGTTATAACACATTAACACAGACCAAGACAACCATGTGAACGTGTTGTGATGATCAATGATGTGATAGGAGTTGTTATGAGTGTATCATTACTGTGGCATTGTCGATGAGCCATGAGGTGATGTCCAGGTCAGTGGTGTAGGGGATGCTGCGTGAGTGGAAGAGAGACCGCCACATCTTGATCATCTTAGTCCGGTACTCCTGGTTGAAGGGACCCGCGTAGGACAGGAAGGCTGTGGTGAGCAGGATGTCTCCCACCAACCTGAACACCACATCTCATTAATACACTGGGGGGTCAATATTCCTTCATCATTGTCCAGTATGTGACAATAATTACTAGTGCTTCATAATGAATGTTGAGGTGTTACAAAGGAGACTCATTAGGACTCACCTGCCAAGCTGTTGCCTCAGGGACTTGCTCTGCTTGGTCCAGCGTACCTTCTCCCCGGCCAGGCCATTAATGAGGGTGGCTGCTGCCTGCATCTTCCTGCGGCACACATTTGCAGCATCAATGAGCTTCTGTTTTTCAGCGAGTGCTGCTTGGTACTGTCCACGCACCACGTCCAGCTCCCTCTGCTTGTCATCCAACTCAGCCTGTGCTCGCTCCAGGTCTCCCATGGCCAGCCTCAGCCGGGCTTCCTGCAGTGCTAGGTTGGACTGGTGGACAAAGAATCAACTATAAACATTTCACTACATTTAAGATAATATTTTTCTGCAATACTTCCTGTACAACCCAACTGCTTTGATATTTATTTCAAGTTTGCTAGTTTGTTTTTCTGGAAACATTTCATAACGGAAAACAACCTCACTGAAGTCTTGAATATGTATGACAAAAAAATATTGAAGTCTCTGTGAAACTTTGAATTATCAAGAATGTTTACAGAGATAAAAACTTCTAGCCTCAATGAAGTTAAAAGTAGTGTTTGCTCCTATCATGTAATAAACAACTAACAACATAAGAAATTGATGGAAAAAAAACAACAACAAAACAACATGTATTTAGTCCCCATTACCTTGAGTGGCAGAACCTCCTTGTTGACCCCAAAGAACACAGCCATGGCCCGTGTCCATGATAGGAGGCCGGCCACGTCTCCACACACCCGCTTGGCTGTATCCATGTCATAGTCATCCATGTCAAAGTACGGCTCCAACAGCTCCAACACCTCATCATTAATGGTGTCCTTAGGGAAGTTTTGCAGAGACAACAGGAAGGTCGTGCTGGCCATCATCTAATGCAAATAAAAAGTGATTATTCCAAATGTCAATTCAATATTTTTCCTGTTTAAATATTTTTTCCATTGCATGTATTGATAGGTTCTTGGATGTTACCTTGAGGCTGTCAGACCACGATGGTTTAGGGCAGGAGGCAATGGGATCAGGTTTGCTTGGCTGGATGCGTCTTTGGAAAAGCAGCAACACACAGTCCATGATCCGCATGATGAGGTGTGGCGGCCGGCCCAACTTACGGATGGTGGCTGGTAAGTGTACGTAAACCAATATCCAAGATGAGCTCTATATCTTGAAATTTAAACCTTAACACTATTGATCACAAGCTATTTTGATTCAACTGCAATGATATTTCCAATGTCTCTAATAGCTTTCGAGAAAATGAGGAGGAAAGTCATGTTTTTATATAAATATATGGTTTAATTTTACTGCGTAATTATGAGTCATAGAACAAATATTCATAATGACAGTTGTACAGTTTAATTAGGTCTATCAGATGCTACAATGATATTTCCAATATCTCTAATAGCTTTCGAGAAAATGAGGAAGAAAGTCATGTTTTTATATAAATATACGGTTTCATTTTACTGCGTAATTATTAGTCATAGAACAAATATTCAAAACCCAAAAAACCTCACTCAAAAATACCTGGTCCAAATGGGTTGGGTTTTTTCCACCCCTGCATCTATACACAATCCTACCCAATGCCTTTATAATGATGCAAACAATACAATAGTTACCAATGTGAGCTGGCTTGATGGTGTTGAGAGCAGCCTCAGCCTCCTCAAGTGCCGGCCGGGCAGCTTCCAGTTTCTCCTCGGCCAGTGACTTGTCCTTGGCGATGTCATTAACAAGTGCCTGAGCCTTGTCCCTTACCTTCTCCACCTCCTCCTTGATAGTCTCAGACTCCTCAGCACGTCGGGTCACCTCTTCAAGGATCTGAGAATCATATACAGTATGCCACTTTTCCTTTCACGTTTTTAAAGCTTTTCTGATCTTAATCTTAATTGATTCTACTTAAACATACAAACTTGACAGCATTTAAAATTTGCCTCAGTGTCCCACCACAACTGACATAAGTAGGAGGATAATATAATGTACTTTCGTACTCACCTTCTGTGCTTTCTGCGAGGCCACTGCCAGCTCTGCCTCCATGACTGAGAGTTCTTCCCTCATCCTCTCCACTGCCACTGAAGCCTCCTGAAGCTTGTCCAACCCTGAGGTCATCCTGGTCGCAGATTCTCCGATTTCCTCACGCTTTTCATTATATATTTTTTTGTAGATGCTGATGAATGAGAGGAAGGACTTGGGGGTGACGTGGGCTGCCCGTCTGTACCTGAGTGATCAAGGGAAGGTGTGAGTGTAATGTGACAAGCAAACATAAGTACGTATACTTCTCATTATTTCTCTTTAGTAAGTCAGAATAACAGATTGAAAGACGACATACATAAAGCAAGCCTACATAAAGCTTACCTCTGGAAGTAGTCATTGCAAAGTTGTGCCACATGGTCATGAATGATTCCCATGCCTTTCACTAAGCTGGTCTTCACCTCAGACGTGCTAATAATCTCATAGTCCTCGAGGAAGTGTTGTGCCACAGCTACCAGAGCCTCCTTGGGCCACGGCTGGAACCAGTCTATGGTGCACCCACTGATCAGTCCCGGGAACTTCATAGCACGAGTACGGAACTTCTCTCCGACCTGTAGAAGAGCAGACAAGTGTCACCACAACTACCATACTACACCAACGGCTGTATACTGGAAATAATTAATATCACACCGGATTTAAGCCTTAACTTTACAGTATTTAGCTAAAGGTTGTCATGTGTATACAGACTCCAAGACTGACCGGGGAGAAGCAGAGAACCACGTGTAGGTTCTGGCGTGTGCGTGTGAGGAAGAAATCCATCACATTCTCTGGTGTGGGTGGGCGGCGGGGGTGTTCCCTCTTCATGACGGGGATCAGCTCACTTACTATCTCACTCTGCTCGTCTCGGTTGAACAGGTTGCTGATCATCCCTGAAAGTGAGAAGAAGAAGAAGAAGAAGAAGTATCAATGATTATCAAAACCATTTAAAGCTGTCTGAATCTTCACTAATTTTAATGAGTCCTTCACATTATCTGTCCCTTTCTTTTATTTCTTTTATGTCTCCCTTAGATTGATACAACAAACACAGCAGTGGACAAGACACACTTACCTGAAGAGAGTACATTGTTGAGGTACTCCAAGAAGGCTTCCTCCTTCACCTCCTGGTCAGTGAAGATGAAGGTGGTGCCCTTACCCTGGATCCCACACGTCCGGTACAGTACTTTCAGGTCCTCCAGTAGATTGGCCGTGTTGTATGACCTAACAGGATCAGTAACAAGTAATATATAGAGAATTGTTGACTATTGATAACATATGTACTGCTGTAAGTGAATTATTGAAAGTTGCAATGAAATAAGAACCTACCGTGTGAGAGCAATTTGGAATGTTTTGTATCCAGCGATGAAAGATGCAAGTTTAGTGAGTGACTGTTTGCCTGAGCCTCCCACACCCACCAGCAGGGCATTGCCTCCTGGGTTGCGGATGATGCGGGATATCTGTAAGGAGAGTGAAGGGGGAAGGGGCAGGTGATGGGGTGCTGTGTGGTGCTGTCTTACACACTCCCTTACTTTATTGGGACTTACTCCAATGACTTGAAAAATTATTGTGTTCTCTGGTCTACATATTATTACAATGCACACAACAAGGATTATTGTCAAGGTATAGCCATCCAGAGGTGGTGATAATATAAATTTGGTGTTTATCAGTCTTCTGATAAATACCAAATTTATGGCAGATATAGACAACAGTTAAATAAGCCACAAATCCTGAGCCTTGTGCCAGACTGACCCTCGTGAGGTGTATCATGGCATCTGTGAAGAAGACAAGGTCCATGCCGGCCCCTCGCACCATTTCATTGTACTGAGAAAGGAACATCTGCAGACGGTCCTCCAGGGCAGAGAAGGATGGAATGGGTTCATACACCTTGGGCATCTCCATGTCCATGTCCTCACCCTCATCCCCTGTAGGCTCAGGGGCGTCCCTGCACCATACACACATTGATCATCACACTTTTGAGTGATGAAAATGCTTTGGAAGAAAGCACATGTCTATCTATCTATCTCTATACCAGGCTTTAATCCTCCTAATGGGAGGGTAACCAAGACAAGGCACGCCAAGGTTCATTATGTATGTATATATATTTAGTGAGGAATATTGCTAAGATTTAGTTACAAAATTTTTTAAAAATCAACATTCAAAATAGTTTTGTGTTGATGTTTCCTTACAAGAACTATAACGTGCACAGAATCCTAAGTGTTTGAACATCCATTTGTTGTGTCTCACCTGAGGAAGTCTACAAAGTAGTTGGTGTGTGTAATCTTCTTAGTGAACTGCGGCCCCAAGTCCTGCTGCGCCAGACTCACCACTGACTCTTCAAACCACTTCACATCCTTGGGTGATGTGAACCTGAGCCACAAAAGTGAACATTTCATAAAGCTTCAGTGATGATGTTATTAAAGTTAAAACAACACACAGGTGAACAGTGATACCGTACCTGTCTGCTATGACGCGGCAGCACTCGTGGCGCCACAAGGACAGGAGAGTGTCTGTGGAGGTGATCACATTGGATGTTGCCCCTATCATGCCCTGCCAGATGCGGGACAAGTCTCGCAGGTTGAACACGTAATGGAACTTGGCCGGGGTGGGCAGCAGTTTGTTCTTGAATAGAGGATAATGTGTTGGTTAGTATCAAGGATCATTCATATTGATATAGAGAATTAACATACACGAATGTAATTTCCAGCCTTCTAACCCTCTTCTCATATATTTCAAGTGCATTAATGACAACATTAATAATAGTGATGATGGCATGATTTCCCTTGCCCATTCTGGTGAGGGGCATACCTTGGTGTGTGCCCAGAGTCTGCGTGTGAGTGGTACAAGCAGGTCCACCATTGCCCGCACTTCACTGTTAAACCCTCGCTTGGTGCTGAAGTGTCCCCGGGCAATCACACCAAATATCTTGTTGATGGAATTCTCCGATGGAATGGTGGAGTTGAAGATACAGAAGTGGCGCTTAAGACGAGATGGAATGTCATTGCGACCTCCACCTGTGGAATTCCAATACACTCTCAGATGGTGTTATTGAAATGTTTTGTACTATAATACAAAATCTAATAACTACTATGTTATTTAGTATGTTCTCTATCAATCTTTGTTCTCTTTCCTACCTGGATGTCCCATTGCTGCCAAAAACTGTAGGTCCACAATGTTTACAAAGTCTCCCGGCTTCTCCAGGCTGTAGAAACCTCCCATCTCCATAGTTTGCCGAACTATTTCATTGGTCGGCTTTAAGAGAGTGATACAATTACATGATCAAACTTAATTAAGTGTGAGTGAATATTAGTCATGATGAAACAGCAGAGCAGAACAAGACACTTTTTCTAATGGAGCAAGTAACATGGAGAACCTGAGTGTAAAATGTAATTAAGTTTAAGTATAGTGTAGTGTGTCAGTGTTTACCTGGTCTCCCCAACTATTGATGTGTGGCATGTTGAGGTCATCCACAAACACAGTCATCTTCTTCCCTGCTGGGGGTCCATAGGTGCTGCCCATCCGCTTGTCAACATAACTCTCAATTGTACGCTGTAAGGGATGGGAGCAGGAAAACAGGTGGACAAAGGAAACATTCTCTTATAAAAATAAAATACACCAAAATTATACTTTTTTATCTAAGAATTTTCAGGTTTAGTCTAGTTTCTATAATGCAAACTTTGAGTGATGTTTATCTTAAATTTGGGGTGTATGATTCACCAATAGTAAAATGTAGCACCTGGTTTTGATTTAATTTATGAATCCATTTTATAAATATATATAAAGACACACCTAAAATAATAAGCTGCTTCCCCTCACCTGGAAGTACAGAGGTGTTGAGGCCGAGGAGAAATTAAAGTTACGACACAAGTGATCCTCTGGGTTGTATTTCTTCATGAAAGCATTGATGGTGACTGTCTTGGCAGACCCGGGTTCACCTATCAGCAACACGCCCTACGGATAACAATAATTGTGTATAGGTAAGAGTATCTACCTAATCATATAGTTAACACACAACAGATAAAACCTCCCTTCCAGCCACCTTACCTTCCCCTGCTGGGCAACAATATGTATAAGGAAGTCCATCCTCACATTGTCCACATTAGGCACCAGGAAGGAGGTGTAGTCCGGGGCGCCGCCTTCTGGATACACAAACTCACTTACACGAGTCTCCCAGTGTTGCCACCATCCTGCCGGTATGATGTGTGGGGGACGAATTATTAAACAAAGTACAATACATTCTATATTATTATTCATATAGTCATGATCAACATTATTACATTCAGGAAATAAGATAAAGACAGAAGAATCATATGAATATTATACCAAAATGGATCCAATACACGACCAGCTCTCATATCACACATCTTGGACATTATTACTTCATCATCATATGTTCACAATGAGTCAAAGAACAAAAAAAGAAAAAAGTATTGGCATAACAAGTGAACAAGATGAATATACGGATGACTTGAAATTCTAAAGTGAAAGAATATTTGTTACGTAATTGAAAATCTACTGTATAATATGAAAATGAGTTTGATATGATCTATTTCGCTTCCTTAATCTACATCTTAACACACACACACACACACACACACACACACCATTCTCATCCACCCGGTAGTCAAAGATGGAGTCGTTAGGTCCTTTAGAACACTCCGGTAAGTCAAGGTGAGTGCATTTGTTCTTCATGTGTTCTTCAAGGCGAGCACGATCCACCAGCTCCAGCAAGGCACCAACACTCCACAGCATAGCAAACACAAACAGGCGGTGGATGTGCTCCTGGATGGGTGCTTGCTGAGTCTGATTGGAAAACACTCACTCATTATCTTTTCTATATGATTATGAGACTGGCCAAAGAGTTACAAAAAAATGAAAAATGTCTAATGAATTGTCTTTTTCAATTAAGTATACAGTATAAAGGTAGTAAAAGGATAAGGTTATGTCTTGATGAAACTTGCTTGAAACTTTTTTTTTTTTTTTTTTTTTTTTTTTTTATTAATTTTTGTTATACTTATTAGAAGAAAGTCAAGTCACACTCCAATAAAAGATCCTGCACACACATGTAACTTGGTATTTATAACACTAATCATACCATCATATTATTTCACTTTCACATCTAAATACATGATTCAATACATTTTTGTGAGACTGTATAATGAGATGTATGAACTAACATTAAATCAGCCACAAAAGTACATGAAAGTTTGCATTTAAGTATTCCTTCACCAATCTATTTATAACACAATGCATATAATACTTACAGGTTGTATTTCTTCAGTGTCCGGGTCATGGTTTCTGCGGTTGAGGTGTTGTGGTGGTGGTTCATCTGGCAGCAGCCCTTCCAACACCTTGCTTGCCTGCACACACACACACACACACACACAAGCATGAGATATCGGATCAACACTCACTAACCTGCCATTACTCACTCAATAACATGTCAACATACAATAGAAATTTTTTTTTCTGTAATAGTTTATGTATCGTGGCACTGATCACCTTAATGACAAAAGTGAATGACATTAGCAGTTGTATTCTTAAATAATTAATAAGCCATTAGATAGACTTAGAATAAAATGAAAGAAGGTCCTAATTCCAGCAGTGAATTAGAAGCCTCGTTTTGATGACATTTGTACCAGTCACCTATTTAGCAGTATGTACTGGTGATGAATGCAAAGGTCTTCAAGACATGCCAAAATGCACGGTTTTGTGAGATAAAAACTTCATGGCATACATCTTAGTGTTCAGCTGTGTTCCATTCTTGATTAAAGTCCTCTCAGGTGTTTACTTAGTATTCTTTGGATCAATTTCATTAAAATTAAAACTTCATTACATTAAATTGTTTCAAAGTCCCCTTCTCCTTAACTTATATTTTGGCCATGCACAAGACTACATGTGAGAGGTCCCAACCTCATCAAACCTTTTCAAACTTGAATTCAAGTTGACCTTTTCTACCTAAGTGAGAACAACTGAAGCATAACAGGTCAGGCTCCGTTAGATCAGGTCATCTTTGAATAGAAGTTTAACGAGGTAGGATGAGGTTATGAGACATGGTAGCACCTTTAGAATTGCACATAATTTTTGAATGCATCAAGTAACATGCCCTGACACCATAACATATGCTCCAAATACTGTCTGTCACCACCAACACCCAACATCC
The DNA here is from genome assembly GCA_029783475.1 of Metacarcinus magister. NCBI lineage: Eukaryota > Metazoa > Arthropoda > Malacostraca > Decapoda > Cancridae > Metacarcinus > Metacarcinus magister. Next base: position 3,965,507 of record JAPQNM010000023.1, read on the forward strand.
AACACCCTCGCCCTGGCCTTGGCTGGTTTAATCATCATCCTATACCAAACTTTCCCTTAGACTCAGATATCACAGATTACTTTCTCATTACCTGAACCTACTGTAGATGCAAAATTTGGAGTAATGACTTCCAAGTGTGAACAAATACACATTAAATTATTCCAAATTAGAAATAATAGAAGTTATGAAGAACTCAGAACACGTGATGCTAAATACAGTAATCATTGGCTCCTTTCAACTGTAAAAAAGCTGTGGTGATATCAACTTAAAGAGGTTATTATTATTGTCTTCTTCAGTCAACACACTTCCACCTCCAGATGAGTGTACAATATGTCTGAATTTTATGTAGAGCCTCAACGGGACAATGCATACACAGGTGTCTTGAGTGAAGCCACCTGTGACTACTACAGAAAATAAGACAATTGGTCTCAGTTTAATGTGACGGGAGGCCTGAGGCATGGAGCCACAGTGCACTATTTTCTACCAGGCAGGACGGAAGCAACGCCTCCACTAATTCACAGATGATGACTGAGCATTGTTTGGTCCTATGAAATCATATGATAATACAGCCAACACTTGGATAACAACACCCAGTACAAAAATGCAAAAAAAAAATGTAAGTAACAAAAAACATACCAATATCCTGCCACAGCAAACAACAAACAACAACCACATATCATGCAAGCATTACAGCTGCATTCCATTCAGTCAATGCCTAATGCTAACATGACAAACAACACTAGTGTTAAGATCAGTGGCAACATTAGGGTTTAGTCATTACATTCAGCATACAATATATATATTTATATATATATATATATATATATATATATATATATATATATATATATATATATATATATATATATATTTATATAATATATATATTTATATAATATATATATTTATATAATATATATATTTATATAATATATATATTTATAATATATATATTTATAATATATATATATATATATATATATATATATATATATATATATATATATATATATTTATGTACGTATATATATATATATATATATATATATATATATATATATATATATATATATATATATATATATATATATATATATATATCATTAAATATGTACATGAATATGGCATAATATTATTAAATTAAGGAATCTCCAAATTTATCTACGAGGTGACACAAGACAACATTTGTGTTTCCATGCTGGCTTTATGCTGCACCTGTTAGGTTAGGAGGCTTAGTCTAACAATCCTACGTTTAGTGTTACAGTGAGTCTTGGTATGATGACAACACGTACTCAAGTGGAGGCTACAATCTGTAACGCATTGAGGTGTTAGCAGGGGTTTATAAGGGACTGTTGAGAGGCATGTCATATAATTTTCCTGTCAGTGCTTATCATAAGGGATATTTGTGGCCCCACTGTTGCCAACAGCTGTATTATTATGCTTCAAGTTGGAGCATTGTTCCGTACTTTTCAACGTGATTTAATTCTATTGTATTCTAGGACAAAGTACACAGGATCAGCGAGCGCGGGCAGCTCAGTCTACAACGAAGCAGCCTTTTCTTCTTTGGGTATTCCATGTTTATAGATATTATTTATTGCATACAACTTTACATCATTATTTATACTTTGTTTATCCCCACCAGGACCCACGTGGCACAAGTTAAGTTGACATCCTGTGTGTGCGGGTGTGAGTGGGTCATGGCGGGGCCAGAGTTTAGGGAGGGTGTAGGTGTGGCAGGGTAGCGGTGAGGTGGTGTGGACTGACACCTGGCATGGCATGGCATGACACAACAACAAAGGGCAGCACCGAGTTTGTTTCATCGTCATCCTCGTCTTCATCCACTAGGGAGCGAGGGGTGTCGGTGGGGGTGAGTGTGTTGGTGGTGTCGTCGGGGGTTCGGGTGCGTCCCCAAGCTGAGGAGCGCCGCCGCCGCCGCTGCAGGTAGGTGTCATCCTCCACATCATCTCCATCGGGCAGTTGACCCTCCAGGAGGCCAAGTGCCTGCCACCACCAGCCAAGGCAACATGAGGTCTGAGGCACCGCATCCACTAGTGTGTAGTGTGCACACGCAACCTACCAGTGTCTTGAAGGCACTCACATGCTAACACCTAAGCAATGCAAGGTGTTAATCATCAAAGGACCTCCAAGTTGCATCTGGACACGTGTCACTCCTCACTAGTGGTGTATAGAGGCTGCAACAGGACACGTCTGGACTTTGAGCACTGTAGCCAAAGTGTTACCTAATTGTTCTGGCCACCATCCCCACTTTACAAAGTGATGACAGCCAGATAACCACACGGCTAAGCTGCTCAACAAGCCTAAGGACAGACAACGACTGGCACAACACAACATGGAACACAAATACATTGAGGCACAAACAATAAAGAAAGAACCTTTGTCCCTCGATGTATCACTAAAGCTTTTAATGTATTAGATATCATTAAACTACAAACACAAGGCACAATGGTCCTTATAAAAGAAACCTATATCTTATATATATATATATATATATATATATATATATATATATATATATATATATATATATATATATATATATATATATATATATATATATATATATATATATATTAATTTTTTGTTTTACTACACCTGAGTTGTGGGGTAGAACGGTGTAGACCATTTCTTGTCTCTTGCAGCAAGTGTCTAAACACTATTATAATTCTATTTTATCAAAATTAAAGTACCATATTCCCAATTTCCTTATTTAAGTTGTGTATTTTCTAGTCAAACAAGAGTTTCCATGTTGAATATTTCAGTATTATGTAGCAAAAGTAAAAATAAAAAAATGCTTAATATCAAAAGTGAAAGCATCATCCTATCTTACAGTTCATGCATAAAACATTCCTCAAATCAATTACCTTTCTGTTCACCTATTTCATTGATCTTTTAGCATGATGGGAAGGAAAGCTGATTACACACACAATGGACATCACCTCACTCATACCTGATGCAAACTAAACTCTTTTACATAGTCTATATCAATCTATCTTTGATTTGAAACCTCCTGACCATGGCTCTTTTCACATACGTACACTCATAGCATATTAATTAATCTGCAAACTGTACCTACATACAAAATAACTAGCTTCCTTTATTAATATTGAACATCTGGTAGTGTGTTCCATCAACACACCGAGCCCTCACAACTTTTACCTGTGTAATGATGTTGACTTGCAGCACCGGCAAACAGAACCGTAAGTTCTGCTCGGCCCATGTGTAGAGTGGTGGAAAGGTTTTGGAAAAGAGGTCAGTGAGGACTCCCTGCTCGTGGTGGGGTCGCGTCCTGAGCCAAGCTTGAAGCAAAGGCTGCCAGTCCAACCCTGATGAACTCATGTACACCTGTAGAAACAAACTCATCAGCTTCCATTACCAATATTTGTCTCTACACTAAGCTGGGTAGAGAAATGTTGCCTTTAATCAGTATCATTCCTCTCAAGTGAAGGGGTCAAATTGAGGTACAGCAAAATGTAAAGTATATAGTGTGTGTGACTTGCCATGCCATTCCTGGAGACTGTGGCGGGGGAGGCATTGTCAATGTTGGATGGTTCAAAGATGACCTTGCAGGTGGGTGACATAGGGATGCGGTCTCCATTGGCAAGGGTCAAGGTGCGGTTGTCATCCAGGACGGAATTCAGGTTCTCAATCCATATGGCATCAACAGGACCATCCAGCACCAACCACACATGTTCCCCTGCAGTATTGAGGAACACACAAGGCATTAGAAGACTGTACTTGGCTGGATATTATTGCAATTACCCTTTCAAAGCTGCAATGTAATATACACGCTAAACACAACATGGCAAGATGGAAATGGCTCTTAAGAGAACTGTTAAACTTTTGTTGTTATCAAGACAGACAGGTATGGACAGCAGGTAAAGGCATCTAGTTGTCCTCAAATAAGTGTAATGCCATCACCTGTCCAGTCCACTCCTCACCTTTCTTAGCCTTGAGTGTCTTACGCCAGAGTGTTGAGAAAATACCATCCGTCCAGTCATTGGTGGCCACATCCAGACGCCCAAACATCTGGGCTGAAGTTATGGCCTTGGGGTTCATTCTCAATTCCCTGTATGAAGATTAGCAACACGTTAATGAGAACATTTTAAATTTATATCATTACATACATCCATATTTTTCAGAGTAACAGTCCAACCATGTCCAGACCTGTGAGGAAGTCCAGTCCTTGAGAGTGCCTTCATCAGGACATGGATGCAGGAGGTCTTGCCAGCACCACTTGGCCCCAGCGTCATCATTCCATGCCTTACCCGCTGTGTCTCATACAGCTAAACACCAACATATTAACAGGTGTTGTGACATCATACCTTTTGTACAACTATTCCTAATGTTACATAAATTATGAAAACGGTAGATTTAGGAATGATCTGTAAGAGGATTTAGTAGAGCAGGTAAGAGTTTGAGACTGACCTGGGTAAGTTTGAGAGTCCATTGTGGGTGGTTGACAAGGCCGAGCTCATTGACCACTTCTCCAATGGCGGTGGTGAGTTGGTTGTGGTAACCTTTCTCCTGGGTCATGTTGGGGAACAGGTCATCAATGAGGGACATAAAGAGGGGTTCATCTTCATCTGAAATACAAAATGACATTTAGAATTTCAACTCAACAAAACTTAACTTAACACAATGAAATAAGTCTCTTTTAGTGGAATGGATTGATCATGTAGCTGTGATAGAGGAGAATAAAGTCAATAATAATAATGTTCTGTTATGAAAATTGATCGAGTGCAGAGGTATGAAGGATTAATCTTGTTGTCATGGAATGTCTACTCACCCACCAGCTTGGAGAGGTTCATGTCCCGCAACACTCGCATCACAATGGTGGACTCTGAATCTTTTGGATTTGCTCGCTTAGAGGCTCCAAGAGTTCTCAGTACGGACAGAATGTTTCTCAATCCAAAGTCATAATGCACCTTGAGGGAACATGGCAAAGAAGTGAGGTCATAGTCATGTGATAGAATGTTGTGGGTTTACAAATGCTGCCAAGTACTTGTAGCTTAGAATAAACAGCTGTGTTAGGTTACAATGTTGAAAAAAGGAAACTCTTGCTCCTGTTAAAGCTCATCCCAAAAAATATGGTCCATTAATCAATAAGAAGGTCATGTAATTAGGAGTTGTCACATTGTCTAAAATATAAAGAAGAAGTACCACTCAGCACACCTGTTTTGTTAGCTGTTCTTCACACAGCTTGTACAATGTGAAGAACTTGCGAGCCAATGTAATGTTCTCCAGGAAGCCACAGGAGGCCAGCTTCACCCTAATAATGATCTGTCTGTCCGGCACCATCATGGCTACATTACGGAACTGTATCTTGAGGTTCTCTGGCAACACTTGACGGCCATGGTAGCCAAGGTTCTGGCGTGGCGACATCCCAGACGATGAGTGGAGGAGGTGGAGGCAGTGGCGAGGGAGGAGGGTGGAAGTGGAGGTGATAGAAATATATATACAGTGATCAGGAAACACAGGTGACAAAAAAGAGACCTCATGCATTAGCTCTGTACATGCCACTTGGCAGCATCGGCCCATCCCTTCACCATGCTCACTCCCACATCTCATAACACAAGTCCTGAAATAAATCCCACCAGAACTGTACAATAAAATTTTTCATGCAATAGTCAGTCAGCTCATGTACAGATCCTATAGTTTGCTAGTTTGTGTGTATGTACAGTTCAATGGGGCGAGTTTTCGAATTCACAAACATTCGTGGGTCAACCAAACCAATCGAGTCCATCGAGTGCAGACGGGTGACTGACGCAATGACAGAGTATGAGACGGTAACATTCAGCACGAGGCACATGCTGGACACACACAGGCACAGACGGACGTGTGGAGAATGATGAACTTATTGGATGCTTTATTAGAAGGTAATACGTCACTGGAAAGGGAATGTTATAGTATGGACATGGATGAGATAAAGATAGAGATGGAAAGTGAGACAAAACACAAAACACAAAACACAAAACACACACACACACTCAACAAAAGGTTATCAAGAAACAGTGGACGGAATACTTAGAAAGAGAAGGAATAATAACATAGACAATTTCAATATGCATTACAGTAGAGTCTCACTTCGTGCTTGTATAAAATACTCAAATTTAAAATGATGCACATCAGAAATTTAACTAAAAATATTCAAAATATGCATGAAATTTGAAATAATACATACTGGAACACCAAGTTCTATTTCTTGTTTTTTTTTACCTTTAGAATTGCTTTTTGAATTATGAAAATTCAGAATTAAGTGTGTTTACTTGGAATGTATCCCTTGTGTAAATCAAGAACCTACTGTAAATACATAATTTTGGTTCATTCTGTGGACACACAACATGTATTTCTGCACATCGCCACACTCATATCAGTCTCACGCCTATAATCTACAACAATGCTGAAAATTAATGGAGACAAACTTAATGAAGATGCTGGCAGGAATATTTTTTTCTTTCTCTCATACTAATTATAACATTGCTAGTACTATATAATAACACCAATTGTACTTTATCAACTTCCTGCAGTGAAGTGTAAATACTGTATTTGTGCGTCTACGGAACCACAACCCCAAACACACCTGTATTCTACATGCTCTGTTAAAAGGCTATTCACATTTTTAGATTTATGACATATCTAACCAAAAATTCCTATATCAATCGTGCTTTTTGCTTGTGTATAGATCATCAGACTTATTCTGATCATAACGCTGCACTATCATCTTTCTTTCCTTGCTGCCTGTGTCTGCCTCCCTCCCTCCCTTCATGGCGAGTCATGTATTACTTCACATCCAGGCTGGGATGGTTCAGTTTTCCCTCTTCTCTTCACTACAAGTACTTCAACGAAAATATCATCAAAATTAACTGCAATATGTTCTTTTCGGAGTAATTCAAGTATTTACACTTCACATTCTCATCAACCTTCCTTCATGATTAAAAATACAAAGTTATTATACTTTGTTTAATCAGGAAGGCAGTCACAGTGCAGACCAGACCATGTCAAGAACTTCAAATCACACCGCAAGTCCCCAAAGAACATGCAGCGCGGGCAAGTGTATGGAAGCATGAGTGTTAATTGTACCTGAGTCACGCACTTATCATCTGCAACCTTACTCTCCTGTTCATAACGGTATTCCTTCCGCAGGACACTTTGGGAATAGACACACCAATGCTAACAATTCCAATTTACAAGTTTTTACATGATTCAGAATCCCACTTTGATCATAGTATATGAGAATATGAGAACCCATCCACTCCTACCACCAAGTTTAGTAAGAACAAACAGACAGTACTTGCAATATGTACAAATAAATCTTAATTAACGTTGTGGTCTCATGTTGGAAAAATAAATAAATAAATAAATAAAAAAAAAATAAAATAAAAATAAATAAATAAATAAATAAATAAAGCAGCTTTTTATTGTGGTAACTATTGAGTTCTTTTAAAGTGTTACATCTGTTCACTCCTCTGATGATAACGTCTGTGTTTTCTAAGGTACAAGCATCACTCAGCCCACATAGATGCTCATCCCAAGCATGTTTTCCATGCAAAAGATTTCAAAAGAGAATATTCTTCACCGCATGACAATTGTATTTATGGATTGAACAAGAAGTATTGTTCTCTGATATTATTTACACATTATTAGTATTTACAGAGTGCGAGCAACTGCAGAATTACCTGATACGAGGCATTTGCTAGATCCTGTCAACAGAGAATTATTTATTCATGAACAACATGCACATCATAGTCATGCAGACTTAACATTCATGACACTTCCATGCCATATCAAGATTCTGTATGCAAAAACTTATATTATCTGTATTTCAGTTTGATCATGTCATTACTTTCAAAACTTCTAAGTAAAAATGTCCATACTAATTCTAGTTGTAATGGTGAGCGTGTGCCTCTGTGTTGAGTGGAGTGAGATGGCTTAGTACAGCAAGGTATGTCTTGTTATGGGATGCAACACGTGCAGGGTGTGCCAGGATGTCTGTGTGTTTCGTAGTGTGGGGCAGCTGACCAAGGAGGAGGAGGAGGAGGAGGAGGAGGAGGAGGAGGAGGGAGGAGGGAGGAGGGAGGAGGAGGAGGAGGAGGAGGAGGGAGGAGGAGGAGGAGGAGGAGGAGGAGGAGGAGGAGGAGGAGGAGGAGGAGGAAGGAGAAGGAGGGAGGAGGAGGATCACAGCTGAGATGGAATATTGGCAAAACAACAAGTTACTAAGGAAGCAACCTTGTCATGTATTAATGTGTAGGAGTCTTTCAAACCTTGGCTGTCTAGTTAAAAATAAGTAGTTAGTTGATGGGAGAAAACTATGGATGACTAGCAAAATCAGGTCATTTCCCTCAACTAAGAAAAAAATGAAGATGTTTCTGTATATATAATGTCAAGAAAGGAGGAGGATGAGGTTGAGGTTTGAGGCCTGGTAAGTGGACCCCAGTAGAATGAGGACATCTGAGTAATGGTGAGGCAAGGGGGAGGCAAGGGGGGAGGCAGTGTTACCTTGATCCAATGGGCGGCTATGTTCTGTCAAGTGTATCAGGAGGAAGCTTCATTAGAACAACAATCATCTACAACTTCCTTACACACCTATTCTATGCATCAAATGGATCTAAATGAACAGGAGATTATCACTTAATATGCAGTAGATAAAACTCTGTTCCATGGCCAAGATGAACACAGTCTGTACTCAAGCAACAGTCAAGCAGGGAAGGTGCCTAACACAAGCATACACGGTGTTAACTGACTTGCTAAAGCTTAGTTTAATATACTACGATTAATGATTTTTTTGTTCTTAATCTATTATACATACAGCCTATTTAATGATATTCTATAGGATTAGTTTCAGTCGAACATCAGTCTATTAATTAAATGTTTATCATGGTATATCTATTGCATGCTTTAAATGGGTAATTAGGGTTTAAAGTATCATGTATATAAATTACTCAGTACATCATCATTATTTATAGTTTTTAAATGGTTAATATATTGGTAAGGTGAGATTAGTGCAAAGGAAAAAAAAAAAGAAGGTTGGTAAAAAGAGAAGCAGTCCAAGAAATTGTACGATGGAGAAGGAAGAACAGGTCTGAGGCAGCCGTCTGCTTTCCTTGGTGCTGTGGCAATGCTTACTCAAAGCCAACCTACAGCCTGGCATCATTACAAGGTACACAAACCACATTCCAAAACTGACCATAAACCACAACAACATCTAGTGACTGTACGGCATAAGGTCTAAATACGGCAAACTTTGTTCTATAAAAAGCTAAGTGCAAGATGAAGAAAAAATGTTATGAGAGGAAACACAAAAGTCATTCATAAAGTGAAGTAATACCACTTAGTTTGAAGACCAAAAAGGAGATCACAAAAAGTGTTTTTCAGTGTCCGGTAGGAAGAAAAATTTCCAATAAAAGACAATTGACATTTTCATTATTATAAAACTGTCGGCTGAAACACTGAAAAGTATAGATCATAACAGCTATTACACACACACACACACACACACACACACACACACACACTGTTATAAAAACATCCAAAGGCCACACTTACCATGGTCAAAAATATTCCAAATTCCGGGTTCATGGGAATGACATCACCGTCTGTGAAGTGAAAGGTCTTGCGTCGCTCCTTCTTGCAGGTGTGTACGACAGCAATCTGCTGGGCCGCCACGGACAACACTGGCAACTCAATGCGGTTGAACTCATCAAAGCATCCCCATGAACCAGACTGTACCAGACCTGACCACGTGGAACAATGCCAAGTAAGCAAAGGTTGTAGAGACACTCGCTCAATGGAACTCAAATTATAACTTTTAGAGGATTTTCAACTCACCTTTATAAATCCTGCCAAGGCCACGGTAGTCCATCTGATCAGAACAATTGAAGACAACTACATACTTGCCAAGTGTCTTGCCCATGTCCTTTGTGGTCTCTGTCTTGCCTGTGCCTGCCGGGCCTGTAGGACACCCACCCATGCTCATACTGAGTGCCTGGGCCAGTGTGATGTAACACCTGTACACAAACCAACAAATAATGCACATCACAATTGTGTTGTTCAAATAGATGAGGAAACTAAATTATGCACCGTAAACAAGGAAAATTGTCATAATTGTCATTTATAATATAAAGTCGTATAGAAATAAAACTGGTTTCTTTTTCTATAAAACCATTGAATACTAAAACCTCAGGACATAATCTAACATCTGACAAAATATATTTCTTGCTGTGTGATTCACCCATTCATCCATTCTCTACCTCATGGTTTGACTAATCTTGAAGTGAACACCAGTATGGGCACACACACCTCCCTGAGTCCTACCTGTCAGTGAGAGGTGTAATAACCAGGCGCTCAGTGCAGCCCAAAAACTCATTCTGGTAGTGGAAGGTGACATCTGTGAGGATAATGTTGGTGCGGTCCAGGTCCTCCCTGAAGTAAATACGGATCTGCCGCAGCCAATCAAAGTCCATCACTGACCGGATGTTGTTGCGACACTGAGGGGAAGACAAAACACAACATGCATTCACAAAACTATTAGTGGCTATCCTGAGCATTTTCATTATCTTTTTGTCTTGGCTACCCACTACTGAGGGAGATATAAGCCAAGTTTGTAAATAGATATATAGACAAGTGTCCCCAAGTGTCATAGTGTTCTGTTCCCGGTCCTCACCAGGCTGTCAAAGATATCTCGCTGATGGATATGAATCGTGATCAGCGTCTCATACTTAGTCCGCTGCACTGACTCCAGATCCCTTGTAGTCTGGTTGATGAGCAGGTTGAGTAGATCCAGGAAGCGGTTATTCATGTCTGCCATGACGCGGCGGTCAGCCCTGGCCTGGGTGAGGGCCATCTCGGACTCCCTCGTCCAAATCATCTGCAGCCCAAGGATACCCACCTGCAACACAAACAACAACACACTAGTAGTTGTATTCACACAACTTTTATTTTTCCACTGCTCCTGTAGCAAGCACCTCATGCATACCTCAATAAGTTTTCTTACTGAAAAACCGCCTTCTCGGAGTGCAATGCCTACCTTGGAGGCGGCAATGACTCACTTGTGCTGGGAATTGTTCAAGGAAGCGTAACACATTGAGGTCCGGGTCTTGAATGACATGATGAGCTTGTCTGATGATGCCATGGACTGACTGTTGAGACATGGACAGCAGCTTCATCAGCCACACCTCAACACTCCCCTCGGCACGCACAGGCTTCTCAAGCTGAAAACATTTAAAGAATAATGTAACAATGCCAACTGGTTAAACAAATGTCTGGTTTCTAAGTGACAATGTTTTTTGAAGTTTCCTTACTTTAATCTGATTATGCCATTCTAATCTGTATCTTTATTGGATGTAATCAAAGAAGGTTAATGCACTGAACACCTCAGCACAACACCTTCCAATCCAAGGCATACTGTCACCTGTACAATTTCTCCCTCAGATGAAGAGATAGCAGTGATGCGGTCATAGTCTTGGTCATGGAAGCGCACAATCTTGGTGTTGTCAAAGATGGAGAGAAGGTGAGCCTGGATGGTGTGGGAATCAGAGGCTTGACCCAAGATCTCAAGCAGAGCAGGATCAGACACAAAGAAGAAGCGTGGAAACATCATTCTCTTCTTCTCCAAATATCTGAGGAAAACGTGATTACAAGTACTTCACAAAGGCTAAAGATTACATTCTGAACAGTCTGAAAGTGAATTACACAGAGGGTGAAGCTCAGATTGAAGTACATAGTGTGTTCATGTTCATCTTTCATCCCAACATTGATTTAAAGAAAAAAAAGAAAAATATAATCTCCTTATGGTGGTGTGGTGGTAGTGGACAGCAGTGGTAATACACTCACCCTGAGAGGCTCTTCTGACACACCTCCAGCTGGTCCTGCAGGTAAGGGAGGAGCTGCTTGAGCATGTCATCGCCCACACAACACGTCACCACGTTGGGGTTGTCATGTGCACGGGTCATGATCTTCTGCCAGTTTTTATCAATAACATAAAACCTGCCAATGGTCAATAATGTAATGCAAGTAGTGGTGGTGAGTGTTTCTGAAGTTTAGATTTTTCAAGTAAAGATCTGGTAATTTCATTCTTGTTATAACAATGAGTTTTCACAGGCACTTTATGGATACTTTTGTTGTCATTCTTTTTGTATCTTCCCCATTATAGTAACACACATACATTCATTATATAAAAGAAAGTTTCCAACAGTAATTCCTTCCATACCCATACCTCCCCTTCTTCTCATCCTCTCATACATTCCTTATCTAAGTTTGTCATTAGCAAGCCCTTCCATCCTACCCCCGCACCTCTTAGCCTCCTTGGGCAGCTGCTTGGCAATGTCTCCGCCCACAAACACAGCCTCCAGATACACCCACAGGTTCTGCACAAAGAGCCAACGTTCCAGGATCTCGTTGGTGTTGGACAGGTCGCTCACCCACTTCTGGATTTGCTTTCGGAAAGGTGCGTTGTACCTGTGTGGATGATGCTGATTAGGATAACTATCATGATGAAAGCAAATTGATGAGAAATAAACAGACTTAGATATGACAGGTTTCACAGTCGTTTCATTTGCCTTACATGGTCGTTACGTTAGCTTCTCTCCATTCCTTTTAGTAGTTGCAGGGAAGACAGTGGTAGTAATGTTGCGGAATATTTACTACAAGTTACCGAGGGAGAGGGAGAGGGAGAGGAAGGAAGTGGCCTCACCTGTTTGAGAGGAGTGATCCAAGTATCATGAGTGAGTCTTCCAGCTGTGTGATGACCTCAGCTGTGGTGTCACCTCTAAGGAGCAGCTCCCCGCGGTTCTTGAAGGTGGAGAAGGTGAGGTCATGGTTGGCCCATTCATTGGTCACTATCCTCAGCTTGGCTTCAATGTCCTTCTCCTTCACCGCAGAGATGCATATATCCTGCAAGGCAAGAATAGTTTCTCATTCATTTTAAAAAGAGATAATTTCATGGTTTAATATATCATACTTTCATTACATGGGAAACAACTGCTCAAAATTGCTCCTATAATGTTGTGTTGAACTTGTATTTTCTTTAGACTTGCCTCTATGTCCTCCTTGAACTGAAGAAGAGGAGTATCCATGATATTCCTAAGACAGAAGTTTTCACTGTCCACCTCCAAGGGTCGGCTGATGACCTCGGCAATGCGCTGCCAGTGGCGAGGCTTCATGGCCTTGTTGGACATGAGTTCAAGTAATGGACACATGTCATTGAAGTCATCAATTGTTTTCTTGAGTGTGTTGAAGGCAGGCCACTCCTTAAGACCCTTGGGAAGCTTGCGGCACCTGCACATACAATCATACTTTCAGAGGTTCTTCCTTAAATTCCTTGTTCCTGTTTTTTACATGAATGAAAATGTGCCACGAATCCAGAAAATAAATCAACAAATGCTGCTTCAAAAGTTAAAAGTATAAAGAGAAATGTACTAATGATATAATATCTGACAATGTGCATGCAAATACAGATATTTGTATAATGTCATCCAATAGACTTATACATAAACCCAGAATCACAAATATCACCTATTTTGGAATTCCATGAGCTCATTATTGATCTCCTCAATGTTGACTTCACCCCACGGGATGTCATAGTAAGATGTGACACGGTCAATCACATCATTATATAGTTTGTACAGCTTCTGAAGGAGGTTAAGTTCTTTTCGGATTTGTGCCAACTCAGGAAACTCAGAGCGAGGAAGCCGGAACAACTCCTCCCCGACTGAGTAACTTGAATGTTTCCTCCACAAAGTGTCAAACCGATTCTGTCAACAAGTGTGAATGGATCAGTCTTCATCACCATCATGAAAACCATAATTATAGGAATGAGTCTGCATCATCATAACTGGGACACATTTCATTGCCAAGATAGAAGTGGGTTCAGACTTGACAACACCAACACATCAGTCATAGTAGAATCACACAACAAAATGCACTTACCCTAACTGACCAACCTCTTTATTTTATTTCTCATATTTAGTTTATTTTCCTTCATAAGAAACAAAACATTATAAAAAAACATATTCGAAAAATCAGAATGGTTTGAGTCGGAAATGGTCTCTGTACCAAAGAGACTGGTGCGAAAATATCTTGAGTATGAAATGTCTTCAGTACCTGTCGCCTGAGTATCAAATGACCTGCACCCTCAGCCTTGAATATGACAAAAGATGGTGACTCACTTGTGCAATAATAAGTCTGTCTGAGGCATCGCGTGGGTCCAGGCCGGGCACCATGGGACCCGTTGTGCGGTAGTCATGTACAAATTTATTACAGTCCTTCTTAAACTGAGCCACATTATGAATCAGCTCATTCCTGAAAATATATTGTCAATGAGACATACACAGTAAATCTATAAAAAAAACCAAGAAATATCACCTCATAAAAACTTGCTGTCAAAGATGTGTCAAATGTTGCATGTGTCATAAGAGTAATATATGTTACCTGAAGTATGGCTGCACACGAGACAGCAGGTTCTGCACCTCCACAGCCTGCGCCAACACCTTCTGCCAAGTGAAGCGTAGGTTGTCCACCCGCTCAGCTTCCTCCTGACTCAGTCCCAACTCATACTTCACCAGCAGACCAAAGGACTCCTGGTGCAGACACAACACACGGCTCAGTGAGTGATGAAGGAGTGCATCCTTTTATCAACTTTGAAAAAAATTTCAACTAAACTTGTACATGAAATACTGAACAGCAGTCAAGAATATGAGCTGTGGAAATAATTATCATCTAAAATATGAGACAGCCACCCAAATATTCCATTATATTCCAAATCTTACTGTGAAAGATATGCTTAAGGCAATAATAATGATAAATAAAAAGTTGACTGCCACCACTGGTCAAGCTGCATCAGGTCAGCCTCACCTCAATAGGGTCAATAGCATCATCCATATCCAGCTCAAGGTCACGAGTTTTACGCAGTATGTCAATGGCTCCTTTGATATCATCGAGGTCCTTTAGAGGGCGCTCGAGGCGGCGTGAGAGTTCAGTGAGTTGTGCAAAGAGTCTCTCCATCTCCTTGAGGTAGGTGGTCTTGAGAGCCTCACCGTACTTCTCCACCCACAGTGCCGCCTCCATCACCAGGGCCTTCTTCAGCTGGTCTGTGGGATGCACACACACGTGGATCAATACTAAAACATTATTCTCCACAAACTTTGTCTTCTCATAAATGTAAGAAAGCAGCATATCAGAACAAAACAGAAATAATAACAAACTAAGCACGCAAAATAGATAGGATTATTTATCTTGTGTTAATCACTCACAACCTCAACTCACCAGTGTTTACGGCGAGTGCTCCCACACGGTAGTAGGTCGGCTCACTCTTGATCTGTCTGTCCAGCAACACATAGCTCCTGAGTGTCTTGTCATAGTCCTGCAGGGTTGGTGTGCTTGCAATGAACTCCCTTATAGCCATCTCCTTGTCCACACGCCACAGGTGATGGTACTTGTCCCAGGTACTGAAGGTGTTGTGTAACTCCTGCCAGGAAGACAGTTCTCATAGTGCAGAATATAAAGTTATGTGTAAAGCTCAGTTTGATGACTCTATTAATTATCAACACATCACATATAAAGTCAAGCTGAAAGACAAGGAAGGCTCCACCCCAAAATCTCAAACTGCATCTATCACCAACATTCTTAGTGGACTGGAAGGAGTTAGCCATCTGACTCATGATCTTGGAGACATCTTTGCTCTCATAGACGTGTGTATAGTAGTTCTTAGGCATGCCTGGCACCTCAAGCACTTCCTCTCTGATCTTCCATCCCCGACGTGACCCTGCTGTCCCCTCAGGCCTCTTAATAGGCTCACCCACCTGCAAGCCGGATGGTCAACAAAACACAAGGTACAATGACCAAGTTCACAAGGACAAGCAAAGGTTGATATATAATTAAAATAAAGGATAGAAACACACACAGTCAAACACATCAAAACACATTACAGGTGTACTCACATCCTCCTTGCGGCAGCGCACCCACTGGGACACACCCTTTGCTGTTGACAATATGATCTTGGATACCTTCCCGATGGCTTCCTGCACCTCAGCCAGACTTGGGGTTACCTGCACACCGGGGGACACCAAAGAGGCACTCAGCTCCACCAGTGCCACACCCTGACTCTCTGGCGGCACCGGACCACGGCCACGGACTGTAGTGTCACCTGGGAAGGCATGGCAGTGATATTGTTGCATTGAGGAAAGGATGAGGAAAGGATGTCATAAGAATAATAAATTTACATCACACTGCATCTCACCCTTATACCAATTATTCTCTAAGTACTATATATACTACTCTTCTGTATTCTCTCCTATGAAAACACAGCGTGCAGAGGGGTAGGGGAGAATAATATCTTCCTGAACTGCAACTTTAAGCACTGGAGTCCATGACGCATCAAGCCCTACACCCACCCTTGCCACGGGGAGAAGTAACAGAGGTGTGCCGGCGGATGGAGTCCAGGGCGCCTCGCACAGACCTGATCAGCACATCCAACACTCGCCTGTGGTAGGTCCTTCGAAGGTCCCGGGCTGCTACTTCCACCTTCAGGAGAACCAGTAAGTGTTGAAGACATGTTTGTGAGGTGTAAGAGTTTCAAAAGGAAAAAGACCATTGGTGAGTAAGGAAAGTATTGAATGTCTGAATGAAAGGCAGAAATTAATAGAAATAATACAATGATTGCAGTACATAAGGATGAGAATATTCTAATCATACCAGTTCACCACAAAGGAAACACCCTGAAAGAATATATCAAATACTAAAGTAATACATACATACAGCAGAAAATAAAGACACATCATTATGAATTATGCAGATCTAATTTAATATACTGTAATGTCTGAAACCATTTCTTCCCATCAGTATATAGATAAATAAGGATAGCTTTGATTACTACCTTATCCCTCATTTCTCTTTTCTTCCTCGCAGCTTTCTCCTTCGGTGTGAGTGGCTTGGATGGCAGCTCTAGGGTGGCAGCGAAGGGTCCCTCCGAGGCAGGCACGGGGCTGCGGCGCGATGATCCTCCTCCTGACGACACTGTGGACAGAGTCACTCAGATGCCAATTTGTGATCATAAAGAAGCTTAAAATTCATTACTAACTCATCAAACAGGACAGTTAAGAAATAGTTTGCAACAAAAAGCAACATTATTTCAACAAATCTTTTAACAGCAAATTAGTGGGTTATATTTGATTTGGATTACTTTAAATTGCAACAGAAAATATTATAGTTATGTTTGTATAGCTTCATCTAACTATTTTGGTATATATGAATAAAATGTTTTGAAAATATTTAAATGATCCAGTGGTAATAACCTGAGCGAGTGTCATCCAAGTCTGTGGCATCATCCAGATCATCAGCCGTAAGGAAACTGTAACCCGCCTGATCACTCGCCCCGCCACCCTCCACACCCATCAACACCAACTCTATCAGCTCCAGCACTGCATCCTCCACCACACGACTCCGGCTGTTCAGCTCCTGAGGAAAGGGAAGGGAAAGATGAGTAGCAGAGGGAAGACTTAGGTGGTTGATTAGTAATAATACACTAAGATGGTTTGCACATGAAAGAATGATTGATAGGAATGTGGAATAAAAATAAAAGAATAAAAATTTAAAGCTGGATATGGAAGGGTGTAAAGAATGAAGTCATCATCTTGCTTTCTATATTTGAATGCCCTTGTGCAGGTGTTGTGAGAGGTTTGTTTGGCCATAACAAGCAGAACACTTGCAGCTGCCACTGTCACAACTCTCTCCTTCATACTTAAAGCTGCCTCTGTCGGCAAAGATACAACAGAGGAATATGAGTAAGATGTCAATAAAGTGATGAGATGCAGATGGAAATTTTTCTGAAGATGAAGGGGTGATCATTAGTAGTTACCTGTGCAGCCTGGCAGCAGGTGAGCCAAGTGTTGTGCACAAACAAGTCCAGTGTCCAAGCTGCTGTGTCTGGCAGCACATACAGCCGCACACTCGACATGGCTGCCAACACACCCTCCATGCGGTGGTGGAAGATGTCATTCACTCTGTCAAACATATACACTTGAGGAAACATGTTATCACTTGAGATGCATCACTCACTCACTTAAGGAAAAGCACCAAAAGAGTAACATAATAATAAAGAAGATAACTAATAGGAAGCATATATGGATACATTTTCATCAGTCACTTTTGGAGCAAATTTACTGTACAGATGAAACAAAACATCAGGTTTGGATGATTCGATACAATGGATGTGTGTTGCCTCACCTGTCAATAAGCACCTCAAAGGTCTTCACCGCCTGGAATGCTTGGTCAAAGTAGCTGTGAGCCTGGATGGAGGACCAAGTGAGGGAGGTGAGGAGGGGGTTGAGTGCCTCTTTGAGTTTAGTGATGTGTGGCACCAACAGGGGCGTCAGGTTCTTGCTCACTTTTCCCAGCACTCGTGTGTGTTCATTCAACAGGTGCTGCCAACAGTATGACAACACATGGTTTGCATACATATGTAATTATAGGTGCTCAAGATATTCTCCAGTTACATGTGTACACCAAAGAGGCACATCATTATATTCATGATTGTGCAAGTCACTCACCTTGACCATGTCTCTTTTTTTAAGCAACAGAGGTGCCTTGTTGAGCAGCAGCTGTGTCATGTACGGCACGTCAAAGCCCAGCTGTTGAATCTTAGTGGCTTCATGCAGCAGTGTTGAGATCCTGGGGTCCCAATTGACATACAGCTCCTCAGTGTCCGGCCGCCGCACCACCAGTGTGCATCGAAGTGACTTTTGAATGTCATTCATCTGTGGTTGGACAGTTAAGGCATATTGTGACCACTGATTACTTACCTAATGAACGATTTACTTCACTATTTGCTTCTATTTATGGATTTAAAATCAATGACATGAGATATGCTTTAACTTCTGAATAGAATAAATGTGGTTACTTTGCAACCACAGAGTAATAAGAAAACATCTTCAAAAGGTTTATTTAACAATTCTGAATAACTGTTACATATTACTGTACTCAAGAATTGAGAAACAAATAACAACAGATACCTAAAGCTGAATAAATAATCTGAGTATAATTTCTCAGAATACCAACACACACTCACACTCTGCTTCCTCCATGCATCATAGTATGCCAGCTCATACTGCACCAATGTTCTTCCAATACGGTTATACTTCTTTACTGCTTCCTTTCCCTCAGGTATCTTGAGTAACATTGGATGATCCTTGAAGAACATCATGGGCTCCTCCAGGTGAAGGAAAAGACTGCGAGCCCACTGGATCTTACCTGTAACAGGTCATTTCCTTTCCTTGTCGAATGATTCATGTACTTGAGATAATACAATTTTTTTTGTGCTGGTATAATTTCTGGTCCATTGCAATTTCATGCTAAAGGTCCATTGAAGTACATAATGGTATCTTTTCATTGAATATTCATTAATAAAGAATTTCCTTAGCTGGAAAGCAGAACTGCAATATCCAGCTTGAGGTGAAATCTAAAAAATATGTGATACTGTGTAATATCATCATGCAAAGTTATAGTTAACAAAGCATTGCACTCTTTCCCTCACCAGAGACAGGTGGGAGACCTCGGAGCTGGGGTGGACTTTCACACTGGCGACAATATATGCGAGACACTTTCTCTATCTCCTGATGGAATCGTGCCAGAATCCTCTTATACTTGCCCTCCACGTCCAGCTGAGGCACCACTGCAGCAATCTTCTCAAACCTGCCAAAGGACTTTGTTATGCCACATACAATACTACTCAACCAAACTGTATACAAGATTGCCCCAGGCAGGAAGTGCATGTGATGTCAATAATTCTTCAGAACCTAAGACTTTTTAGCCCAAATTTTCTATAAAGTTTTGTGAATGAATTAACAATGTTTTGAAAAGGATATGAGGAAGGAGATAGAAATAATGATCCATCCTTATTCAGTCCCTACAAGCTTGGCATCACATCCTGCACTTCCCTACCTAGCCAGCATCTTATAGGCCATAGGTGTCTCCCAGATCTCCTCATGCTCTTTCTCCACCATGATGTGGATGCGGCGCAGAAGCTCCCTCACACTGGCTGCAAAAACCTCCAGGTCGGAGTCAAAGTGGTGATCTCGGTAGTCCAAGTAATCGTAGGACTTCTGTGAGATCTCATTACACATTTCTTGCCATGACTTGAGGATGTCACGGAGGCCTGGGGAGAGGGTGGGGGTATCAGTAGGAATGGCAGGGGTGAAGAGGGGAGGGCACGGGCACATTCTAGAGGTTCTAGAGGAGACAGATCCTTGGTCTTGCTAAGTATTATTCTTTTCTTATCAACACCTACATCAATGCTACAGGTTTATAATACAGGGGTTTAAAATTTTGCTTTACACTCATTATCATATTTAAGATCTTACAGTTAATTACGGTTCATCATGCATAGTAAAGATAAGGAATCAGACTCAAATTACACTAGGGCAGCAGATGCATTTCTACAACACATGCAATACTGTAACACGATCAAGCAACATGCACCCACAACTGCAACACATTACAGGTGGAAGTTAAAACATTGGCCTCAATCACTACACTTCCTCTGTTATAGAAACAGAGTTAAAGTCCTTTTTATCGTGTCACTGAAACAGTATATTACGTTCGGGAACTAACACCAAGTGAATACGTGAGGATGGGAAACTTTATGGCAAGCTCTTCACCTCTAACATTCACTTTCAACACATTGATTATAGGTTACAGGCCTTAAAAGTGGTGGATATAATGTGAGGACCCTTAACCCAAATGTCTGCCACATCACGAAAGATGCATCCAGTGTTCTGGGACCGTGTGGGAGCCAGGGAGAACATGCTGAAATAGTAAGGATCGGAACACATTGAACTTAACAGCGTGGCTTCCCGTCCTGACTGGTAGTAACTTGATACACTTCACACCAATGCAACAACGCCATGCTACGTGCAGCAGACCGCCAGCCACACCAAGGTAGTCGACTGTCCCATCTAGTGAGGGATAGTTGTTGCCACGCGGCACGCATGGGAATACAGCACACGCACACCACACGCGTGAAGCCGCACGTAGGATTCACAATGGCAGTGGGGATTCAAATCCAATCCCGGGAATGTCGGTGATGGACGATAGTTTAGTACGACACGCTGCAGGTTGCATGCCACGGTGCACCTTCATATTCTTATTATTTTTGTGATGTTTTATAAGCTTGTGTATATATAAATGTACAGGTGTTGTTTGGTTTAATATTTACATGTGTCTCTTCAGTGTTGGGTTAACAACCTTGTGCTGGATCAGCTGGTTATAGTTCAGAAAGGCGCCAATTGGGGGTTAGAAAAAATGTATAAAAAATCTATTCTATTTGTTAAAATGCCTACTGAAAACTGACTGGCAGAAATTACCTTCCAGTGGCCCAGTGCTCCTGCGCTCAGCCCAAGGCTTCCACCAAAACTAGATATACACTTTTCAAAGAAAACCATATCCCCATTTTTATATATATATATATATATATATATATATATATATATATATATATATATATATATATATATATATATATATATATATATATATATATTGTATCTATGATAGGATCATTAAGTAGTGATCTATCCTTTACATTTTTATATAAAAATATTGAGTACGCTAATCAACTATAAAGCTGTCGGAGACTCTCAAGGGTAATCTGGCCTGATCTCAATAATGATAAATAAACACTGGTGTGATCCCTTACATGGGTGCAGGAGAAGGAAAAACTGATCAAGTTGAATGTAACGTACGGCTGGTGGCATAACACACTTTGAAGGATCCAAGAGTGTGTATGATGGGAAGGCAATGTAACAATCTGTAACGACACTTTTGAATGCATAAATAAAAAAACACTTGCCCTTTGTTGTGTGTAACAATGATCTGCCAAACTATCATGCAAATCTGCATATTTCAAATAGTGGTTAATGTACACCAAATGTAAACATTCACCACATGATGGGTAGTTAGCTACCTGTACTTGTTTGTAAGTCATAGTGGATGAGACAGTATTTATTATTTTCATGGAGCAAACGCAAGTGACGAGCCCATGAGTTCTAAGCCCTGATAGTGTTTCGATGACCCCAGGTGATGGTGGTCTTGGAGTGCACTTTGAGTTTGTCTCCTTCCTTCACTGATTCCAAGACACACCACACACCTCAGCACATATGTATACCACTGGAATCCTGTCGGGATTCCATGGATACAGCTTTAGTATACATGATACGAGACTCCCATAAGATAAGTACTTCATGGTTTTTCAGCATTTGTAGATACCTATATAATCAAAATAACACAAGGCTCTATGAACTCTTCTGTACCGGTAGGTGAGATACAACTGTACATTACATAACATAAACAAATACAGATGACTCAGAGTAAATGGAATAACCGCACATTGAAAATCACAATTATGGAACAAAACATCATTCTCTCAAGGCCGAAAGTATCCACAGCCTCCAGCGGTGTGTGAGGCCACGGAGGCGGGGCTGAGGCTGGAGCTCTGGCCGGCGCAGCGGGTGAGGGTGTGAGGCACGACTGGCCCAGCGGGTCTGGCTGTCCAACTCACAGGCGGGAATATAAACTAATCACATTGGCGTCCAGACTCACTTTGTTTTTGTCATCGTTTTAATCATCCACTGTCTCAGGGCACAACAGGTCACATTAATGCAGCACCACATGACCTGACCTGGATGGCAATGCTCATGATGCATACAAATGTTGTGTTGCAGTTAAATCATTACATCAAAGTCATCTATGCCTGACAGGAAGGACCAGATAAACATTTACTAAGTGAAAGGATTTTTTTTTTCAATTTACGTTAACTAAGTGAGTGAGGATGACGATGCTGGTTTGTATCCTCGCTGCGAGGACCCCGATGCTGCCCAGTGGGTGGTGGGGACAAGCAGACACTCTGTCGTTCAGTGTCTGGGAGAAGCTCAGCTTGAAACTAAGAATTACTCTATTACAACCTGGCTTGCTCTTATTACTCCGCAATTGACCAATGATATCTGAAATCAATGAAAAAATGGAGCAAAATTATCTAGTGAGAAAAAAATGGAGCTTTGAACTCAATCAAATCAAATATTGCAAAAAGAAATCATCATATATTAACATTATCGAGGTGGGCATCAGTTACTTTATCCATGTAACTATATATACTATGTTTTCCTTTGTAGAACTGTCTGTCTTAGTGAACCTGAAACTATCCCACAACGTGAACTGAAGCCTGTAACAGTGTTCCAATATACACAATGATGCATCATATACTTAGGGTCATGTTATGTACAGCAAGTCTGGGTGTGTAGCCGATAACAGGCAGGAGTAGAGGCGGTTGTGGCGACGGATGTACAGCAGGAAATTTAGCATCTTGCCGTAGTTAATTAAGTAATGTTGAGGTGTGCCTCGGCAGTATAGGTGTTTCAGGTGATGGCTAAACGGCAGGTTAGAGTCACGTTAAGTCAGGTCAAAGCTGTGTAAGCCCTAAAAAACTATGATAATTCTCTTTCTTCGTGCAGAAACTTGTATTTAGTGTGTTTAATAATTTTACAATACCATTTCCCCATTACCTCCTCCCCTTGTCTTTGAACTAATGGTTTAAGTATAAGAAAAAGACAACATTTCATTCACAGCCATTCGTTCATGCTCACTCCCACACTCTCGCTCCTCTCAACAATACAATAACGATACCAAAAATATATCACAACTGCTGCTAAAAAACCTAAAGCAAAACACGGGACAGCCATAGAAGTAGTGAAAGAGAAGGCGGGTTGGTGTCATGACAAACACAGAATGGCATGTCAGTTTCTTCAACGTCATGTTGAAGGAGTGAGGCTAGAGGGAGAAGGAGGGGGTGTAGGGTGGATGGGTGGCAAGGGTGAGGCGGGGCTGGCAAGACTGGGGTGAGCCTTGGGTGAGCTCAGTGTCTGAAAAGCGAGTCACCTTGCCACTCTCCCCCGGGGCGTGAGGGGAGCCAACACGGGGGAGCTACACAGTCACTGTCAACATGTACGGGAACACTGTCTGAAGAAGGAGAGAGCAACACTACTGCAATAGTGAGGGTGAGAAACAGAGACAGAGGGAGAAATAAAGAAAGGGATAGGAAGAGACAGTGGTGCGCCTCACTTACCGGTTTCCATGGGCAGCAAGGCTGTGGGGAGACAGACGTGTCGCCGGCATGCGGCATCATACCGAAAACAAAACAAAACAATAGATGAACACACAAGCTGTGAGCAGAATAAGAAATGAGTCTAATGATTCCCAACGACCTGCGGGGCTTGACACGCCTGCTTGATGCTGGCACACACCCTGCAGCCAAGTGCTACACGTTCAAAGGTGTGCCTCAGGGACTACTGTACTGTGAGGACCCATACCAAGGTAACGCCCTGGCGGATGTGATGCTGGTCTTACTAGGACCTGATTTCTATGACAAAAAGTCCATAATGTATTCAAAACGATCAAGCAGAGGAAAAGCCCCACCAAAGGCCATGCACGAGACCAAGAAAACTGTAGTTGGTTTTCCGCCTCGCAGCGCTGCCATCCTCCACTCGCCCCACAGGTGACAGGAGTGGGTGGCGACGACGCGGTCCCAAGGCCGTTGGGGCACGAGCTACAGCACTTAGCATACCACTCAATGATCACTTATTAACACTTCATTCTCTAGTTACATTAATTGGTTTAGGTCTTCACCATTCCTGTGTAACATCCACACACTTCAAGTCTCACATTTAACATTCATAGGGAGTATCAGAGGGCGGACAATACAAATTTATTCTCCTTCCATGAGTAGCGACAACATGGATGGTCGGAGCTAACCAAGTGTAGACTACAGTGACATAATAATGATGATAAAACGCGGAGTAGTCTTAACACATCACCCTGGAAGCGGGAGTGGGTAGAGTGAGGCAAGGTTGAAGGTGTGGAGGGATGGGTGGTGGTGTGAGGGTGATGTGTGTGGACGGAACACAAGAAAGGTGAGTGTTTAGGGCCAAGCTAGACGGGTGTTGTCCGGGTGTTGGCGTCACCATGCAACCAGCGACAACTGTTACGGGGATATTATCACCTCGACAACAAATGCTGACTTCTCATCAAGAATAACGAAGCCATTGACAAAATACTTTACGGTACAAAGCTGTCATGTGGATTCGTCTGCAAAATGCATATACGAAAATTACATCAAGGGAGGATAACTTGGTAATTTATGATGTCCGAAGATCATCTTTTACAACTACTTTTATAAACATATACCTACATAGTTCCATTTTAAAATTATCGCTTATACATATCTTTTTCTTCATGATTTCACCTCCTTTCAAGAATATATTCAAATCATGCCAATAATAATCTCTCAACTCCCATCGACTTCAAAATGTTATGACCATCCAAAAAGGAACAAGAAGAACAACAGTAAAGTGATTTGTCTCACACTCGGCGCGTCCCTCGAAGAAGCCCGAGAACTTATCAATGTCGTCAAAGAGTCGCGTGATGTTGTTGAGGCGGCAACAGAACGCCTCAAACTTGCCAAACACGTACTGCTCACTGAAGCTGAAGGGTTTCTCGCCTGGCATAGCTTCAAGCTTCTCCTAAGGTTGTGAGAAATAGATAGAAATAGATAACTTACAATCTCACCGTCACAACCTAACCTAACCTCACCTCATTTTCTCACTTTGAATCACTAGCTAGAGGCACTCACCTTAGTTTTCTGGTAAGCTGAGCGATAGGTAGCGTGTAACTTGAGACAATGTTTGATCTTGACTCGCACATCTGACCTCGGCTGAGACCAGATAGATGCTGTACCTTGACATGAGATATAGACTTGGCACGCTCGGATCATTTGGTTTGTGATCTGCAGGGTAAGGTGAGAAGAATGTTGTTATCATGTTTGAATTACAAAATACATAATGCAAACAGTATATAGCGAGAGACGATGAAGGAGTAGGAAAGAAGTAAAGTTAGAAAGGAGGATCACTAAAAATGGTACGCAGGACAATGATAAAGAGAACATGAGATAGATAGGAAAAATATATAGGTAAGTAAATATGGCACGAACAGAAATTGAAGCACACACACACACACACACCTTAATGAGCAGGGCAGACAGCTTATCAGAGGTGTTGTAGTACTTGGAGATGGAGTGAATCATCCTCACAGTATTGAACAGCATCATAATGTAAGGTGTCATGCCAGGCTGTACAAAAGGAAGGGAGATTATGATTAAATACACCTCCTCCTCCTTACGTTATGTTGTTTTTAAAATTGTTTCATGTTAACATTAGTTGTCATTCTAAATTCAAGACAACTGGCTCAATATAATATTAACCCGTAAAGAGTATTAGTTATTATATTATTGTGTTGAAAGATTCGTCCCGAGCCACACGGACAGCCTCTTTAGGTCCACTAGGACTGTTGCTGTCTGTTCTTCCTTTGTACTCCTTCTCTACTTCCTTTCCTTTTCCCTCCTCCTTCTCTACTTCCTTTTCTTCCCCCTCCTCCTCCTTTTCTACTTCCTTTTCTTCCCCCTCCTCCTCCTTCTCTACTTCCTTTTCTTCCCCCTCCTCCTCCTTCTCTACTTCCTTTTCTTCCTCCCCCTCCTCTCACTCACAGGGTCGTTGAGGTACAGCGGGTGACAGTACTCCTCGATGGCGTACACGAACTTTACGTTGTCCTTCGCCTCTGCAAGGTTGTGTGTGACCCGGGCGTCCATCTCCTTCCATGACTTCAACAGCTTGGACCGCGCCAGCTGCAGCACCAGGATGGCACCGCGGACCTGAGGGTATGGAGTGGAAAAGGCGTTCAGGACTCTACACACTAACTTTTAAGTCTTCAAGTACTAAGAATTAATTTTAATACTTGAAACAAAAACGACAATGAAGAAAAAAAACCGACAAACAAGTTAAATGAAAAACCTGTATTTAAAGGAATAAACTCAATCGGTTTCAATTTCTTGTTCACGTACTTGTGGGGAATCCATCTGCTCTGAGAGGAACTTAAACTTGGCCATGCGTCGCTTCCAGTACTCAAGCTCGTCCTGTGGCCCAGCGTCATCAGTCTCCTGGCGAAGCTGTTCCATTTCGATCAAAACCGACTCTGTGGCGGGGCGTGAAGAGGCGGAGAAGGAGGAAAGAAGGAGCATTAAACCCACGTATTAGGGGAAGGAAAGGGAGAGAAGAGCAATGCAAGGAAGAAGATGCGACCCAAGTACAAAAGGAAGGAATATAGCGACGAAAGGAGGCAACGAAGAGGAATTAGAAACATTAAATCTTACACATAGGAAGGATGAAGCAAGGGAAGAGAAGGTGACTATGCAAGTGTAAAGAAAACGGGATGACGGGGAGGTGTAAGGGAAGGGACGCTGAACAGTATCTTTGAAGAGGGAAGGGAAGGAAGGGAAGGGAAGGGATCGATTAGTACTGCGTGACGGAGGGAGATAGGAAGAAGGGAGAGAGAAGGGAGAGATATGATTAGCACTGACTGTTTGACATGAATGAAGAAATAACACGAAAGGAAGAAGAGGGAGAAGGACGATTACCACGGACGATGTGACAGGAAAGAGGAAGGGGAAGAGGGGAGAAAGAGGAGGAATAAAGTAAAGTTTTTATTCATATACTCAAGGTCAGTGACACTCATGAATACGAGTGAAAATACCAGTGAATGATAATACTGATAATACTGATACTAATACT
Source organism: Metacarcinus magister (assembly GCA_029783475.1). NCBI lineage: Eukaryota > Metazoa > Arthropoda > Malacostraca > Decapoda > Cancridae > Metacarcinus > Metacarcinus magister. The sequence continues at coordinate 3,993,184 of JAPQNM010000023.1, forward strand.
AACCCTAATACAGTTTTTTGTATTGAAAACTCTCTCTCTCTCTCTCTCTCTCTCTCTCTCTCTCTCTCTCTCTCTCTCTCTCTCTCTCTCTCTCTCTCTCTCTCTCTCTCTCTCACCAATCTGCTTAAGCCAGGTCACCACGCTACGCTCCACGGCTGCCACCTGATCAGGCTGGGTGAGGGTTGCCTGAGCCTCCGTCAAGCCTCGCACCTCACCCGCGCCTTCCTCAGCCTTCGCCAGCACCACCCGCTCCTCCAGGATTGACTCTGACACTGTAGGAGACACGGAAGGTTTAGAAGAGTTTATGGTATCCTCAGTTAGTGACACACACACACACACACACACACACACACACACCATGAAGGGAGGAGGCGAAGGACCGAAGACCAGCCAGCAAGTGGTCTCGTGCACTGCCACTCCCAGGCGCTGAGTCCAGATCTGACGGGTTGGTACGGACGGCAGGCACGAAAACACGACCCAGAAGGCGATTCACGGACCTCAGCAGCACGGAAGGGTCATCACCAGACCGTAGGAGCATGAAGTTCACCTCCTACGGGCGTGAGACAGGATGAAAGGACTGTGAAGACTGGTGGTAACGGTAACAAGATGTATTTGTGTTTGTATCGGTGTATAAATCAAGTCGAATGAACGTACAATAAGTAATGGAAGTCAAAGGTTTGTAGAGTTAGTTGTGGTGGGTGGGTTGAGGGGGAAGGCGCTGTGGATGAGTGTGTGGGTTGAGAGGGAAGGCGTTGTGGATGAGTGTGTGGGTTGGGGTGGATGAGACAGTGCAGGTGGTAATAATATCCATTTCCTTACAGGGTAGATAGACTCCCCTAAGCTCATAACTACTGGTCATAACTCCACGAGGGATTCACTTCTGCATCTCCCCTTCCCTTGTTGTGGTGTTGTGACGTGCGAGATAAAAAGACGAGGATACTGAAGGTGTTGGTGGTCTTGAGGTGAAAAGGAAGGAAGGGGAAAAGAGAGAGAGAGAGAGAGAGAGAGAGAGAGAGAGAGAGAGAGAGAGAGAGAGAGAGAGAGAGAGAGAGAAAAAGGTTCGAATATATAAAGGGAAATCTAATGATGATAATAATAATAATGATGATGATGATGATGCCTCTGTTCCTTTCATTTTAGACTCCCTTAGTTGAAAGAAAACGGTGAAATCTCTCCCTTAATCCGAGCTCCTTTATATAAATCTTTACCAGTTGGATTAGCGTGAACAGTCTCTCTTTCCACGCCCCCTTGAAGTCCCTAGTGATGGAGGCATGGAAGAAAGGATGGATGGATGGAAAGGGAGAGAGCGGAAGGAGGGAGGTAGGGAGGGAAAGAGGGTAATATATTTTCCTAAGACATGAATTTCTGCGACTCAGAAAGAAAATGATGCGTGTTATAAGATACTGATCATGTCCAGAAATATGGTGCATCTTGAATGGCTTCTCCCTATCTTTACTCTCTCCACTTCTCCGCTCTTTTCCTGTTCAGCCTTTTTTGCATTTTCTCCTCTTCACTTCTCCCATCCCTCGCCACTCACCCCTCCTCCCTGCCCACCTCTCCCTCATCCTCCCTCCACTCACTACCCTGCGTCATAATGTTCCCCAGACTATTATAGTGCCGCAGCGTCGGTGAGGTGGCCGCCGCGGAGATAAAGCCGCAATAGATCGAGGTAAGACAGGAACCTGCACCCCAAATACCAGGGCCCATACTTATAAAGCAAAGACTCGGTCTCAGATAATCCTAAGCACACAAAATGGCGGAAATCGTTGGAAATCGGTCTTAACTATTAGGAATAAGGTGGGCCTCCAAGCGCTTCACCAGCTGAGAGGATGAGCACTGTCCTTTCGCAAGCAACTTTTTACAATGACTTGCAGTGTTTAGGTTTAGTTAGGTTGTTATGTTATGTTATGTTAATTTAGAAGTTATCAAATGTTTTCTATGACTAAAAGTATGGGTGGTGTGAGGATCAAATCATAATTCTTTATAAGTATGGGCGCCGCGCCGCGAATAACTGGGTTCAAAGCGAATGATGGGTCTGAGGCTCCGGGAATAATAGGGTTCTGGCTGTCGAGAATAAAGCTGGTATTAGGCGCTGCTGATATCAAGGTTTTGGGCATTGAAAATTATAGGGTCTGGAAAACTGTGAATAGAAGTGCATTTTCTTTTTTCTTTTTTTCCGTCGAGAATTACGAGGTCATGATTGCTAACTTTAGTGGTGAATGACTTAATTAATGTTGCTATTTGAATACACTAGTAGACTGGTCTCTATGATTGTAACTTGATGTGTGTGTGTGTGTGTGTGTGTGTGTGTGTGTGTGTGTGTGTGTGTGTGTGTGTGTGTGTGTGTGTGTGTGTGTGTGTGTGTGTGGTGTGTGTGTGTGTGGACGGGGCAATAAACTAAAACTACAAAACATTCCCTTGCTCCTGCTTAATAATAGCTTCTTTTTATCTCTTCCTGATGACCAAAAGGAACTGGTTTATGAGAGGTGTTCCTTCAATGTTTTATGAGGTAATATTTCAATAAGAAACACAAAGGTCCTGATGAAAAAGGATACATGTTTTCATTCCCACTAGTTTAATTGTCTTAACTAATCTCTTCCACTTTAGAACCATGGTTAATATTCCTTATTTTTCATCTATATTTCTCCATTATTTTACCGTGACCTTAAAAAAATGATCAAAATAGAACACACACATCTCTATGGCTGCATGCACACGGGACACTTTTATGTGGTGACCGCAAATTAGTGGTGAGTAGTGCGAGGTTTTATAAAGAAACCTATTATATGTTCTTGCGTTTCATAGCCT
>JAPQNM010000023.1:4000991-4055991 GCA_029783475.1 Metacarcinus magister
TGTGTGTGTGTGTGTGTGTGTGTGTGTGTGTGTGTGTGTGTGTGTGTGTGTGTGTGTGTGAATGATGGCTTCGTGCAGACAAGACATGGTGAGTGAGTTTAAGTGAGTGAGTGAGTACATGCATCAAGAGAGGTGTCGCTACTCACTCCCTCGTCTACACAAAACAACACAAACACATGCACACTAGTGACACACAAGGCACACACCAAGCAAGTCCTCAGTCCGCGAGTCATTCATTTCAGTCACCAAGTCCATTTTTCTTTTTATAATAGGTCAAGAAGAGCCATTCAGTAGTCAAGCTTCCACACACTACTTCAGTCCAATACACTCACTCAGTTAAGTCACGCGAAGGCAAGTACAAGAGTCAACGTCGTCAGTTCATTCAGTCAAATCATTCAGTGGAGTCCAATAGAGTCAGTTGATGGCTACGAATCATCCCTCATTACCTACTAATTAAGCAGACCACACCTGGAGCATAGTCTGCCACGTGCGCGAAATTATATGTATGTACAAATAAGGTTTATATTTTCCTTTACGAACACGTGTAGACTATTCCTAAAGGTACGAGTAAATAGAGGTGATGAATACTCTCATTTGTTTTTCTTACGAGCGTCTTATTGTTATCCTTGTTATTTTCAGTATTATTATTATTATTATTATTATTCAAAGCTGATTTTCTGGTACTGTGTGTGTGTGTGTGTGTGTGTGTGTGTGTGTGTGTGTGTGTGTGTGTGTGTGTGTGTGTGTGTGTGTGTGTTAAGGTAGTTTGTGCGCAGAGGAAACCATAAGCCATTCCTCAACGTAAGGTAAGGTACAAAACGAGTCATTTTGTTTATCCGGAAGAAAATTGCCGTAGCCATGATCACGGGTCATTGCAGGTCACGAAGCGGGTCACATAATGGTACGGCTCCTGTGACCTCCAGCGGGAAGAGGAGGAAGAGGAGGAAGAAGGGGAAGAAGAGGAGGAAGAAGAAGAGGTACTGTTTCCTCACATTCTCATTCTTGCGTACTCTTGTAGCTGATTCTTGAAAGTTAGAAGATAAGAAGGAAGGAAGAAATGAAGGAAGGAAGGAAGGAGAAAAGGAAGGAATGCCTCCACAACAGCCAGTCGTTCTCTCGTGAAGGTCATGTCATCAATAAGGTTCTTGAAGGTGACGAAGAAGAAGCAGCAGCCTGTTGGTGGTGGTGGTGGTGGTGGTGGTGGTGGTGGTGGTGGTGGTGGTGGTGGTGGTGGTGGAGGAGTCACTGTAATTACACGGTCCGAACGTGACGCAAACATGACGCTGCCTCACACCTACTATTACCGATCCTAATGGAGGTAATAGGTGTCCTCCGCCATTATGCAGGTAAACACTTGAGGCTCTCGTCATCCTGGAGGCGGTGGCAGCAGATCACAGGCTTCGGTGGAGGAGTTTAGAATTAGTCTTCAAAACACCAGCGACCATCAAGGTGAAGGTTGGCTGAGTTTATCGCCGATTCAACCACGAGATTATGATGTAAAAGAAACGCCTCCACGAACACTGGCACGAGTCACGAGTCACACAAGGCGACGCCCACTCCTGCTCACCACACTCCTCACACCATGTAGACGCGAGGCCCTCAAGATGATGGAAGAAAACGGAATGTGAAGGCTATACACGCTACTTGCATCTCCTGGCATGTAGTGATGGAAATTCGCCTTAACTCTCCGTCCGCTACTCCGCTGGGCCGCCGCTGGTCAGCTCCTCGGCGGGTGCGTGCCTGGTGAGCGCCGTGTAAGCTGCCTTGTGCCGGCCACGTCTCAGGGTGGCTGTGTTACCTCTGCAGGTGAGCGGCACTCCCCGAAGCCTTGGGGCGGCGTCATGACAGGAGCTAACGCCGGTACCTGGAGGGCGAGCTGACGTTTATCTGGCTTGGAAGGGACATGGTTCGGTCACCTCGTGGGGCGTCTCGCTGCTGTCTGGCTATAGGACATAAAAGGGCGTTGGTTGCAGTATACAAATATCACGTTCCATCCAGTGGTGTTGATGGTGTTGTGTGGGCGTTAGTATGAGTGTGGGGGCCATGACAGCAGCAGAACCCACGAGTGTGTCCCCAACAAAGGTGTTTTCCCTACAGCCAATGATCGACTTGTTTAGTGTGAGGTGAAAATAATAAGGAAGAGAACCAAACATTCTATTCACGACTATGAATACACAGTGGAGGAAGATAAAAAAGGAAATGTTGAAGGGAAGGAAACGTGATTGTGAAGCAAGTAATGGAAAAGAAACATGACATTTAGAGGGGCGTTGCTAGGGAGGACAGACAGACAGACACACACACACACACACACACACACACACACAGTCCTCCCAGCAGCACCCCGCCATGAGAATGCAGGAGCCATGTGGGGAAAAGTGTGGCTTCTATGTTATATACAGTGAAGGTTGAGAGGTGTTGGCATTCTTTCACTCTGTATAGTAGAACTGGGGCATTGCACTGCGCTGTGTGGGTGCACGACAAGCTGTAATGTGTGTTAGCTGAGCCGCGGCATCAAATATGTACTGGCAGATCGCTTGCTCCTGACCTCGAGGAAAGACTCAAACGAGGGAATATACACATTTCGAGACTGTTCAAGTAAATGTTTTTTTGACAAGATAAAAACAAAACGTTAATTTAATGTTTCCTGTTTCTCGACCATGTATAGAGCTCGTAGATTCCATCCTTAGAGACAGTAAGCTTTGAACTCTAACGGAGGAGAGAGTATGAGAGTAAAGAAGGAGTGAGTGAGTGAGTAAGTAAGTGATGGAGGGATGGCTGGAGTAAGTAAGTAAATGAGTGAGTGAAGGAGTGGTTTTTGTACCCTGCGAATAAACTCAGCCCCTATGGCCACTGGTTTCATGGACGCGGTGGCCCTGAGTCTCTGCATGGTAGCCAGGTGCGGGCGAGGTGGGCTGATGCCTCTACAGGTGAGGTGGGTGTTACGTACATAAAGCGTGGACACACAACCTTACTCTACTGTGTACTGGTCCGGGGTGGTTGTGTTGCTACTGTGAAGAGGGAGAAATAAAAGCTACAATCAGTTAGTTCTCCTCCGCCGGACCTAAAGTTTACCTGGTTTCTATACGTTTACCTGTGAAATGTGCAAGGAAAGTATGTGATTTAGAGGCAATCAGTTTTTTTTTTTTTTACCTGTTATCATCCGTTTGGTAAGGTTTAAGCACGCGCTATGCCTGGGAGATAAAGGTTTGGGTTAATTATTTGTCGTGAGCTAAGTTTACCTGTGAATTATGTCCAGGTAACACGTATGTGATTAATAGATGTAATTAGTTTTTCCGTTTTTACCTGCAGCTTCTGTTCGACATGATTGATACGCGAGTTATGTTCAAGAGGTGAAAATTTATGATCATTTCTGTTTTGTCCAAGATTTACCTGTGCCTCATATAAGTACAGGTAATGTATATGATTTAGATGTATTCAATTCTTCATTTATTCATTCATTTATCTGTGTAGCGCGTGGTATGCAGGTCTGCGCCTCTGTGTGTCGTGCTGCGCGTGTCATTTCACACTCCACCAAACTGACTTCACAAACGCGTAAAGAATAAATAAAAATAAAAAGGCGAGTGTGTTTAGGATAAGCCTCTAAGTGTGCACGCAAGGCCTTCACACGCCAGCCAGACACTCTCACTCACGGCCAACATACGGAACTAATTGTCACGGAGCTGCAAGGTAAAAATAGTTGCTTCACCTTGCCGAGATAAGGATAATTGTTTACTATTATTAAAGTTTATAATTGTTACTGTTTAGCATATTGGTATTTTATTGATGCGTAAATGTTTTTTTTTATATTATTATTATTGTTTTATAGACAGTTTTAGTTGAGTTAAGTAAGCGTTAGTCTTTTTTTATTTTATTTATTTTTTATTATTAAAGGAAATAATGTTATACTAAGGGTAAAGGAAGGTATTTTGAAATATTTAATACGTGAACCGTCGACGTCTCTCTTTCTTTAATTAATTGATAGATTTAATTAATGATAGATAAAGATAACTAGGCATCGTTAACTTATAGCTGTCTTCAACTTTTTTTTTCTTCTTCTTATCTTTATCTAATCGACAGACAACATTAATGATAAACAGGCATCGAAAACCTATGATGATAATCTTAACCGTCGACAGTTTTCATTTATCAAGTCGACGAACAAGATCAATGATAAAAAAAACAAAAAAAACCATAACATACATCGAAAACTTATAATTATCTTGACCGTCGACTTTTTTTTTTAATCCACACACACACACACACACACACACACACACACACACACAGGAAGCAGGACACAGGGATGAAGGCAGCACAAACAAGCGTCACGTCACGTCCACAATAAGTATGACATTTATGCCAATTAGACCAAAAGCCAATTAAGGGGAACAATCAAGGTGACACTTAGAGACAACCAGGTGAGTGACAGACCAAACGTCGCTGCATCTCGGGCTGAAGGGCTGGACAATGGTTATATTTCCCTTTAAAAACTATCCCCTTATTCTTTATCTATAGCCAGGTAAGCGTTGGCAAGGACGAAAATAATACACAACAACACAATGAGTAAACACAGTGAAAGATTTGCATATTTATCATCAGGATAACGTCAACAAATCATCCCAGGTTAGAAATGAGTTGATTCCCTTTCTGAGCGGAGTGAGAGTACAGTCTGCACTCAGCATACTATAACATAACACACAGCACGGATCAGCAACGTTTGGCTGCACCCACGTGTTCATGTGTGTGTGTGTGTGTGTGTGTGTGTGTGTGTGTGTGTGTGTGTGTGTGTGTGTGTGTGTGTGTGTGTGTGTGTGTGTGTGTGTGTCAGGTATCATGAGTGAGGGGTTCGAAAAAGGCTTCATCACCTGCAGAGTAATAAACTCCAACCCGAGGGAGAAGTGACGAAAGTGACTCATGTTGAAGGGCGGGGCGATGAGGCGCGCACCCCTGCAACACAACACAACACTACAATCACCCCTCACCCCTGCAACACAAGAACACAAGGCCTCCCTGCTGTACAAGGTCCTCTGTCACTTCACCGTCACCGTCACCATCATCACCGTCACCAGACACCACCAGACACACCGTCACAGCGTCACACCCTCACATCAGCCCAGTCTTCCCGCCGCCTCCCCGCTCATCAAGGGCGGGGTGATGGCCTGCCGCCCTCACCCCGCCCTCATTACCAGCAGGGGAACGCGTCCGTAAGCAGGGCAGGGGAGGGACAGGCAGGGGCAGGGGAGGGACAGACAGGGGTAGGGTAGACGGCAGGGGAAGGGGGAGGGGAAACGTGGAGAAGATGGGGCAGGGATACCAAACATTATTTCTCCTCTCCCCTTGCCCCCCCTGCCCCCTGCCCCCCAAACCCTGTCCCCCCCACTCACCCCCTGCCTCCCCCCCCCCACCGCCCCTCTGCAACATTCCCTTCAACAAGCAAAAGATTTCCGTCAGTTTCCGCAGTCTAAGGAGCCTCATAGGTTGTGGCTAAATATAGGCCTATAAATGCTTGCTAGGCCTCCCTCCCCCTCCCCCCCTTTCCACCCCCACACACACACACACACACACACACACACACACACACACTATGTACGTGCCATAAATCGGTTGAAAAAAATTATTATTGCACCTATCCGTTACTGCTTAAGGGGGGGGGGCGTCAGGGGGAGGGGGGGAAGAGGGAGGTGGTGATGGAGAGGAGAGAGGGAGGACAGAAGGAAGGAAGGAGGGAAGAATATTATGAAAGGAGTAATGTAAGGAAGGAAGGAAGGAGGGAAGGTAAGATAATCTCTCCCTCTTTCCTCTTTGTTTCATTCTTTTCTGTTCTTTTTTTTTCTCCTATGTATCTCTCTTTATCCATTTTCACCTCCTCCTCCTTCTTTTATTTCTTATTTTTGTTTCTCTTCCATCTCTTGTATTTCTTCTCAGTTTTTTTTCTTCTATTTATTATGATTTGTTGTCTACGAATTATTATTATTATCATCATTATCATTATTATTATTATTATTATTATTATTATTATTATTATTATTATTATTATTATTATTATTGTTGTTATTACTCCTATTGTTATCATTACTTTTGTTATTGCTATTATTGGCTGAAAATATAAAGTTTTTTCTTAGTTATGCGAAAGAGAAAGAAAGAAAACAAAATTGAAAGGGAGTGAGAAGGAAGGAGGAAGAGGAGAAGGAGGAAGAGGAGGAGGAGGAGGAGGAGGAGGAAGAGGAAAAGGAGAAAGGACATACGGAACTTCCACGAAATATCAATATACTCGGGGCAAGACAAGGCTAGGTACGCCCACTGCTTTGAGAGAGAGAGAGAGAGAGAGAGAGAGAGAGAGAGAGAGAGAGAGAGAGAGAGAGAGAGAGAGAGAGAGAGAGAGAGAGAGAGAGAGAGAGAGACCACCACCATCACCACCATTATCACACTCACGTTCATATTTTTCAAACTATTTCTGACAATGGCTAGGTTTTTTATTTTATTTTATTTATTATTTTTTTTTAACACCTTTTTTCCGTGTGTTTAAAAGTCGTTTTGTCTTCCTTACACATCACGTTCTTTAAAAAAAATAAAAACTTACATTGAAAGGGAAATATTTTTGAGTTTGTCCTTTTAACTAACTGTACGTCGTTTCAAAAAAAAAGAAAAAAATTACCTCAAAAATGTTCGTATTTATTATTCTCAAACTTAATTCTCAGGTGACAAATTAACGCTGGAATTACTTGATGTATATTTTGAAGATTGATTTCCAGACATACATAATTTCGTATAGTATACCTGCTTGACACCTGCTTTTAATTAACGTGATTTCATACACTTGATCAATTTCACATATCAACTATTTCTTATATCTTACTTTTCATTCTTCATACATGGTTCTACTTTCCTCATAACATACTTCACTTCTAATAGGTTGGTTAGGTTAGGTTAGGTTAGGTTAGGTTAGGTTAGGTTGGGTTAGGTTAGGTTAAGTTGACCTAACCTAACCTAACCTAACCTAACCTAACCTAACCTAACCTAACTATCTAAGTATCTATCTACAATAACATACTTTTACAGGTTAATACTTATGTGCTGTCACTACTACGGGTCTCCTTACACCATCACACTAGATACATGTGCTGCTGTGCCACTGGAATCCAAGGGTGACTACAGAACACCCAGGTACGACTACACAGGTGAGAGAGAGAGAGAGAGAGAGAGAGAGAGAGAGAGAGAGAGAGAGAGAGAGAGAGAGAGAGAGAGAGAGAGAGAGAGAGAGAGAGAGAGAGAGAGAGAGAGAGAGAGAGAGAGAGAGAGAGAGAATACATGCAGGCGGTACAAATCACTATTCTATCAGTAACCATAATTTTTTCCTAGTACTGACAGACCCCTTGTACCCCTTCTCTGCTCCTTTGTTGTTTTACTTCCTCAAGGATAACTACGGTGAATACTGTAATACCTACGTTGATCAACTACAGTACGGTGTGGACGGACCGGGGTCGGGGCAGGGCGGGGCGGGGCAGCATACAGGTAACAAGGGGGCAGGTGAGGGGTCGGGGGTGTTACAGGGGCTACGTGGGTACAGGTAGAAGGTCTTACATTGGTGACCAGCGACTGAGTAAGTTTTTTTAGTAGTATTTTAGAGGTGGCCATCTTCCTCCCGCTGAGACCTCGTGCCTGCTAAAATAGGTGAGAAAGGTAAGATAATAAATATAGATAAAAGAAAAGATAAGATAAGATGAATTGATAAGATACTATATATATAAAAAGAAAAGTAAGGAAGTGATAAATGAGTTAAGGAAGAATAGAGAAAAATAGGTAAGAAAGATAAAAGAATAAATATAGATACTAGAAAAATAATAATAAGATGAATAGACGAAATAATATATGAAAAAAAGAGTTAGGAATTAATGAATAAGTGAAGGAAGAATAGGAAGAAATAGATAGAAGGTGAAGGATGAGTAATCGTATACACCTCCATTTTTATTACATAGGTGTACTGTTTTTTTCTATCCTTCCCCTCTTCCTTCCCCTCTATCCTTCCCCTCTTCCTTCCCCTCGTTGTTATGGGTATATACGTTCCTCTTTTGTCTTGATCTTCCCCTCAGACACCCATCAGAGGGGACACTGGTGAGGGGAGAGTAGCTAAGGGGTCACGCACTCTCCTTCCTCACACACACACACACACACACATAACCTAAGACTAATAATAATATTCCTCCACACGACACACCCATTAATAATAATAATAATAATAAAAAAAAACATTAATAATATTCCTAACACTAGATAATAAAAAAAATAATACCCTAAAAACAAAATCTTAATAATAATAAAGAAATAGTATAATAGTAGTAGTAGTAGTAGTAGTAGTAGTAGTAGTAGTAGTAGTAGTAGTAGTAGTAGTAGTAGTAGTAGGAGGAGGAGGTTATCAATCTTAACATAATTTTTTTCACCAAATCATAACTCACATAAATGAATAATTCTGGGAAGGCGCGAATTATATTACTTGCAATTTGAGGATTCTGAAGGGGTGAGGGGAAGAGGGGGAAGAGGGGGAAGAGGGGAAGAGGGGAAGAGGGGGAGGGAGGGGAAGAGGGATGAAAGGGAATGCAGGAAATGAAGTGCGAGAATGGAGGAGGAGGAGGAGGAGGAGGAGGAGGAGGAGGAGGAGGAGTGAGGAGTGAGGGGAAGGGTAGGAGAGGTAGTTGAGTAGGAATAAGAAAATGAAGGAAGGAACGAAGGAAAGAAAAGAGATGAAAGAAGGAAAAAAGGAAAATGTAAATTATATAAAGGAAGGAAGAAAATAAAAACAGAAGGAAGAATGTGGAAGAGGTAGATGATAAAGGAGGGAAGGAGAGAAAGGAGAGAAGAGAGGGAAGACAGGTGAGAATCTATCGGAGGTATTATGCCACCAGGTGAGACGTGTGTGTGTGTGTGTGTGTGTGTGTGTGTGTGTGTGTGTGTGTGTGTGTGTGTGTGTGATCTCAAGGCCATGACGTGAGGGGTTAAACCAAAAAATCTTGCCCTTACACACACACACACACACACACACACACACACACACACACACACACACACACACACACCATAGGACGACCCTCAAACACATGAATCCAAGTCTTACATTGAATCTGACAGAACAAAATACAGAACACAGCACACAGACAGACGACCTCACTACCCTCTCCTTTACCACGACCACGACCACGACCACGACCACGACCACGACCACGACCACGACTACGACCACGACTACGACCACGACCACGACCACGACCACGACCACGACTACGACTACGACCACGACCACGACCACGACCACGACTACGACCACGACCACGACCACGACCACGACTACGACTACGACCACGACTACGACTACGACCACGACCACGACCACGACCACGACTACGACCACGACAAGTCTTCAAACACATGGTGAAGTCGTACACACAAATTATACCAACTCTTTATCAGGTGTCACTTCATTAATTATAGGTACACTGAAACCTGACATATAAAGAGAGATTAATTACATAGTTAGATGGTATTATAAACTTCTCTCTCTCTCTCTCTCTCTCTCATATAAGGGGAGAAGGGGAAGCACAGGGAAAGGGGAGGGAAGGCACACGTGGGAAGGGGAGGGAAGGGAACAACACACTCAGAGATAGGGGGAGGGTATGGGAAGGAAGGGAAACACAGGGAAGGGGAGGAGAGAAGGGAAAACACTCACATAAATGGGGAAGGGGGAAGGATAACACACACATGGGAAATAAAATAAAAAAAATGAGGGGATTAGAAATGGGAACACACTAAATGGGTCTGGGAAAATATAAATAACTTTTCACACACACACACACACACAAACAAACACACACACACAGTACCGTTAAGAGGAGGAGTAGGAGGAGGAGGAAGAGGAGGAGGAGGTAGAGGAAGAGGAGTAGGAGGAGGCCAGGCACGGACACACCCACCTACCCTCACCACGCGCAAGGCCACAGTGAGCCAGGCAGCGTTCAGGTTGTTGCGTGCACCTAAATTCAGAGACCCAGCCGACTGAGGGGAAGCAGGACGACGCACGCGATTATGCCCGCGGGAGGAGCTAAGGGAAGGGGAAGGAGGGAGGGGAAGGAGGGAGGGGAAGGGGGGGATGGGTGAGTGCTAGCTAGTCCTTGACGCATCTTCTCTTCTCTCTCCATTCCTCTACTTTCCTCCTTACGTGATACTACTCCGTCCGTCCTCTTTCTCTCCCCTCTTCCCTCCACTTTTCTATTTTCCTCCTGATGGTGATACTTTTCCGTTCTCTTCCTCTTCCCTCTCCCCTCTTTTCGTTTCTCTATTCCTCTACTTTCCTCCTTACGTGAAATTTCTCTGTCCCCTTTCTCTCCCCTCTTCTCTCCTTTCGTTCTTCCTCTTCTCTACTTTCTCCCCCTTCTTCCCTCCTTTCATTCCTCTACTTTCCTCCTTACGTGAAACTTCTCCCTCCATTCCCTTTCTCTCCCCTCTTCCCTCTTTCCTCCCGTTTTCAGGTTTGACTCGTGAGGTGGTTCCCCTCCCTCGCGCCTCGCCTCGCCGTGCTTCCCCTCGTTTGCAGGTGAGCGCTGAGTAATCCCTTGTGAGTATTGCGACACACTCTGTAATCCAACTGATGTGTCAATGGCGGGATTACCTGTGTGTGTGTGTGTGTGTGTGTGTGTGTGTGTGTGTGTGTTTGCTTTGCGTTTCCCTGTGTGTGCGTCCGTGTTTGCGTCCGTCCATGTGTGTATGTGCGTGTGTGTGTGTGTGTGTGTGTGTGTGTATCTGTGTGTGCGGGTTTGGTGTGAAATAAAACCAATCCGACACGAGTAAATCTTCCTCACATGCACCTGTAATTGTGTGTCTCCCGTGTTAGCCAGGTGATAGAGATAACTTGGTACACAGGGGGGAGCGGCGCCCCCTCACCGTGCCCCCCCCCACCCCCCACCCCCAACTTGGCATTGTGGTAAGGGGAAGGGTAAGAGGAGGAGAGTGTGTGGTTAGAGTAAGAGAGGGTAAGAGAGGGGAGTGAGAGGACAAGGTAGGTAAGGAGAGAGGAGTAAGGAGTCAAGGCAGGTCAGAGGGGAGTGAGGGTTAGGTCAAAAAAAGGGAGTGAAGGGTAACGTAGTTGAAGAGAGGGAAGTGAAGGGTCAAGGTAGGTCAGGTCAGAGGGGAGTGGTTGGTGAGGGCATCGCCTGACTTCACCCATCTGTGTGGTAAAACTCATTACAGGTTTACTTGTTTCTGCTAATTATATATATAAAAAAATAATAATAATAAATTCATTCTTTTAAGTCTGAGTCAAAAATTACTGTGCGTTTTTCTATTCTTTTCTATTTAAAAACAAAAAAATATATGTATTAAAAAAGACGAATGAAAACTCATTGAAGAAAAAAAAAAACATTAGAAAAATCTGATCTTAAAAAAATTAAAAATAAAAATGTGAAGAAAAAAATCACGAACGAAAACTCGGTGGAGCAAGGAGAAAAAAAAAAATATATATATGAAAAATAAAAAACAACCTTGGATACTTTGCAAACAATGAAACAATTACTGGAAATGAGAGAAGTCACGGAAAGGTGCCTATGGAGAGGAGGTTACGTGTGTGTGTGTGTGTGTGTGTGTGTGTGTGTGTGTGTGTGTGTGTGTGTGTGTGTGTGTGTGTGTGTGTGTGCACGTCACCTGTGTTTGTCTGTTTGTCTCATCAAGTTACTTTTCGTGTGTTTGGTTTCCTTGATTTGTATTTGTTTTTGTTTTACCGAAATGTGTTTACTCATTATTATTATTGTTATTGTTGTTGTTGTTGTTGTTGTTGTTATTATTGTTGTTGTTGTTAGGTTGTACTTATTTTTATTTATATCTTAATTATCTTGTGTGGTTGCAAGATAGTTAGTATATTTCAACTGTGTGAGTTAATATGATACTGTGCTAGCATTTGATATATATATTTACAGTAATTTTGAGATTATTTCATTATTTCAAGAGTTAATACTTCAACATGAGTTAAGATAATTTCCTTGAGCAAGAAATTCTCCGACAAATCACTGTTGAAGGAACGCAAGTTGACAGTATGTTCAAGGAAGCAATTCTTGTGTAATACCACCTTAACATTACCTACTCCATCTTGTGTGTGTGTGTGTGTGTGTGTGTGTGTGTGTGTGTTGACGCCTCACCTGAGTCCTGGCCATAACGAGGGTCTTGGTGGGGGGTGTTGGGGAAGGGGAAGGGGAAGGGGAAGGGATATGTTGGGTTTAGTGCCGAAGAGTCGTTTTCAGGATGACATGAATCGGTAATGATACACGTGATCACCTCCGAATCTCTCCCTCTGTCGCCTCTCTCTCTCTCTCTCTCTCTCTCTCTCTCTCTCTCTCTCTCTCTCTCTCTCTCTCTCTCTCTCTCTGGTCGTGATTAATGCATTATTAGTCCTTTGTCTGAATTATAGGACGTGTGTGTGTGTGTGTGTGTGTGTGTGTGTGTGTGTGTGGCCCCCTTACCTCCCTCCCTCTACAAGTAAATTTTCTTCTGCAGAAATCAAAAGCTTTCCTCCCCTTTCCTCTTCCCTTCCCCTTCCTTTTTCCTTCCCTTCCCTTTCATTTTCCCTTCCCCCTTCACCTTCCTCTTCCCTTCCCCTTCCTCTTCCCATTCCACCTTCCCTCCCCTTCCCTTTCACCTCCCAATTCTCTTTTCCTCCCCCTCCCCCTTCCCCTTCCCTTTCCCTCCCCTCCCCCCCTTTACTCCCCCCCCCCTAACACCTCTGCATCACATCACCGCCACACTAGAATGAGGCCCCGACCCCAGCATCGTATTAACACCCTTACAACACAACGCAATACGATCGCTTTTTGAACCTTTCTTAGTATTAGTCTCTTCATCCATGTATACTACCCCGGTTTTTTTTTGTTTTGTTTTTGTTTCTCTGTATTTTATTATTATTATTATTATTTTTTTACTGTTGTTTGTGTTTCAGCTTTTATTATTATTTGTTTACCTATATTTTTTCGTTCTGTCTGCTTTTTCTTTTTCTTTTTTTCTTTCTTTCTTCTTCTTTTTCTTCTTCATCTTTATTTCACATGATCTTCGAACCCTTTCTTTCCTTCCCTTGCCCTTGCCTTCTTTCCTCCTCTCTTCACTTCCTATCATTCCCTTCCTTCTTCAACTTTACTTCCACGTCTCTCCCCTCTCATTTCCCATTTTTTTTCCTTCCTCTTCCCCTCGTTTTATTTACCCTTTCATACTTTTACCTTCCCTTACATCCCTTCTCTTCCCTTACACCCCTCACTTCCCTTCCCTTCCCTTACATCCCTCCTCTTTTCCCCTCACCTCCCATCTATTCCCTTTCTTTGCAGCTCTAGCCTCCCCTCTCTTTCTTCCTCCCTTCCCCTCGTCTCCCCTATACAGTTATGGTAATGTATGGCTTGCTGTGAAAGTTCTCCCCTCACGTAGGAGTTAAGATCATACTGTATCTTGACCTTCTTTGACCCTTACGCTCGGAGCCACCTTGACCTCAAGTAATGGTTTGGTCTTGTCTTCTACACTTATTCATTTATTTATATTCCTTTAAAAATTACTGATAATCTTTTTTGGGTGGTAATCACTTCATCCATCGATCTTATTTCTATTTATTCTTCTATAAATATTGTTGGTTTTATCTATTGATTTAGAACTCCTAGCGTCATTTATTCATTTTCTTTCATTTTCGATTATACATTATTTTTTTTCGTTTTTGTTTATCCTTCCCTTTATCAAATCTTTCTCTCGTTTTCCTTTTCCACGTTTTTTTTTGTGTGTTTCGTTCCGTGTTATTCCTCTAATCCGGTCAAATGGTAGCCATGTCTTATTATTTCAGCTTCCCCTCGAGGCGTACGTGGCTTGAGGGGAGAGGGAAGGGAGGGGAGAGG
The DNA here is from genome assembly GCA_029783475.1 of Metacarcinus magister. Lineage (NCBI taxonomy): Eukaryota > Metazoa > Arthropoda > Malacostraca > Decapoda > Cancridae > Metacarcinus > Metacarcinus magister. Next base: position 4,014,890 of record JAPQNM010000023.1, read on the forward strand.
GAAATGGAGGCAGAGAGAGTAGAGGAGGAGAGAGGAAGAAAGAGAGGAAAGGGAAACTAGAGGGTAAGATGGAAAAAGGGAAGGAGTCTAGAGGTAAAGGTGAAGAAGGGAAGGAGTGTGGAGAGTCAGAGAGAGAGAGTGAGAGGTGAACGTGGCTCGATGTTATTGTTTACGTGGATTTGTCAAAGTCAAATTACAATCTATTTTAGTATATTATTATCTCATTTGTGTTTGAATAATGTTTATAATAGTGGTTTGTGAAAAGAGAGTTCAATTTACCTCTAACTTTTGTGGTCTGTGATGGTTATTATTTTTTTTTTTTCCGGCCCAAAATGTTTTGCCAGAATTGAGGTCGAACACATTTTTGCATTTTACTACGAGACTATTACTCCTACAGAAAAAAATTATCACATACATTTGTAGAGCTTCACAAGCTCTTTCAAATGGTGGTATTATATTTCCAATATAGCTCATAGTTTGCAGAACAATTGACGATAATGTATTGTTAGTGAAAAAACACAAAAACAATATTTTCTCGATTCCTTACATTCTAATTCCATTTGACAATAGCTCAAAAGAATCGCCGTCTCCTACTCTATCTTTACTATGATATACCTTTATTACGTAAACCTCATACTTTTCGATTTTTGTTAAATAATGATTTCTTCAAAATAATTCTAAGGGTGTACCTTGGAAAATATCGTAAAAATTTTCACATCTCCGAATTATATAAAAGTTGCTACATAATGGTTTTCGGGGATGCTGAACACGAATCAAAGCAAAGACTCGATCTCAGACAATACTAGGCACACAAAATGGTAGAAATCGTTGGAAATCGGTCTTAACTATTAGGAATATGGTCTCTCTCTCTCTCTCTCTCTCTCTCTCTCTCTCTCTCTCTCTCTCTCTCTCTCTCTCTCTCTCTCTCTCTCTCTCTCTCTCTCTCAAGTCAGACGGCGCATTACAAGCTAGGAGCTACCTAGTGCAGGCCTCCGGGCCTTTTGTAGCTTCCTTATATTCTTAGAACTATACCATTGACTACCTCGGGGATAACAAAGCTTACGTTATTTTTAATTTCTCCAACAGGTTTGTATTGAATTACCATCACAGCTGCTTGCTAGTCTTCTTCACATTCACTAAACAAGCTGAGAATTTTTCCAAACCATCACTGCTTGGTCAATACCATACCAAAGGGAACCAAAACTTAACCTCTACAACAGTCCGACTTAACACATAGCTAATGTGAGTTAGGTAAGTATCCCTTAAATATTCGAGACAGCAAGCACCAAAGAAAACTTAAACTTTACTGGGGTAACACAAACTTTCTGACTGAGACAACTCTAAGGTAGAACTACACCACATTACGATTACTTGGCTAAGGAAAATACCACAACCAATAACTACTGAATTTGGTATACGCGGGTTACTGATAGCTATCATATCCTCTTGATGGAGCTTGACACTGCTATAAAAGTACAGCATTACATTTTTTAATGAAAATAAAGCACTTCCATAGCCATTGGCACCGGTGACAGCAGAGTCAGTAGTGAAGATTTTGATCGGGCAGTCATGACCGAACGAGCGGTGGGAATTGAATTGTTTTCTGCCTCTATGTACCTAACTATAGTGAGCCTTATCTTGCTGCAGCAGCATTTAAGAAGGTCAAAGGAAGGCTATGTACACTACAGGAGTAATCAAACAGACTCTGCCATCCTGAAATAGTGTATAAAAACTTGTTTTCATCATATTTTCTACTTAAACTAGCTGTAACTCCTTTCGTTTTACTCGTATGGAATTTTCAAGCAATGCTTCAAAAATGCACATTTTTCCGATCCTTATGGTATGTAACAAGTACTGATAAACACAATATTAAGAAAATATATATTACGTCCTCACGTAAATTACGTAGATTATAAATGACGAAAAAAGAAACTAGACGCAGGATTGGAATGGGATAGGGTTTAAAAAAAAGAGAAAAAAATATTTATGACTTCACAACATAACTCTTTGTTATATTTGATCGGTATCTATCGCATGAAAAATAGTTATTTGCTAAAATATTGATATCATTAAACAAACAATATTAGCTTCTAAGCTAAGATACCAATTGAACAAAGTGCTTTGTTTATTAGTTGGTAATTTCATAAGGAATATCTGATATCTTTTCCATCAACATTGGTAAAGTATTAGATCCACCATACTGATTTTATCATTTGTTTTAACCCAAATAAATTAATTTATAGCACTAAAAGTTTCTGGTGAAATTAACTGAAACTAAGCTGAAAGTCTTACATTATTCCTGTGCACAACATAGTTTAAAAAGAACAAAATCGAAGAGGAAATTTTGCAAAAAATTTCCCGGAGGAGAAAAAATGACAAAAGTACACCATATGTTGAGATCAATTCTACACATCCACGAGGGTCTGTAAGATGGTTAAACGTGTCGTAAGGCTTAGTTATGAACTGCTTTGAGCTGTAACAGTCATTACAAGAATATTCGTCGACGTTAAGACTATAAGTGTTCCTTGCGGGGTAACGCGTCGTGTGTAGGATTATACGCGGGTTACTGATAGCTATCATATCCTCTTGATGGAGCTTGACACTGCTATAAAAGTACAGCATTACATTTTTTAATGAAAATAAAGCACATCCATAGCTTGGTCAATACCATACCAAAGGGAACCAAAACTTAACCTCTACAACAGTCCGACTTAACACATAGCTAAGGTGAGTTAGGTAAGTATCCCTTAAATATTCGAGACAGCAAGCACCAAAGAAAACTTAAACTTTACTGGGGTAACACAAACTTTCTGACTGAGACAACTCTAAGGTAGAACTACACCACATTACGATTACTTGGCTAAGGAAAATACCACAACCAATAACTACTGAATTTAGGGGAAAAAAACGATTGAGTTCATGAAAATCAAATAACTATAGGCACAGCTTACAGGTACGGCAGCCGTATCCTCATAGTGCTCGGTTATAGACACGGCACGTGCCTAGTTTTGGGGTAAAAAGCTTATATAACCGAACTTAACCGAAACAAACCTAACATAACATAATGAACCTAACATAACTTGAAATATGCTTTACCAGGTAAATAGTAAGGCACAGGCCGTACGAATAGCGGATGACAACGCGGTACGACTGTCGTATCTTTAAGCACTTTGAAAAAAATAACATTGCAACTACATATGTGTCTTTATCGCCTGCAGCCCGCCATGCCGCCTAGTGTAGGACGATTCATCAACTTTCCATCACACAATACACATACTAATACACGGAGACGCTTCCTGGAATATATCTAAGTCCCCCCAGTGACATGGCTCAGTGTTTCTTCAGCCGCTACACAGTAAGGGTATAAAGAGCACCACCTTTCCCGCACGCTAGGAAGGGAGACTATAAGAAACACACACACACACGCACACACACCCAGGTACAAAGAAAGCAATGGAAGGTAAGTCTGAAATTTGTAATCGTTCATAGTTTAAGTTTTTATTAAAATGTACGACGAAATGAACTAGAATATTATGTACCCTTGTATTCGTTCACATATTTTTTCAGTATATGATTAAATGAACTACAAAATTTTTTCTTCGTTCACATATTTCAAAGTCTTTGTAAAAGTATATGACGAAATAAATCATATAATGTATCTTTTCCATCACATAGCATTCAGTTTATTTATTTATTATACTTTTTTTAGCGGACGTGTATGACTAAAAGATCTAATTCATGCGGAAGACATTAATAACGATGATGAAAACTAATGCAGGAGAATGTACGAGGAAAGCATAACCTGCAGAAGAGGTCTTACAGTGCACATAGGTGTGTGTATGTGTGAAGGGGAATGGGGTGAGGAACGCAGGGATCAGTAAGGGTGAAGGAGACAGTCATGCAAGGTGAAGCACATTGATGACCGAGAAGTTAAGACGCGAGCAAGTGCAGCTGTGAGGAGAATGTTTAGAGTTAGTTTAATGTAATAGCGTCAGGAACTTCTTCTAGATATATAGGGAGATAAACATGCTAACAGCCAACCAGTCACCCAGTTAACCAGGCAGTCAGCCAACAAAGCAGTCAGTTACCCAGTAAGCCAACTAACCAATCAGCCAGTCAGCCATCCAGTAAACTAGTCAAACCAACCAGTCAGTCAGTCAGTCAGCAAGTCAGCCAGTCAGTTAGTCAACACAACTTCCTCCCAACATACCCTCTTCAGCATCACCATCAGCTTAAGACTCTTTGCTCCCTCTTGAGCAGCCATGGTTCACCCTAGCACCTGTTGACACGCACTGAACACTCCTCACTCCCTCTCCTCCTGTTACTTGTCCGTCGCCACTGCAGTATACAATCCAAGTAGTTCAATTCTAGGTAAACACGTCACTCACTCATTAAGACTCACGCTATTACTTGTTTCTTAGTCTTGTTATCACTTCCTGTATCATTCCTACACGCAGGTTCCTTTGGTTTATTCATTGACTCCTTTGTATTAGTGTGTATTAACTATTCTAGCGGTGGAGGAATGAAAGAAAATGGTCCAGGTATAAGTTAAAGAAGTCTCCCTTTAATTTGTAACGTTTTCTGTGAGGTTGTGAATTGCTTCTCACGCTTGTTATTGCTTTTCAGAGGCGGTCCAGCAGGTGTTGAGGCTGATGCAGGTGAACACAACGTTATACTGACATCTGGAAGTGTTCATCGCAACACTAAAATGACGTTATAGCCACAGGTGTTTCGTGGCCAGGATCTGCATGTCAACGAAGCAGTCAGTTAGTTTATCATAATGTTATAAAATTATCTGTATAGACGATTGGTGGCACTTCTGATACAAACGTTAACGAAATTGAACCTCATAATGATTGAAAAACGATATTCAAAGCAGCACATATACAAACGTTTACTAGCCTTCAAGATCCTATACTCAATGAGAATCGTTTATTTACAATACATATGCCAACGTTTACGCAATATTACTCTGAATGACTGACTTCCAGCTAATGAGAAACGTTCACCTCAACACTTAACTATGGCAACGTTTACGCATCTAACACCAGTGCCATCGGTCATCGGTAATCGCCTCACCTGCATCACACACACACACACACACACAGGTAATAAGTAAGCCTCACTCGTTCCTCGGAACTGCTTCTCACCCATTAAAAGATTAAGAAAAAAACATAAAAGAAAATGGTAAAGTACACCATAAAAAAAAATTGGCTTTCTTTCTTTAACTTTTTTTTTTTACTGTGCACATCTTTTACACATTTCCAAACGTATTAACAATCACGTTTTCTTTACTGGGAGTACTTTTTTAACCTTTTTAACCGCATGATCAACTACATTTTAACCACACACACACACACACACACACATACCGCCTGCCTGCCAGCCTTAGCCCAGCGTGTAAGGGCAGCTACACACATACACCTAAGGGCACCACGCGAGCCAGCAGGTATAGATGTCTCTTGCGTCTCGTCGAACTCACTACTGAAGAGACGGCGCTCGCATGCCGATAGCTCCCTGGCACTCCTCCCCACACCCCCCCCTTGACCCTCCCTTCCACCACCACCACCACATTATTTCTTGACTATCGGTGTGGCATTGTAGTCTCGCCTCGTGACCACAGCAACACAAGAGTAATGGTGTTGTCCTAGAAGGTAAAAAAACCACCCCCGTCAAGGAACAATGTTAAGCTGTAATAGCGAAGGAAAGAAAGCACGCCCGCCGCCATGTTGATGTTTTTTGGGTTTTTTTTAATGTTCCCTGATGTATGTATACGAAAAAAGGGCAAGGGAGGAGCTGTGTTGCGTTGCGTTGTGTTGTGTTGCGTTACCTTGCATTACGTCGTGTTGCGTTGTATTGTGTTGCATTACGTTGTGTTGCGTTGTATTGTGTTGCATTACGTTGTGTTGAATGTATAGTGTCGTGCCTGGGATGCATTACCAAGCGGCGCCGACTCGCGGGAGGCAGTATGTTCCAAATGTTGTGATAGTAAAGGAATCGTGCAAGTCCGGGTGTTTAAAACAGAAGAGTAACGACGCGGGGACATGAATACCTTGCCTTGTCCCTCCATCTTAAACCCTCCACCCACAAAACCACCCAACCACCCAACCACCCCACCTCAACCCAGCAATGTTATGTCCACCCACGTCTTTGTTATCTACATTGATTCACACCATGTAATAGAACGTTAACCTGGCATGCCTCGACCCTAAACGACCTTATACACTTGCTTAATGAATGGACTGCGGTGCTGGTCTGGTCACTACCTCGTGCACACCGTACAATACACACACAAGCTCAATAGATAGTAGGTGGGAGGACGAAGGGGTGAGGAGGAGGAGGAGGAGGGAATAAGGAGGGTGTAGAGAAAGAGGAAGTAAAGGACAGCAAGGAGATGAAAGGAAAGCAGGAGATAGAAAGACACGTCATGGCTAAGGGAGGAACGATAATACGATAAGACCATGATAAGGTAGGATAAGAGGCAGGATGGGCGTGGTAAGGAGACAGATGGGCCGGGTCAAGACAGTAAGACGGTAAGGTAAGAGGCGGGGTGGTGCGGTGAACGGAAGGGCGGGGTAAGACCACGATAAGACGGTAAGGTAAGAGGCGGGGTGGTGCGGTGAACGGAAGGGCGGGGTAAGACCATGATAAGACGGTAAGGTAAGAGGCGGGGTGGTGCGGTGAACGGAAGGGCGGGGTAAGACCACGATAAGACGGTAAGGTAAGAGGCGGGGTGGTGCGGTGAACGGAAGGGCGGGGTAAGACCATGATAAGACGGTAAGGTGAGGGGATTAACACCTTTTTGTAGCCTGGACTTTCTCAATTAAGGATCTTATTATTTACTAACCTCACGTCACCTGCAGGAATCCGAGCTTGTCCTTGTTATTAGCGTTATGTTTTATTACTGTTAGCATCACTTTTATTACCATTATTTATCGGATACCTCGTCTTAATCCCCTGAACAATGCAGGTTGCAGGTACATCACTTGCAACTCGACAGGTGTGGTGATTCCTGGATGCCACACCTGTTCCACCCTTCCTTCTCTTCTCTTCCCCTCAGTGAAATAGAACAACATTGACTCCACAAGTTGGATTACCCCTCGTTTTACCCTCCGTCACGGCATCGAGGGGAGAGGGATTACAACAGAGCGACTCTCCTTTGTCCTGTAATCCCTGTTAATCCCAGTATGAATAAGGTAGAGTGGTGGAGTAAAGATGGTTTTGACTAGGTGGTCCTGCCTATCTCACCCCTACACACATATACATACACACACCTGTAATAATGCCACGCCAGGTAGGTAGGTAGGTAAGTAAGGCAGGTAGAGATAGAGGGAGGGAGGGAGGGAGAGGGTAAGGAGTAGGTCACACACACACCACCTTCTGGCATCTATAGAACGTGGATGTGATGATGGAAGGAACGCAAGGTGAGGGAAGGATGAGGGGAAAGTATGAGACAAAGAGAAAGAGATAGAGATAGAGAGAGAGAAAAAAAAGATAAGCCATAAGCCATCCCTTTGACCAACAAGATATTCAAATACACAAAAATGTAAAATCCATAGCGATAGAGCAAAAAAAATATAGACGAAACAAAGAACTTAACTCTACCAATCACTACGAGAGAGAGAGAGAGAGAGAGAGAGAGAGAGAGAGAGAGAGAGAGAGAGAGAGAGAGAGAGAGAGAGAGAGAGAGAGAGAGAGAGAGAGAGAGAGAGAGAGAGAGAGAGTAACAGTAATTCATTCCGTGTCATTCATTACGTGTCATTCAGTCATGATCTATAAACGCACTGAACATATTTCAAACCCAGATTGAATCCGTAATGTTATATTGAAACACGAGACGGAGGGAGAACAAAAGACTCCTAGTTCTTGTTAAGCTTTAAGTTTATTTCCAGAACTGAACACAAACAAAACACTAAACGAGGATACTAACACATTCCAACACCCTAAGAGTCGTATTGAACCCCCAAACAAAACACTAAACGAGGATACTAACACATTCCAACACCCTAAGAAGAGTCGAACCTCAAATTCAACTCAATGACACTACAGAATCGATGTGTGAAACTTGCTACAGAGGATGAGAAGCAGCAGCGTGAGGTAGATGGAGGTAAGCTAAGGTAAGGGGTAAGGCAAGGGGTAAGGCAGGGTAAGGCAGGGTAGTCAGTTGCGTGTTAGAGCCTCGGTTTGGGTTCAGTGCGTGTGGGTCTGGCTAGGGGTCGAGGCAGCTGGTGCTTCACGTAACGCCGCCAGGAAATTTGATATAAAGTTTCCATTGACTTGAAATTGATTCTAACACTTGGGAATGATGGAAACATAACTATATTTTGATGCGCTTCAATTCAATATATTTTTTTTTACGTAACTCTCTCTCTCTCTCTTTTTTCTTTCTTTTTTTTAAGTGTTTCAACAAGCTGACACACACATTCGGGTATTAAACACACACACAAACATACAATTACTCTCTTGCACTCAACAATTTTCCTCGATAATCACTACGTTAGCACATCATCGCATCTAAAAAGGATTCCTCTTGACTGAGACACATAAGAGTGCAAAGGTAAGTCAATAGAAACACATTTATACTCTGCCATTGTTAACATTTCTAAGAAGCACTTCAGACTGCATGAAAAGGGCACGCAAGTCGTCACCTGAGTGTGTGTGCGTGTGTGTGTGTGAGTGTGTGTGTTACCATCTCGTTAACCATACACACACACACACACACACACACACACACGTTTATTCACACTAACACGAGACCAGAAAAATAAAATAAAATAAATATTCAGCCTTGACTTGCAAATTCCTTTAAAATTACTTAATATACCAAACTACTTTCCTTAAAGACCCCAGATGACCAGCAGTGAATATCCTTGCAGGAACGTTCTCTACTCCAAATTTCATGCTTTAGAAAACAAGAATATTCATCGTTCACGTTTCATGTCGCACAGCAATTATTCATAAACACGGTAGTCAGAAAAGCAAATAGTATTCCGTCAAAACACACACACACACACACACACACACACAGTTTAAACAAATTTCCTCGGATTTGCAGCGTCATAAACACGCCTTAATATAGGAAGAACATAACAGAACATATCAATAACAATATCAACTGGCTCCCACAGAAAGTTACGAAAATATCACCAAACTATCAACTGATAATAATTACACAATGACGAGACAAACTACTCGTACCACCACCACCACCACCAGTACTACTAATTTTAATACTACTACTACTACTACTACTACTACTACTATTGAAGGTGATTGAATAATTCCCCCGAAATATAGACCATTGTGTTCTGCTACAGTTAACGAGAGAGCGCTACCCCTCTCTCCAAGAAGCTGCCGTGAGCCAGGATCGAACTCGCTACCCTAAGGTCAACGAGCCAAGCATTGTAACACAGTCCAACTCAAGAACTATTTTCTTTCATAGTATTAGCACATTAGATATCTTCTTTATTTTCTCTGTCGACCACTATCACTAAATGCATACATGATGACCACAGCATAACAACATCGTGGCAGCAGCAGACTACACTATTGTGTGTAGTGAACTAATGGGTGGCATGCTTGGTGTGTGTAATGACGCTCATTCCAGGTAACAAATGCATGTAATAACAATGTTTTATGATGTTACAACTACTGTGTGTTATAATGAGGAAGCAACACAAAGGTTCATGTTATTATATACAACACTTGTCTTTGTGTGTCATGGCTGTGGCGGGAGGGATGGCGAGCTGTCTGACCCTCCCCCTCCTCCTCCCTCGCCCTCCTTACAACACTCCTTCCTTCCTTCCACGCCTTCATAACACTTGATCCTCACCTTGTTGATTAATCTTACTCATCCATTATTTTTACAAACCACATTTCATGCATTTTCTCTTGAAGAACCAATCTTTGCCGAATTATAAAATGCAAGAATGAATTTTCAAAAAGGGTTTATTTATTGAATTTTATTGGGTTACTGAATCAGGTGTGTTTATTGCCTGCTATTCATCCTTATGTTGATACTGTTGACATTCGCAAGGTTGTGTGCCCTTAGTGTGATGGGGAATTAAGTTGTAATAATGTAGAGGGCGGGGGGCGAGCCAAGGCGTGGAGGACAGGGGCGGGAAGGAAGGTAGGGGGCGGCGACTCCCCTTCCCTCCACCACATTGTGAACGTAAATAAAGAGGTGAGAAATGGGTGCGTGAAGAAAGGTGAGTGTGTGAGTGAGTGTGTGTGTGTGTGTGGGATGCAGCGTAAGTGAGTGCAGTGTGTCATGGTGTCACCACTCACCATGTCGACGCCCCGCCCCGCTTCACAACCGTTGCTATGGTAAACAACATCCACAGACGTACTACAAACCAGCGCGCATCCACCGCTCGCATCGCAAACCAACACACCTAAGAATATATGTATTACTATATAATTATTTATGTATACGTATGTACATTTATAGGTGTGCTCCAAGCAGCTGTGCACTAGTGATAAAGTTATTATGATGAATGTTGATGGAGCAGTGATAGAGCAGTGGCATTTCTGGCGCCCTAGGCGGGAACATACAAAGGTGCCCGCCCCCCTCAGTGGATTTTCGCTACATTCAGTAACAAAACCGTTGTTACCTAACATTGTTTGCTAAGCCTTGTCAGTGCTAGCAGCGGATTTGTTAGGTTTTATGAAATACTTTTTGCTAGCGTCTGTTAGTAAACATTGCTTGTTAAGGCCTTAATAAAAAAAGTTACTGATTGTCGTATTACAGCTGACTGACCATGTTGTGTCGCCCCTTGCCACAACTGGCACCCTTGGCGGCTGCCAATACCGCCTATGCCCAGGACCGCCACTGGCTATACTTACATTCCAATTCCATTTTACTAAAGCTCAATAGAATGCACGTCTTTTACTCTTTCTTGACTATTCTATACATTTTTGACGTAAGCCTCATACTTTTGGAGTTATTGAAAAAAATATGATTTCAGCCAAGGGGTGGGAAAACGTATTTTAGTTAGATTAGGTTAAGCTTTTGTTAATATAACAACACAACTCCTGAAAATTGGTACCAAGGGGTTCTCGGGCATGCTGATCACGAATCTGGAATTAGTTTTACCATTACTATAATATTTTGAATTTTCCATTTTGTGGCCAGTAAATTCCACCAGAATTGAGGTTGAAGGAGTTTTCTCTCATTTTACTACGTAAATATTAGTCCTACAGGAAAATTGCACATATATAAAGTTATGGAGTTTGATAATGTCTATCTCATACGGTCATCATATTTCCAATAACTCGAATACTTATGAAGAAAATTCAAATTATGTGAAAGATATTATTGCATAATACTTTACTCTGCTACATCTTTAATTACTTCCCAATTTCAATTTCCTATAGCTGAATAGAACGAGCGTCTTCTATTCTTTCTTTGATATTCAATACGTTTTTTACGTAAACCCCATACATTTCGAGTTATTTCAAAATATATGATTTATATAAAAAATTCTAAGGGTGTACCCTACGAAATTTCATGAAAATTTCCACACCTCCAAATCTCATGAAAATTGGTACAATGAGGTATTCGGTCATGCTGAACACGAATCTGGACTTATTTTCCTGATTACTTTAATATCAAACTGTATTTCACCCTTGCTTGCCTAATAACAATAATTAAATGACTATTATTTAACTTTACTGGCTAATGCTGGTCTCATATGACAAAAATACATAGAGATGACCTATCCTAATTCTACACAATTTAACGTATAGGTGTTATTTGGTTTCCATATCTTGAACTGTTAGCGAATTAAAACTGATTAAAATTGATTAAAAGTACTTTTTACATTCCTTCAACTACACAGATGGAGTGTGTCTGAGCCGGTGCTGCCCTGCTGGCTTCATGTCGCTTTAACGATTACGTAGCTGTTTAACTTGAAAAATGGTCCAGTAGTTACATACTGTAAAACACGACATTACCACCGCACCTTACGCTATGTTAATCCTTATGGATGAAGACCTCCATCACAACACACACAAAGAACTATAATACATGCTCAATTACAGACTTTCCACATGCATAGATACATAAATAATAAGTAAAATACATATACATTATATATATATATATATATATATATATATATATATATATATATATATATATATACACACATATACATATATATACACATATACATATACATATATATACATATACATATATATATATATATATATATATATATATATATATATATATATATATATATATACATATACATATATACACATATACATATATACACATATACATATATATACATATACATATATATACACATATACATATACATATTGTTACGGCACACCCCCCTTTTTCACTTCTCCTTTCCTGGTATATTTACAAACAGCACGCTTACAGGGTACAGCACAATAGTACAGCCTCAGGTCACAGAGTTCCCCACAAGAGGTTCACCCAGAACACACAGCCTCCACAAGTCCACACACAGCAGCCTCCACACAGCCATGCTGGCCACCCACCCCCCTCGCGAAGGCGAAACCTAAGGAAGCAAGGGCGCCATTTCTCCGGCCACCCTCTCCACTTCCCTCCAAGGTACCACGCCCTTCACGCGTCCAGGAGTCAGGCCACAACCTCCACACAGCCAGTCAGCCACTCCCTTAGTGAGGGCAGGGACCTAAGGAAGCCAGGGTGCCATTTCTCCGGCCACCCTGTCCGCTTCCCTCCAGGTCGGCCCCCACTCGCCCAGGAGTCAGCCTTGCACCGCTGTGTCCCTCTGTCTGTTGTCTCTCACTCACTCCTCGCCCCCTTCTCTCGCCAACAACCAGCCACATCTCCCAAACACACCCCACCACGACTGCATATCGCTGAAAACACAGATACGTAGGTCACCGTATCTTGACACCTGTCAACCCTCACTCCCCAGGGAGGCCTGGGTGACCCACCGCTCCCTGCCTCCACACAACTACACTTACAATAACACTATTTACACAACACTATTTACATGCTAAATGCGTCGCCGCAACAATATATATACACATATACATATACATATATACACATATACACATATACATATATATACACATATACATATATATACACATATACATATATATATACACATATACACTATACATATATACACATATACATATATATACACATATACATACATATACACATATACATATATATACACATATACATATATATACACATATACATATATATACACATATACATATATATACACATATACATATATATACACATATACATATATATACACATATACATATACACATATACATATACATATATATACACTTATACATATATATATACACATATACATATACATATATATACACATATACATATACATATATATACACATATACATATACATATATATACACATATACATATATATACACATATACATATATATATATATACACATATACATATATATACACATATACATATACATATATATACACATATACATATACATACACATATACATATACATACACATATACACACACACACATACATACACATATATATATATATACACACACACATACATACACATATATATATACACACACACATACATACACATATATATACACACACACACACACATACACACACACATACACATATATATACACACACACACACACATACATATATATATACATATATATATATATATATATATATATATATATATATATATATATATATATATACACACACATATATACACACACACATATATACACACACATATATACACACACATATATACACACACATATATATATATATATATATATATATATATATATATATATATATATATATATATATATATATATACACACACACACACACACACAAGTTTTTTATGTACACTATATAATCAATAAACACTACAGATAACCAACATGACTGTTTGAAACTTACCTTCCAATGTTCCACGATGCTTAATCTCTATCGTCCCTTCATGATACAGGCACACAATTAACCACACTGTTCTGTCCAAAAAATAAAAGGAAAAGAAGATAAGATAGTTGAAAATTACTTCCTCTATTCTCAATCAAGTTAAAAGAAGAAAATAACAAGTTCCTTAGTGTCCTTGGTATTTCTGTACAACGAGTCATGTAATTGGGTAAGTTTGTTGCACGACGAGCCTTTCAAAGTGTCAGTATGAGAACCTGCGTCGTCACTGTACCACCCAGTTAGGAGGCAAGGCATCAGTGTCATTACTAGTCTCAGGTGTGGATGTGTAATTATTCCAATGTATTCAAGGCACGTAGGAAGGGGAGGCAGACTGTTGATGCAAAGTGGAGGACAATGGGAGTCTTCTATCATTACTAAACTTCCTCACAGACTTAAGGCAAAAAGTCACTACGCAACACTACTTATTTTCACACACTAACACTCCACCACACAAGGACACACATGGACTTAGCTGTATATAATGACTAGGATCTCTGATATAACTTCCAAGTGATATAAAGACACTGAAACTCATACTATAATACCGAGAATCTAAGCACAGGCATAATAAAAAACAAGATAATGAAAGTTAAGTACCTGTTTTACTCAATACACATAACGTAGTACTAAATACCTCACAGCCAGGATTTATTTACATGTAATGAGGAGTGGGAGTGGATGCCAGTGTGTGAGTGTCATCTATCCTTTCTGCTTGGATGGGTCATCGTCATCCTTGAGGTTCGGGTCATCCTTGGCGAGGGCGTACGGGAAGACCACTGTACAGGAGGGCAAGGCAGCCTCTAACTCCTTAACCACTGCATCTTTATCTTGGATCTCGGGTAAGTCATACAGCTTCAGGTATTCAAGGTTTCTGGAGGAAGGAACAGGTATGAGAAAGAGAGATGAGAGAGGAGAGAGAGGAGAGAGAGGAGAGAGAGAGAGAGAGAGAGAGAGAGAGAGAGAGAGAGAGAGATACAAAACACACACAATGATAGCACAAGTATAAACAAGCATCTTAGAAGGAGAGGAGGGACTTACTCTAATTGGTGGAGGTGTTTCAATCCGTCAGTGGTAATGTTCCCGCAAGAGGAGATCTGCAGCTGCTTCAGAGACTTTTTCATCAGGTGCAGCTGGCTGAGTGCAGCATCATCCAGGTAGGTAGAACGGTGGAAGATGATGCGACGAATGTGCTTACAGCCTCCTGGGGGACAGCAGATGTTTGAACATTGCAATGGATGAAGAAAACAGATGGTAAGTGTTAGGTGGACAAGAGCTGCCTGGTGTAGGTGAACTGGCCTTTAGCAGCCTACTTATGTTCTTATGTTCTTAGTGTTAGGAATGTCTGTAGATTATCATTATCAAACAAGAACTTTTGTGAGTGATATTTATAAGTATGCAATGATGAACAAGGGGTTAGGTTCTATAAATAAAAACTAGTCTTCATTCCTGACTGATGGGTTTCAAGTAAGCTCAATTTATCTATTACTATGTGCCAGATTCTTTACAATCATCTATGTTTAAATTCTTATAAATATTGGACTCCCTTCATTATCCTGCACAACACTCACCACTAAACTTTGAAAAAAAATTGACTACAATCACCACTAACACAATACCACCACCATCACCACTACACTCATCACTAACATGCCACCACCACCACACTAACACACCACCACCACTACCACAATTCATAACGTACTGAAGTGTGGAAAGCCAATGTACATGACAGCAGAGTCCGTTGCATCCACTTCTTCAATCTTGAGTGCACGCCCGCCTGACACTGGAAGGGAGTTGTAGTCCTTGGTCCACTGGTCTCGGTCCAGCCAGCGTACCACAGCACCACACCGCAGCAGCCACTCAGCACAGGCTCTATCCGGCCCTACCTCCTTGATACGACTTTCATCCACTCTGTCCAATAACCAAGAAGTGATGTTAAAAATCTTTCTCCCTTTCCCTTTTTTTATTCTTTTAATTATTTTGGTCGGTTCCGAGGTATAAAAGGCTAGTCAAAAAAACACTTCCAAATATCTAAAACCTGCATGTATATATCAAACCACAGGAATAGGAGTTATATTTTTGTTTGCATGCACAGTGCGAGGGTCCACCAGAATGAGGCAATACAGTGAGGAGTAAGGTGATGGACGACACGAACTTGTTAAAGACAGCGTTGAGCCAACCCCAGAGGTGGCGATAGGGATGTGGCGCCAGCTTTCTATCTCTCGGCCAGGGCACAGTAGTAGTGATGGTGGGTCTAGCAGGTGGAAGGGTCTGGAGGCCTCGATAATATCCTCTTGGTGCTGCCTGGAACACATGTAAGTATTGGTGATGGCAGTGGTGATGACAGTGGTGGTGATGGTGGTGACTGGCAGTAATGGTGATAAAAAAGGTTAGTTTCAGCAATACTTATCTGTTGTTTTAGTAGAGCAATTGACTCACACTTCCAATAATCTTTCAAAACTGTCTTATCATCGGTTTTCATTTATAAACAAAAGCTTTAAGACATTTATTAAACTTCAACAAGACCTGACAATATAATAAATGGAATGAACAACTGTATTTCTATAAAGACACAAATATCAGAAGAAATCCTTGAGACAAAGATGCCAAGTGTTATTCCCTGTACCATCACTGCCACCCCATAATGAACCGAGGCTAAAATGAGGCTGTATTGAGCAGAGTGTTGTATTGTATTGAGGTTGTAGAATATCCTTGGTGTGTCTAGGCTTGGGTGGGGGGGGGAAGGAGAGGACATGCAGCTAGGATATAGAAGATGTAAAAAGCAACACCAACAAAAATGCAAACACAAAATTAAACACAGTGAAAAATCAAAAGCAAGCTACAACACAACCAAAATGAAGTGTAAAGAAAACAGCTTATCCCACGCACTCTACTGGACTCTAATGGACTGGACTGGACTGGACTAGGACACAGGCAGGGCTTAGGAGAGGTACTACTAGTCTACTAACCATGGAGGGAGGCTTGAGCATGGCTACAGTTGAAGGAGCGGCATAGACACAGGCAGGAGTCAGTCGTAACCTTCTGACACATGTTGAAGCCATAGACCCACATCTCCACCACTCACTCATGGTGGTGGTGTCCTGTGAAGGAAGGAAGAGTACTTTTCATAACTCGTCTTACTACTATTTCTCTTACAAATGGGTTAAAATTTACAATCCTACATCAGTTGATACGTAATGAGGACAATGTGAAGTATAATTTTGCATCATTGAATATCTAAAGTTTAGTAATAGAAACCTGAATTGGTAAAATTTTAATCTTCACCATAATGGCGTTTGTTTACGTCTCCATCTTCGAACTGAAAAACAAACCACTCACCACCAATCAAGGGTGCTGCGTCTTGCAGATGGCAGCTAAGAAGTGAACCTTCCTGTCAATCCTGGCTAACTTTTCGACTACCATCCACGACGTGTCTCCTACTAAAGAATTTGCGACGGAAATGTAATTGAAGAAAACCTTCTCAAAATGCATCAGGTAATGTAAAAATATAACCCTGAATTCTCTAGAGCATTGTGGTGAAGATGTAAAATAATACCCCTGAACTTAATTGGTATTTCATTTATAATGCATTTCGTTCCTGGCTATAATATGGAAGCGTAAATATTATCTACTATAATTTTCACCATGACACCCTGCCTAGCACTCACTCACACATGCATATATTACTGCTTCACCGACTTACTCCAGGCATGACATTGAACCCTGCCTGTACGAGCTATCAGTGTTATGATTAAAGGTGATTAAATAATCCCTCCGAACTAGGTAACTATAGATCATATAGTTCTGTTAGGGTTCACGAGACCGCTGCCCCACTCACCAAGAAGCTGACTTGAACCAGGATCGAACTTGCTACCCTTAGGTCACGAGCCGATCACTGTAACAGAGCCACCCGAGCCTCCTATCAGTGTTATGAAAGTGGTTGTGTTTTACCTGTGATACACACGCACTGTTAATGCCTTGGTGTGTAACAAGTCACCAGACTGTCACTGCACTGCCTCCTCACCTACCCACGTAAATATACTACAACGTACACAGGTTATACTTATATTCACTGTGAAGGGATGTTGGAAAAAAGACAATATATATGTATTCAAGGGATTTTTACAGTACCCAGCTTGTGTCATTGACTAAAAAGACTAGAAAATTATAATAATAATAGTACCACAAATGTACTCCCGTTAAAAAGTATCAAGCACTGCGCTCGAGTTTTTAGAAATGCAAATAAAATAATATAACAAATTACACACTTCAGCAAGGATTTAATAACTTTTACGGTATTATCCTACAGCTTTTATGGTGAAAAATACAGGAAGGCGCAGAGCAGAGAGTGTATGTGTGTGTATACTGTACAGACCAAGTATGAGAGACATATATGTCTCTCATCCTTGGTACAGACTCTCGGCTCACTTATACCGCTTACGCCTGTCACCCGATCCTTTCTGCCCATGGTGCAGGAATGTGGAGGAAACAATCGAACACTTCATGCTGCAGTGTCCCCGCTCGTATTCCCACCGAATACTTCTAAGAAGCCAACTCCTCGCCCTAAACATCACCACCTTCGACCTGCCCACCCTGCTGGGGGCGGTGGGCGTGCATCCTTCACGACAATGAAGTGGTGAGAGGGTTATGGAAGGGTATGGCTGTCATGAGGGAATACAGAGGAGAGGCTTCCCCGACCTCTCAATCGGTCCCTTTGTATTACCTTTTACGATCCACTGTATTCTAAAAACCCCCCCCAAAGGATAAACATAAAACATAATATCAATTAAACATTTTATTACACTATGTACAAACAACTATTTCTTGAGAATCTTGTCAAAATCCACTTTATCTAATCTTTTGGCAGGAATCTCAACACTCGGGAGCAGCTTGGTGATCATGCCCGTCGCTACCGTCACATTATTCTCCCGCACAGTGAAGGACTGGCCCAGACTCATCACCATACGCTGCAGCAATGTCACCTCCACTGTGTTGTGTTCACCTGAGAAAAGAAAAGGTTAATAATTAGTATATGCAATTTGTACTAGTGATAATGTGTAGAAATTTTCATGATTCTATGCTAGTTTTAGGTTGACTAGAAAGGCTACTACATATATGTTATTTCTTGTCTTTTGATTCAGTGTGGTAAAACTTATAGTCAGTCTTCAATTCCAGGTATTATCCAGTTTTTCCAACCTCACAGATCAATGTTTTCCTATTTGACACTTTCTAGATCACCTCTACTAGCAAGTATACCAATAATATACAGGCTAAGATCAGATTTCTAAGCCAGGCACCATGACAAATAGGCTTAGGGATTAGAAACCATTAGTGATTACAAATACCAAGTAAACCAACCAGGCATTATCATTGCAACACCAGCGGGCAGGTCAAGCCGGCACGTGACACACCAAGTCCCGCTGAACATCTGTTGAATGTACGCAGAGGTGATGGGCCTCCGCCTCCCACCCTCACCTGCACTCAGGAAGTAGACGGTACTCTCAAACCTGCAGGAGTGGACCAATAAGAGAGGGCATTACACGGAGAACAAGTTAAATATTATTATTATTATTATTATTATATACGAGTCCGATACACTCCTTGGAAATACCTGTCAGATCTCTCTCTCTAACATCTATGAGGCATTGCTAAATCATACTCACTGATACTTGTCATGTAATGGAATTGTAAAAGTGGCATAGGTTATTTATGATAGAAATGAAAGCTCTAACTTTGTCCCTTCCCTTCACCTCCTTGCTCCCTAGATCTTCCTATCACTCTCTGCACTTCACATTAACACACCCTCACCTCTTACTGTATTAACAAAGCAATGAAACACCTGCATTACCTTACCTGTTGACGTACTTCTTGGAGCCGAGAGCACACAGAGTCATGCCTCGCGCCATCACCTCTATCTTCACACCCCGGAGCAGCACACCCACGTTCTCACCTGCCTTGGCACTCTCCACCTTCTTCTTGAACACCTGCAGGAAAGAAAGTGTGTGCAGTGAGCTTGTGTTTTATATTATATTTTCATCTGTGTTTGAAATATATCCAGCAGCATGTTGAAGCAATATGAAGTTATATAATAATTGTGCAACATTCCAATTCTTATGAAGCCTCTAGACTGATATCTTGTTAACCAAACTGTACAACCATACAGCTACAAAACTATTGCTATTTCCAAGTTGACAATATTCTTAAAGCCGAGTGATTTTAAACATTTTTTTTGTATTTCTCTCTGTGCTTGGCTAACTAACTACCTCTGCATGCATCACATACTTGTAAAATTTACGTCACATACTTCAAATGAGAATACTGTTGATGAGAAGCAGTTCATCTTCCTTCCTTCCTCCTCACCTGTACGTCACTTGCAGTGGTCTTGATGTGGCGATCAAAGCCAAGCAGCTCCGCCTCCGCCCCACGCTGCAGCACACCTTTCTTGAGTGTGCCGGTAACCACTGAGCCTCGACCCGGCACACTGAAGTAGTTGTCCACAGGCAGCAGGAAGGGTGAGGTTAAGTCCCTGGAGGGTGGGGTGAGGTAGGTGTCCATGACTTCGAGTAGCTGGTAGATACACTGTTCCCCCAATGGTCCTTGGTCCCCGTTAAGGGCTAGTAAAGCCGAGCCGTATATAAAAGGTGCATCCGTTCCATCAAACCCAAAGTGATCCAGTAGTTCCCGCACCTCTATCTCCACCAGCTCTAGGAATTCTTCATCCACGAGGTCAGCTTTATTCACAAACACCACCACACGCTCCACACCCGCCTGCCGTGCCAGCAGCAGATGTTCACGTGTCTGTGGCATCTGTCCATCATTGGCTGCCACCACCAGTATTGCTCCGTCCATCTGGGAGGCACCAGAAATCATGTTCTTCACATAGTCTGCATGCCCAGGACAGTCAGTGTGTGCATAGTGCCTGCAAGGGAGTGTTAGGTTACCACTACCACGGTTATCAAGCACACTTCACTTAATCATTGTAAACATACACTCTTTGGCTTAGTTTTAGACTAATAATTCTCAACTAACTCTGCACCAATGTTTCAGTTTAATCAGAGCCATAAATAATATATCAGAATTAGTATTATCTATCTATTTATTCATTGTGTTTCAAGATCTTGTTTGCACACGTAAGAATCAGTAGTGTTACGACAACCTGCAACATGGTTAGTTACGGAGGACGAGTCACACACACACACACATTCTAAACTCATCACCATTATGACAAAGAACACATAATAAACCATCATAATATAACCTCATAGGTGTTGAGTATGAGACATGTGCTGTGTTGATGGTAATCCCTCGCTGCTTCTCCTCAGGTGCTCGGTCAATCTGGTCGTAGGTGACGTAGGTGGACTGGCCGGTCTTCTGCAGCACCTTAGTAATAGCTGCTGTTAAGGTGGTCTTGCCGTGGTCCACATGGCCAATAGTCCCAACATTACAGTGGGACGATGAACCTTCTGTGTCGCTGCTAAGGAGGCATCGCACTGCACCCGCCTGGAATTGATGAATCTTTGATCTTGTGTTCTTATATGTAATTTACTCTTCTATCATGACTAATAACAGTTCCCTCAGCTAGTGCAGGAATATAATGCAAATTGTACTGGCAAGAATTAAATCAATGTTTAAATAAAAGTAATTTTCTGAACATTGGTCTATCAGACTTCTCTTTCCTAAGGTATGGGCATGTTTGAGAGAGAGAGAGAGAGAGAGAGAGAGAGAGAGAGAGAGAGAGAGAGAGAGAGAGAGAGAGAGAGAGAGAGAGAGAGAGAGAGAGGTATGACAGATTAAAAAATAACTTACTGATATCCTTTGATGGTTTGCAAATAAACTCTTCTTTGGACATCGTATTACCAAGTGCTGTGTTAACTTGCCTAACAGATACATTCTTGTCCTTCATAAGAGATCTTGAAGTATCAAATTTATTTAATCTTCTGAAATGTGGATGAAACTTCATGTCTCCCAACGGAACATTTTTCATTGACCTGAAAAAAGTAAAACATATTACAACATAGTAGTAGTACTAGTAGTAAAACAAAACATAATGAAAAAGACTCATAGATAGATAGATAGGAAGTTAGGGGAATAAATTGTTGTTTAAGGCAAGATAAAAATCACTGGAGGTGGTGTATGTCAGAGTGTATAGATAATAGAATGAAGGAAGTAAGATATGCAAGACGTAATGAAGGAAGGTGTAAAGGAGACAGTACAACACTTGATAATTGTACTGCAAACGTAATGAAAGAGAGAGAAGAGAAGGGAGATGGTGGATGTAGTTATGAGTTAGGTTTAATTAGGTTTGTTTAGGATTACTTAAAGCAATTTTTCTCTTATTGATTTTTATGGTTTTGAATTAATCTGACTTTCTTGTGGCAATTTTTACCTTGGGTAAAATAAAAAAAAATAAATAATGCATTGCATAACAACGAACGCCAGATTAATTCAAAACATCAAAATCTATCAAAAAAATTGCTTTGTCCAAAAAACAGACCGGGTCGTCTTCCGAATCTTTACCATGTCTGTTATCACATATTTCTCCTTAATTAATGTGGGAGAACGCTAAGTTAAACGCTATAATCAAGACTCCAAACCAAGGATACTGACCACAGAAAGCCGACCTTACCTATGCTAAACATCCTTACAATATAATTAGTAAACACACATGTTATATAGATATCAACCCTGGCAAAGCTATCACCACATTACACTGTCAGAAAACCTTTACAGTACCGAGTAAGAAACAAAATAGTGTTAGTCTCACCGGCACGTCCTGCCTCTCCGCCATCAGCTGTTCATGTTTGTTGACATTTTCAAAAACACATTTATTGAATTATTTAATAATGCTCACTAGCTTTCATCTAAATAAATGTAGCTAAAAAATGCATGTGATTATTTATTATAGTAATGCAAGCTATTTTTTTTTGTATTAATTCCGATCGTTGATTATTTGAATGGAGAACGCATTGCCTTTTAGTGCAGTTCTCCAGGTGTAATGAAGGTCCTGTTGGTGTATCTTATGTGTTTATTGGTGACCAGCTCTGTGTGTCAGGTCATTGAACACGAGGCATGGCAGGGGAATCAGGTCAAGGAGGCACAGATCACAAAAGGGTCAGATGAGGTCAAGGAACCACTACCACCACCCAATCTGATCGTCCTGCTGGCTGATGACCTTGGTTATGGTGACCTCGGCATCTCAGGTCACCCCACATCCAGGTACGATCTTACTTAAGTAAAGATTCGTTTCATAAACAAAACAATTTTTTTCTGATAGTAGATTTTGATAGTTTGAACTAATCTGATGTTTGTTTTTTTTGTTATTAAATATTGGTATTTTTTTCTGTAATTCAGCAGCATGATTGTTAGAGGTGATTTGAACAAGTTTCTGAGGTTGATTTTGCAATGCATTATAAAGGTAAAGAAATATCGAATGGTTAAGGAACCGAATATACGTTTGTTGAACCACTCACTATTTTGGACAAAACTATTTTTTCCTGATAGATTTTCACGTGTTTTTGAACTAATCTGATGTTTGTTTGTCATGCCATGCAGCCAATTTTTATCTTCCTCCCTCATTATTTTGTTTTTTTCACCTTTATTAACAGGACGCCAGAGATAGACAGACTGGCTAAGGGGAGTCGATTCTTCAATCAACATTATGTAACCAGTCCTGTTTGTAGCCCTTCTAGGTATGTACGTATATATATGTGTGTGTGTGTGTGTGTGTGTGTGTGTGTTTGCTTAATTGTATATATGTTTTTTTATTTTACATCCTAAGAGTTCAATGATTTCTTCTCTCTTTGTCTATTTTACTGAAAGTCTTGTTGGGTTCATTAATTTTTCTATGTTGTCAGTTCCTCAAACCAAATCTCTTATTCCATTTCCTCGTATAAAAATAACTCTCATCTCCACTCTATCCTCCGTAGGGCTTCCCTCCTGACGGGGCGGCAGCAGGTTAGGTCTGGGGTGTATCCGGGGACATTTGTGCCAGACAATATCCTTGGGCTGCCTCGTACTGAGACCACCATTGCCGATCTACTCAAAGGCAAGGTGAGGCTATATGTTATTCCTGTTTAACTGTTGTGTGATGGTGTTATATGCATGTATGGAAGGAAAATATGTTGAATTATAGGTTATCTGGCTCCTTTTTTTTTTATTATTATTTTCAGTTATGTATCTATGTATTTCTTATGTATTCCTGTTTTTTGGATTGTTTTTCTCATTGCTGTCCTACCAGTTGCATATGTAGTGAACAAAATTAAACCGTTTCCCTCCCTACCACAGTAAATACTATATAGGCTTTATTTATTGTGTATTATTATCATCATTATTACTATGAAGCCATGAATACCTCACGTAGACCCAACATACATCTCAAAGCTTATATACATTCCATTAAACTCATACATCCTTCTGTATATAAAAATAATAATCCTTGCCGCCTCTCCAGGGTTACCGCACCATGATTACAGGGAAGTGGCACCTAGGAGTGGGTCGTAAGGGGGAGTACTTGCCTACCCACTATGGCTTTGACCACTACCTTGGCCTGCCTTACTCCCATGACATGTGCCCTTGCCTCACCTGCTTCCCTGGCCCCCTCCCATGCCATGACACCTGCTGGCATCAACAAGTCTCATGCCCTCTTTATGGGTGATTTCCATGTCCTGTTTAGATAGACTGGCTAGAGAGCAAGTCTATCTATCTGTCTATCTGGCTTATATCACTTTTAAAAAATAAGAGAAAGATAATGAAGAACAGGAGATAATTATAGAAACAGGAATTCAATAATAATAGTCTTTGTGGCGTTACAGCAACACCACCATCTTGGAACAGCCCGTTGACCTTCCTTCCCTCACTGAACGCCTCGTCAAGACAGCTGTCACCTTCATCACTGCTGCAGCCACCTCTAAACAGCCTTTCTTCCTCTACTTCCCTTTCTTTCATGTGAGTGTGTGGGCGTATGTGTGTGTGTGTAGTAAATAGATATTCCATACAGATTTATATAATTATACACAATTATAGCTTCAAAAACTTTATTATAGAAGCCAATCATCCACACAGTTCCTATTTCCATTTATTTTTTGTACAAGTATAAGTTAATAATCTTTGCATCACAATTATAGCTTCAAAATGATAGCGGTAATCTTTCCATCATCATATTATTGAAGCCAAATCTCCACACAGTTCCCATTTCCTCTTTTCTCTCTCTTCCTTTCTCTTCCTCTTTCCTCCTGTTCATTCTTTCCTTCCACTTTGCTGTCCTTTTGTCTCTATCAAGTAGATATTATAGTAGTAGTGTAGCTAAACGGACAGCCTCGTTAGATCCAGTAGGACTGTCGCTGTCTGTTCTTCCTTTGTATTCCTTTGTAATCTTCCCCTTCCCTCAGATTCACCACCCACAGTTTGCCTCGGAGAAGTTTACAGGGAGGAGTACAAGGGGTGTGGTAGGTGACTCCTTGTATGAGCTGGACTGGGCGGTGGGGCAGGTGGTGGAGGCCTTGCGTCAACACAGCCTCCTCTCATCAACACTCATCTGGTTCTCCTCAGATAATGGGTGAGAAAGATGCTGGAGTTATGTACCTTTTTTTTTTCTCTCGCAATGCTTATCCTCTTCCTCTTCCTCCTTCTCTTCCTCCTTCTCCTTCTCACACTCACAGCTATCCTCTCCTTACTCTGACAGCCCCAGTCTAACAAGGCATGAGAGGGGAGGCTGTGCTGGGCTGCTGCGCTGTGGGAAAGGGACTACATGGGAAGGGGGTGTTCGTGTACCTATGTTTGTACACTGGCCCACACACATATCACCAGGTGGGTGGTGTGGGAGGAAGAGGAGGAGGAGAAGAAAGGCTATTTCTTCATAAATATATCTGCATTCTTCTGCTTCTCTATGTTAATTCTTCTGCTTACTCACTCTGCTGTTTTATTCTGTTTTGTTAATTTTCTCTCACTCACTGATTTCTACATCAAATTAACTTCACACCATACCATTTATGTTGGAGGAGGAGGAGGAGGAGGAGGTGAAGGAGAAGAAGAAGAAGTAGGAGGAGACTTATTTCTTCATCAATAAATTTACATCACACCATATCATTTCTGTTTCTCTCATCTATGTACTTCTATCCATTCTGTTTTAGGTAGTAGTGATGGCTTGGTGTCGGCTCTTGATCTCCTACCCACGATGGCCTCTATTGCCGGCCTCAACACCTCCGGCCTCACTCTTGACGGTGTGGACATCTCACCTCTACTTTGGGATCCTCTTACTGTGGTTAGTATTGGTTTATACATTGTAGGATTGAGAATTATGGGCAGGTATGGCGTGTGTCCCCACTCTACTTAACTGTTTTAGGCATGAGGGTAGAACTTTCCTAGGTCTTGCATGGGTGAGGTGGATAGAAAGGATGATTTTCTCTGTGTAAAGGATAAGTAAAGGATGTTTTAGGTATATTAGAAGAGTCCAAATGATTACTTAATGCAACTGTGTGTGTATTTATGTGTATATGTCGAAGAGCTGCCTTGTGTAGGTTAACTGGCCTTTTGCAGCCTCCTTATTTTCTTATGTTTTTATGTATGTATGTGTGTGTGTGTGGTTGTGTATTCTCAGAGCCCCAGAAGGTACATGGCCATCTATCCTGAAAGCCCCACCCCCTTTGAAGGTCCCTTTGCGGTGACCAATGGCACCTACAAGGCACACTTCTACACCAAGGGGTCAGGTCGGCATCAGTAATCATACAGACTTATGTAATGCAATGTAAAGTAAAACAATGCAACTTGACTCAACTGGAATAATGAAGTAGAAGAAGAATATAAAGCGGAAACTATACTAAGATAACCTAATGATAAATATGAAAAATAATAACAGTAAAAGAATTAAACAACTAGAGTAACATAATACAATAAAAAAAAAAAAGTGTATAGATGAATGAAATCAAACAATGAAACTTGAATATAATTGTGTAACTTTTCTTATTGACCTTCCTCTCTCCTCAGACTTATCCGATGGCAATAACTATGACCCGATGTGCCCTAAGAGTCACCCGTTGACCCGGCATGACCCGCCCCTCCTCTACAACCTCCATCATGACCCAGGGGAGAGATATGACCTCTCTGCTGACCCCAAGTACAGGTTAGTCATAGGGTGGGGGAAGCGAGAGGGGATTAATTTTATTGGTGAAGGGGGGAGGGGAGGAAGAGGAGGAGGAGAAAGAGAAAGAGAAAGAGGAGGAGGAGGAGGAGGAGGAAGAGCAACAGGAGGAGGAGGATATGAAGAAAATTGGTTGTAAATCTAATTTCATAACACTTGGTAGTATTAGTATTGTTGAAATAATATCAGTTGTTGTTTTTGTTGATGTAAATTTAGTACTGTAGTAAGAGTAATATTTAATCTCTCTCTCTCTCTCTCTCTCTCTCTCTCTCTCTCTCTCTCTCTCTCTCTCTCTCTCTCTCTCTCTCTCTCTCTCTCTCTCTCTCTCTCTCTCTCTCTCTCTCTTCAACAGTGACCTCCTTCGGGACTTGACATCGTGGCGTTATGACCACATGATGGCTATGACCTGGGATGACCCTCGCACCAGACCCAGTGACACCCGCGCCCAACCCTGCTGCACCTCCCCCTCCTGTGACCCCTTCCCCCAATGCTGTGACTGCCCCCCAACCCCCTCCACCACCCCCAACCCCCACCCTAAGACACACTCCAACCATATCAATAGTATTTTTTCCCTCCAATGAGAGCGAGAGAGAGAGAGAGATCTAAGCAACTAATTGACCTAACCTACTTTATACAATATACTTAATTAATCATTGTTTTATTCAGTATTAATAAATATTCTTATACGTATTAACATTATGTGACATTATTACACCTATTTCTCCCTACTGACTTGTAAGGTTGTATTTGTGCTCTTATGCATTAAAATTAAATGAGAGAGAGAGAGAGAGAGAGAGAGAGAGAGCTGTTAAAGAAGTAATGGAAGGCAGGACAGATATATAACTAGATGGAGACATGAACTGGTAGATATGCTTGTTTGGCCTTGAACAAACGAGTAAGAAGCTTTTGTCATGCAGTCTGCAGTGAAATCAAAGAGGCTGATGATGATACATGATAAATACACATATATGGTTATACTTTTATGAAACGTAAACTTATGTTTTGATCGTATCTTTGTATTTATATATTTATTGTAATCAATTAGATAAATGAATTAACTAATATAGATACGAGGAGTGCATTTAGTGACAATATTGCATAGAACACCCATTAAGGGCATTATAACAACTATATACACTTTAATAACCTTAAACAATTGCGTGTTATATAGTTTTCCATCGTTATAATAATACAAATAATAATTCGAGAAGATTCTTAGCGGTGAATCAGACCTCAGGGACTATAACGATAAAACCAATTATTATAACAAACCAAATATACCAAATAACAAACCACATATACCCTATAAATCCTTAATAAACTAATAAACGTATTAAATTCACACAATAACCATTAAATTATATATAAGGTAGAAAATAAATAGCCAGCAGCATCGTGGAGGAAGTCAAGGCGGTGACAGGACGAAAGAACAAGGAGACTCCCAACTAAAACACACAATGGTGAGTCTATACAGTCTACCATCACATTAAGAAGCTACACATTTGTTATTTATCCCTATGTGCATGCCTAGGAGTGGGCGTGAGGCTGGGGGAGGCTCAGTGACAGAGTAAATAGTAGTTATAATATCAGCATGGGCGGCATGGCTGTGGGAGGGTGTTGTCTGCGTAAATTTTGTTATTTAGGTTTATGGTGTGTTTTGATATTTTAACTTCATTTGTTGTACCTTAAATAGATGTAGGGGTTGATATAAGTGTTGTGTGTAGTAATGGCGGTGTTATATATACTATTAACTTGTTATTTTTTCCTTTGCGTGGGAAGATGTCGAGGTATTTTTAAGGAAGGATATATAGAAGTTATTAATCGTATTACCTCGTTACTATGTATGTTATTTAGCATGTTAGGTTGTTAATAAAGTTGTTTTAACCATAGCTTCGTTATATTATGGTTATTGATTTGCAAAATCGGCATTTCTGCATAACTACTGCTCGGACGATATCGATATATAGATATGAAGTCTTATATACTATACATAGTGTCCTCAACACATCTGTGATAGTTAATAGGCAAGGAGGAGATATTTGTATCCTCGTCCTCCTCTTCCCCCTTCTCACCTCCTCCTAATGTATCCCATCTTTCTCCTCCCCCTTCTCACCCCTTCCTATCCTCTCCCCTTTTTCCCCTTACCCCCTTCTCACCTCCTCTTCCTCGTGCAGCATCCTCAGATCATCTTAATGAAGGAGGGGACGGACTCCTCCCAAGGGAAGCCTCAGCTCATCTCCAACATCAACGCGTGTTCGGCCGTGGTTGATGCCGTCCGCACCACCCTTGGGCCCAGGGGCATGGATAAACTCATTGTGGATGGCAAGGTAACGATTCTACTCAACTTTGTATGGATTCTACTGCTACTGTCTATTTCTTCTGTATTGTCTTTCCTTCTGTCTATGTATGTCTTATTTTCCTATGTTTATATCTGTCTTTTTTTCCTGTTTGTTTTTTCCTATGTCTTTTTCCTGTATTTTTTTTTTTTTTCCTCTGTCTATGTTTGTCTTGTTTTATGTTTCTATTTCCATTATTTGTTTCTCTGGTTAAATTTTCTACTTCTACTCTTCCTTCTATTGCCTCGATATGTCTGTTTGTCTTTTTTTTATTTTTCTCTTTCCTTATTTGTTCCTTATTTTCCTGTTTTTCTTTTTCTTATGTGTAAATTTTTTTTCTATATATATCGTTTTTTTATTGCCCTTGGCTGGTTCTCTAATAGCATATAAAAGAAAAAAGAAGTTGTGTTGTATAGCTTAATGATGATAATAATGATGATATGTGTTTATGTGTATGCATGGCCTTTTGTAGCTTCCTTATATTCTTATGTGTATGTGTATGTATGTGTGTGTGTGTGTTTCAGGGCCAGGCTACCATCAGTAATGACGGCGCCACCATCATGAAGCAGCTTGACATCGTACACCCAGCTGCCAAGACACTCGTGGACATTGCTAAGTCACAGGATGCTGAGGTGAGCCGGATAACCTTCCTTACACTACTTACACTAATCATTATTTGTCCTCTTTCCTTAAATCACTATTAGTATTCCAATTGTATGTTATTTTTTGGTACCAATTTTAATACTGGAAACACTTCAACATTTTGCAAACACTTCATACAGTAAAAACCTAACAAACAATTCCTATAACCTTATTTTTTTTTTTTCTCCTCTCATTAAGTCACCATTAGTATGTTATTTTGGCGCCAATTTCAACACTGCAAGCACTTCATACAATAAAAAGCAAACCATTCCTATAGCCTTATATTTTTTTCCCATTAGTATTCCAATTATATGTTATTTTAGTCACCACTTTCAACTCTTTTCAAACAATTCCTATTCATTTATATTATTTTGGCCCAACACACACCGTAAAAACCTAGCATACAATTCCTCTAGCCTTATATATTCGTAGCCTAACCTAACACCACCTTCAGGTCGGGGATGGCACCACTACTGTTGTGTTGTTGGCGGGTCAGCTGTTGGACCAGTGTAAGCGTCTGATAGAGGAGGGAGTCCACCCCCATGCCATCATCAGGGCCTTCAGACGATCAACACACCTTGCTATCGCTAAGATCAACGAGATTGCCGTCAAGGTGAGGCTGGGCAAGGATGTGGAGTAGTGTTGATGATTTCCTTATTATTTATGTAAGGTAAAGTGTGGTATGTTAACAGCAAGGTAACAAAAAACATGCCTTTGTAATATTTTTTGTCGTATAAACAGCTACTGGGAGTGTGTGTCGTATTGTTATTATTATTATTATCATCTTTTTCATTCCTTGTTTTATATTGCCGTTCCTCTCTCCTACCTTTCTATCCCTCCCTCCTTTCTACCCCTCCGTCTCACCTTCCCTCCCTCCCCAGATCAACAAGCAGGACCCCGTAGAGCTGCGTTCCATCCTTGAGAAGTGTGCCGGCACCTCCCTCAACAGTAAGCTGATCCACCAACAGAAGGACTTCTTTGCCAAGATGGTGGTGGATGCTGTCATGTCACTGGATATCCTGCTACCTCTTGACATGATCGGCATCAAGAAGGTCACGGGTGGGGCTCTAGAGGTGGGTGTGATGGGTGTGGGTGTGGGTGTAATAATGGTATAAGGCTGCATGGGCTTACCTGTTAAAAGGTGTGTAAGTTGGTGTTTTAATGATTTGATTTATGGATGATGACTGCATGTATGTGTGTGTGTGTGTGTGTCTTCAAGCATCAGGTGTAACTAAGCAACTCAAAGATGGTGTGGTAATAGGAGCAGTACGTATAACACTCCTTGACTTGTGTTGCGTTGTGTTGTGTTGCAGGAATCACGGTTAATTGACGGAGTTGCATTCAAGAAGACCTTCTCGTACGCTGGCTTTGAGATGCAGCCCAAGCACTATGATGACCCTAAGATTGCACTCCTCAACATTGAACTGGAGCTGAAGGCTGAGAGGGACAATGCAGAGATCAGAGTCAACAATGTGGAGGTGAGTGTGTACATGTGTGTGTGTGTGTATGTGGTATGATGACTGTTAATGTGTTTATCTCTATTATTGATCAGTCTATTTTTTTATTTATTTATTTTTTAACCTTCTACCTGTAATTGATCAAGTGTCAGGAAGGGAAAAGACAGGATTGCATGAAGGAAATAAAGCAATGGACACCTTTCTGCCTTACCCACTGTGTTCAAGCCAATTTACGTATAGAGAAAGTAATGAACACACATACATACACACACAGCAACATTGATGAATATACAACACACACATCTATCTTAACACAGCTGATTAATTTTTTACAATCATTTTTAGGAGTACCAGAAGATTGTGAAAGTAATAAGTACACAGATAGATTGAGGAATTTATTCAACACTATTTATCTTGACGCAGCTGATTGGTGTTTTTTCAATCCCCTTTAGGAGTATCAGAAGATTGTGGACACCGAGTGGAAGATCCTGTACGAGAAGCTTGACCTCATCCACAAGTCTGGGGCCAAGGTGGTGCTGTCTAAGTTGCCCATCGGAGACGTGGCTACACAGTACTTTGCAGACAGGTGCGTGTGTGTAGGTGTGGGTGTGTGTGTAGGTGTTAGGTGCACAGGAGCTGCCTTGTGTAGGTTAATTAGTCTTTTACAGCCTCGTTATGTTGTTATGTTGCAGTTACCTCATGGCAGTACTTCTTCTATGTCTTGACTCTCTCTCCTTACTTCATGACAGTCTACTTTCTCTTCATGGTTGAGTCTTTACACTTTATGGTTGTTTCCTCTCATTTCATGGCTTGTTTTCCCTCACCTCACACCTCATCTTTCTTACCTTTTACCTCATGGCTTCTAATGCCTCTCTTCTTTACTTCACTATTAATTTGTATCACTTTCTCTCATTATAATTTTATGGGTGTGTAAAGAGTTTTGTTCATTAAATACACAAATATATATATGTACGTGGTCTTCTAATATCTGTATGAGGACCAACATGAGTGGTATTCCATTGTTTTGTTTACGTTGTTGTGGTTTCAGGGACATGTTCTGTGCGGGTCGTGTAGTGGAGATTGACATGAAGCGGACCATCAAGGGGTGCGGCGGGGCCATCATGAGCACTGCCCATGACCTCTGTGATGAAGTCCTCGGCACATGCAAGCGATTTGAGGAGCGCCAGATTGGAGCTGAAAGGTACGTCAGCTACACAGATTATTTTGGGTTTTGGGTTAGTCTTCTTACCTCTATATATTTTTTTTATATATATATTTCTTGTATTACTTGCTTGATTTTAATATTTTTTTGTCATCCACTCATCCACCAGCAATAGTTTAAATATTCTAACCTTGTCTCATCCGTGCATCTTCTTTTCCATACATCGCCTTTGCCTTTTGACAGATTCAACCTGTTCATGGGCTGCCCCCAGGCTAAGACCTGCACCATTGTCCTGCGTGGTGGGGCAGAACAGTTCCTGGAGGAGACAGAGCGCTCCCTTCATGATGCTATTATGATTGTACGACGTGCCCTCAAGCACGATGCAGTGGTGGCAGGTGAGGAAACAGGGAGAGGAAGAGGATGACTTATGTTTCAGTAATCATATAGAGGATGTTGTTACTTTTTATCTCTATTCTATTATATTCCTTCTATCTATGTATATATAGTTTCTAATGCTTCGTTCCCTCTGAAAATGTCCCTCAAAAGGATGTCCATCTCTCCCTATCCATACATTCCCTCCTTGCTTGTTCAATCCCTCCCTCTCTATCAGTAACTCTTTCATGCATGTACTCCTTCACCCTATCCTTCCATCTTACAACTGGCCTTCCTCTCCTACTTATCTTTATTGTTTACTTATTCAAAGATATATTCCCATCACACATTTCTTTACTGTTCATTCTCACTTATACCTTTCAGCCTATACTTTCATTATGGTTATTCACAGCATCCTTGTCAGTGCCTTTGACTCCTATTTCATCTTACACCTCCACCCACATCCATATTTGGTCGTCTTGTCCAGTGCCTTTTGCTCTTATTTTAACTTACACCCTCCACCTACATCCACATTTGCTGGTCTCATTCGCAGGTGGAGGAGCAGTGGAATTGGAGGTAAGCCGACACCTCCGTGAATATTCTCGTTCCATTGCTGGAAAGGAGCAGCTGTTTATGGCAGCCTATGCCAAGGCTCTGGAAGTGGTGCCCCGCCAGCTGTGTGACAATGCTGGCTTTGACTCCACCATCATCCTCAACAAGCTGAGGGCCCGCCATGCTGAAGGTGAGAGGGGGGAAGGCAGGTTGGAGGTGAGGGGGGGCAAGGCAGGGTGAAGTTGAGGGAGGGGACAAGGCAGGGACACTCAGGGTTTTTTCCTTGATTATTTATTTTATTTTTTTTACCTATTCTTATCTTGTAGCAAATAAATAACTAGTAAGCGTTTGTTTGTTCCATGAGTGTGACAAAAAACACACACTCCTTGATGGGTTTATGAGTACAGTGAGGAATGATAGAAATATGTAGTGTTTCTTTTCTATTGACTGAGTGCTTGTTCTCCATCTTGGCCCAGGTGGAAAGTGGTTTGGAGTGGACGTGATGAATGAAGACATCGCAGACAACTTCACCATGTGTGTGTGGGAGCCGGCGCTGGTCAAGATCAATGCTCTTACTGCTGCATCAGAGGCCGCCTGTCTCATTCTATCTGTTGATGAGACAATTAAGTCCCCTAGCTCCTCCCATGACGGGGGCGGACCCATGCCAGGCCGAGGCAGGGGCAGGCCCATGTAATTCCCCTGGGATCACCAAAGGGGGTTCAGGGTGTGTGTGACCCTTCAGCTATACTAATGGGGGTCATTGGGTTTTTCTTGATCTCTGCTGCCTTAGTTGGGGTCAGTATATCCAGCTAACCTCATTCTTACATGGGGTCAGTATGTGTGTGTGTGTATGTGTCTGATCTGAGCTCCATTAGCAAGGTCAGTGCATGGCTACCACACCTCCACCCACCCCACCCCACACTTATTGCCTCGTTTTAGCCACTAATGTCTGCCCTGCGCTGCCCCGCCCCAAGACAGCCACAGCCTAACACCGTTCTCTGCCTGTGTTTCAGCAGTCCAGGTTGCAAGTCTCACCACCGCACGCATAAACTACTGTTTTATATAATAAATGATCAAACATCCAGTCGTACTGTTTGAATAATGTAAACACCAACCACACACCGGCTTGAATTACATAGAAGTACATTGAAATTCAGGCCAGACCACAGACCCGAGGGTACAAACTAGTTGGTCTGACTTTAACCTAGAGTAAACACTAAGGAAAGCAAGTGTAATGATAGTAAACCAGTGAAGCAGCCATGAGGACCTGAGTGATGTATCGCTATCAGTATTGGGAAGGACAGGGAACTTGGTGTATCCCCATTTAAGAGAGATGGGTGTACAGAAAGAGATGTAAGTATGGGAATTTTTTGCAAGGATAACCTATACAATGTTATGAGCAGTATAATCCAAGGGGGAAAGGATACAGTCTACACTGGGTGACTTCCAACCCAAGTCCAAGTCCAAGTTAGTTCACGCCACCATCCAAATTCTTCTAAATTTTCATATATTCATTATACCCCTACAACATGTTGCTATATTGTTAAATATTTTTTCACACATATTTCAGAAAATAATATAACTATATGGGGATAAGAATTTGTGTTATTTGCTATAAAAAACAAATGCTTTGTTACAAACCACCGCTTAAGACGACTATCAAATCGGATTTGTTGATGGTGGTGATCACTGCTCATTAGTAATCAGCCCTCGGTGAAAGGCAACAGTACAAGTGTGACAAGCGTTATAAGTGTGTATTGAGGACTCACAAGGTTATTACGGTGAGTCACCATCTGTTTACCCTTCTGTATAACATTATCCTTTGTGTTTGACCTGGAATCACGGTTTTATAATAGATAGTGAAACATATATCATGAGGTTGTTCAAATATTGGTTGGCAAACATGTATTGAATAAGTAACCGTCTCTGTAGGCTTGGTGTGGCATGCATATCCCTCTGTGTTATCTGTAGGCCTGGCTAACACTACATAAACTTAATTTGAACTAGTTCTATTATACATAAACTAGTGGTTAATTCTATTGTGGTGGCAGCGTCATTGGTTACTTTCACACAAACCACGAATTCAAGTATTATTTATATGTGAATGAGTTTTATATAAGGAAACAAGAATATTTGTCAGTTTAAGGGTTATTATTTACCTGTTTTTCGTTATTCTTGACTGTTGAAGGAAGGAAGGAAGGAATGAATGAGACTGCCCGTGTAGTTAGTATCATTTATTCGTGTAAACCTTAAGTATACGTCAGTAAGAGTGGATAATGCAGCTTGATGTGAAGTCACCTCCACGGGGCTGCTGTGCTGGGTATAGGCATCTGTCTCTACTACTAATACCAAGGAATATATACAGATAATCCTTGGTCTCTACTGACAAGTGGACGACTGAATCACCTCGGGGAACGGAGACTATAACTAGCCACCTCTCGTTGCCATTACCTCACATCAGACCAAATAACCAAACCATTGTTATACAACTACGATGACGTAATAATAATAATGAGTAATAATAATAATAAAAGATAAACAGATACAGTACACGAGTATATAGTAGTAACAATAGACTTTTCGTAATGATGGTTAACTTAATTTTAATCCATTTTTCGATCGCCCACCAACTCAAACACATTTTCCATTACATTTTCTATTACACCCAAATGCATGACCGGAAAATGGAGGTAAGGGACGGGTTTTCTCCTCCACTGACCCATGGGATTCGTAGAGTAAACGGAACCAGAAGGGACAGAAGGCCACGTACTGAACTAGACGTCATCTCAACTCCATCACCAATTCTTTTCTTTTATTTAAGGAATGTTTAGCTAAGTCTCCGTTTCTCCGAGGTGATAAAGACGAACTGTTAGGTTAGTTTAGTCCTTTGTTTATCATTACGTCTTCATCTTTGACTACTGCTTTTAAGGGCGTGGGGTTTTTACGGGGGGAGGAGGAGGGGGAAAAAGTGAAAAAAAGGACTCAGCAGCCAATGTGCAGGTAGGAAAAATATACACTGTACAAGGGTCCTAGAGATCCCACACTTGCTATTTATTGACTTATTTTGTTTTATATTACATACACTGTTTTTTTTAGTTGTAGGGGGAAGGAGGGGTTACCTTTATTCATTTATATATGTACTTATTTTGACTTTGAGCCACAATTCAGTTAACCGGTTTGCCTATGTCCTACCGTAACCGTAAGCTTCATCTCTCTAGGTCACACCTCATGCAAGCTCAGATTTGTTCCTCATTAAATATTTACATCGTTGCCCCTTATTACCGTAAAGCCACACCTCTATCATACGGTCTAAGTAACTACTACAGCCCGTTCGTGTTAACTTGGCGACTAACCTCCGCCTCTTTGTTACTCAGCCAATTGTATTCCTTCTCCAACCACAGCACTAATAGCGTTTAAAGGAAGGTTAGGTTAGGTTAGGTTAGGTTAGATTAGAGTAGATTAGATTAGGTTAAATTAGGTTAGGTTAAGTTAGATTAGAAAGGTTAGGTTAAATTAGGTTAAGTTAGGCTAGGCTAGGTTAGATTAGGTTAAATTAGGTTAAGTTAGATTATTTTAGGTTAAGTTAGGTTAGGTTAAGTTAGGTTAGGTTTGGTTAGGTTAGGTTAGGAAGGTAGTCAGTATTATGCATCGCAAGGGGTGGAAGGGGCGGAGTTTTTACGTCAAGTTAAAACGACCAGGCTTGAGTGGTAAGCTCGACAGTGTACCGCCTCGTAAGTCACCTTCATAGAAATTGTGGTAGATGGAAACCTGAGTATTGACCTAATAGACTTTTAATTTTTTTGTTTTGTTTTTATATTTTGCTTACTGGCTCTTCTACTAGATAATTATTCATTCATTCATTCATCTGTTCGTGCATGCATTTTTTTTTTCTCTCTCTCTCTCTCTCTCAGGGTGGGGTTATCTAAAGGACACACACACACACACACACACACACACACACACACACGTAGGTCTCAATAAGAGAGTGACAAGAGCGGGTCACAAGCCAGAGGAACACGAGACACATACACACAAACAGACACAGACAAAACTGCATCATTTGTTGATCCTGTTGAAGTTTTTATCGTATTTTTGCATACACTTTAGACCTACTAAGCGTATAACTACCTAAGACCCGACCCTCGCCCTACACTGTCCTAAGGAGCGGCAAGGACTCCACGCAGGGACGTTTCTTGCCCTTGAGGGAGGGTACGGGAGGCGAGCGACACCTTGGATTTTGAGATTGTTGATATGAAGAGGTGGTAGTCTGGTGAGGGACTGAGGGAAGGATGGATGACACCTGCTTGTCATGTCCTTTCGCCGCCTCCCTCTGCGTCGATAGTGAGTTTGGAAG
Source organism: Metacarcinus magister (assembly GCA_029783475.1). NCBI lineage: Eukaryota > Metazoa > Arthropoda > Malacostraca > Decapoda > Cancridae > Metacarcinus > Metacarcinus magister. The sequence goes on from JAPQNM010000023.1 coordinate 4,052,917, forward strand.
GGAAGGGTAGGTACTGGGACGTAACTTGTGGCTCCGTCCCTCGCCGGACCGTGGGGTTGGTGCAGGAGTCTCGTATCTTCCTGCCTAACACCAAGCACCTGAAGCATTCATCGGTGAGGCGTCCCAGCGTCCCTTTGATGGTCCGTCCTGAGGTTTGTTCAATCGCTCGTTCGTCTAAAGCTGTGTTGGTGTGGGGTGGTCGGGGGAGAGGCGTCGGAGCCACAGTGTATGATGTACAGTGTGGTGATGGCTGCCGTGTTTAGCACCTGGCCGCCCAGGGTGAGGAAGTGTTGTATGTGTGGGCAGGGTGGGGGCGTAGCGGTGCGCCGGGGAGGAGCGGTGGTCGGCGGCGGGGCTGGCCAGGCTGGGCAAGTCCTGCGGCACCAAGTGATGGTGGTGGAGAATGGTGGTGGTGGGGTTGGTGGTGATGGCCGCCGCCTGCCACCAGCGGGCTAACCTCACGCCGCTGACGCACGCCCGGCGGCGCGCCCACGGCTACTGACACTGTACACTATGTGGCGACCAATGTAGAGACTTATGATTAGTATTTACGGGTATGAAAGACAAACAGCGCCGGCACGGGAGCACCGGCTTGGACGCGACGCCGCTACACTCGTCCTAGAGACCTGAAGGCTGGCGATCCCCTCGGGGACACCAAGGCTGCAACGCACTGCCGATATGTGCCGACCAACCCGTCACGGGGGGGTCAAAAGAGGTCCTCGGCCAGGGTGAGGCAGGTCCCGAACAGCTCTGTCTCGTACCGGGCCAGCTGGTGCAGCAGACTGGCACTCGGGTGCACGGCGGAGCGGGCGCCCTTCACATAGTAAAAGGCGTCCTCCAGGGTGCACCGCCGCTCCGTCATCAGGATGCCCATCACTACGGCGGCGGCGCGCGTCAGGCCCTGATCACAGTGCACCAACACACACCCGCCCAAAGACCGAGCCTCGCCCACGAAGGCCATGATGGTGGGCAGCGACGCCAGCAGGTCTGCACCCTCGTCCCCCTCGGCAGCGGGGTCCTCAGACACGGGCACCAGCAGGTAGTTCATGGCAGGCAGGACGCGGGGCGGCAGACGCTCCGTCACGTCCACGATGTGTGTGATGCGCAGCGCCGACAGCACGCGAGAGTCTGCCGCCATCTCGGCGTGGCCCAAGTACAGCTGGTGCGGCACCACCTGGGCGGGGTACCACGGGGTGGGGTCAGAAGGCGGCCCCACACCTTCCTCCAGCAGGTGTGGACAAATAGCTTCCAGCACCATCCACCCGCCCACTACCACCAGCGGATCCAGCTTCTGTCGCCGCAGCTCATGGTACAGCTTGGCCAGGGGGTCGGTGTCCCCGGCGGGCGGTGTGGCTGTGCGCGGCCGGTCGTCATACAGCACGATGGTGTTGACCAGGCGCGGGTCAGGGGCGGTGTGCAGGGCGCCGTGCCATCGCGCCGAGCAGAGTCTCCGCTTCGTGAAGGTCGCGGCGCCCCGGCAATCCAGCAGCAGCAGGTAGTTTGGGTTGGCGGCGTAGGGCGCATAGAAACCATCCGTCAGCAGGTTGTGTAGGGCAGCGGGCGTGATGCAGCCAGGCGGCGCCAGGCCCCAGTCCAACGGCTCCGGTGCTTGCCGCACGGCACGTTCTGCCGCCCACGACTCTGAAACACCAACACCAATATGTTAGGGGAGGAGGACGGGAGGACGGGAGGGTAGGGGGCCAAGGGCGGGAATAACAGGTGCAAGACGGATAGCATCTTTAAGTAACAAGAGCGATTTAAGCTCACTACTCCCGCCCTGTGAGCTGCACCAAGGCAGGTATAGTGTTTGCCGATGATCAGCGAGCACCATATAGATAGTTTCCCTTAAATACTGCACAGTCGTGAGCGTGGGTGGGAGTGTGGGTGTCCAGGTAGTCTGTTTCCCTCCCACGCTACCAAACAATCGTGTAACATTGCTGCCCTAGCTGTATGAGGGAAGGTAATAGTCATCATGATCTCATTCGGTTTTTCTTTTTCTCAGACAGACACTGCTAAGCTACCACCACCACCACCACCACCACCACCACGACTGTCCCCTGCAAAGGTAAGGAAATAACAGCACTTGTACCTATAATTCCAATAGTATAATCACCCAATACGTCATCTGCGCTACATCCACACTACATGAAAATACACCTAAACCACATCACTAAGTAAGTAAATCCGTAAAACAACACCAAGAAAAGTAATAGATAAAAAAAATAGGAAGAAACCCCCCCCCCACCTCCTAAACATTAATTTCCCCGTAATAACTGTTTCTGATTTGGTCATTGGCTTCATTTTCACAAGAGTTTTAGGAGATCAAGGTGACGTCTGCAGGAATAATCAATAGGTGCAAGTTTTAAGCGGATCACATGATAAAATGAGACCTGCTTCCTGAGTGGCTGAGCGGCTAGTGACGTCACACTCACCTCCGCCAATCACAAACTCGTACCCGGAATTTAGTTTTCGTCACTATTATTAAATTCTTGGCTGTGATTCCATGACTTCTTTCGAGATTGAAGGCAAAAAAAAAAAGATTTGTGAGATGGAAAGTATTATTATTATTATTATTACTATTATCATTATTACTTATATACTGTCATCGTATTATACTTAAAAACGGAGTGAGAGAGGGTTGGGGCGCCTCTCCTGTGCATTGTATCACCCTAGTATGTGTGTGTGTGTGTGTGTGTGTGTGTGTGTGTGTGTGTGTAGATAGGGAAGGGATATCAGTTTTCCCAGAATCCTCGTAGATTTGCTTTGCTCCGTCTAGGTTATCTCACTTTAAAGCCGGGATACCATTCAGGGTTATAGGTGCACATCATTATTATTATTATTATTATTATTGTTGTTGTTGTTGTTGTGTAAGACATTTAATTCATTTCTTTTGTCTTGGGTTTCTCTATTTTGTTTCTATTCTATTTTTACCTCTTTCCTTCCTTCCTTCCTTCCTTTCTTCCTTCCTTCCTTCCTTCCTTCCTTCCTTCCTTCCTTCCTTCCTTCCTTCCTTCCTTCCTTTCTGATCAAAGGTTTAGCAGAAACAGACAAATTCTCTCTCATACATACATGCAT
>JAPQNM010000023.1:4063491-4070991 GCA_029783475.1 Metacarcinus magister
TGCATTACGATCACCTAGAGCAAAACAAAACAAACACAAACAAAATAGAAAAACACAGTTGGTACTCTCTCTCTCTCTCTCTCTCTCTCTCTCTCTCTCTCTCTCTCTCTCTCTCTCTCTCTCTCTCTCTCTCTCTCTCTCTCTCTCTCTAACTCTTTCATAGCTCACAGCCAATCAAATTGCAGCATCCCCGCTAAGTCTTTCCTGATTGGCTAAGAGGAAGCGAGAGAGACACCATTCTGTGATCTGATTGGTGGAGAGAAAAGCAGCATATAGCGAGGCTCCAGCTGATTGGTCGCTCTTCACTGGCTTGCCTTTGACCTACATCGAGGCTGCCTGACCTTTTTTTTCCCCTCTCCTCTATTTTTTTCTTCCCCATCTTTTTTTCCCCTTCTCAGTATATTTATAGATTCTTGTTTCTAACTAGTTTATCATTTTATTTCCCTCTTTCTTTCCCCTTTCTTTTCCCTTTTTATTTCCTATCTTTTTTTTTCCCTTAATATATTTACAAAATCCTCTCTTCTATCTATTTTATTATTTTTATTTTCCTTTTTTTTTCCCTCTTCCACGTCTGTTAGTTTTCATATTCCTGTCTCTGTGTAGCTATTTTGGGTGAGGGGAGGAGGGAGGGAAGGTGGGTGGGGGGGGGTGAGGGGAGGGGAGGGGAGGGGAGAGAGATAGTTCTGAATGGGGAGAGAGAAAGGAGGGGAGAGGAGGGAACAGTGAAGTGTACGAGAGGAGAAAAGAAAGGGAAAGAGAGAAGGGGGGGGGGTAATGTGAGTATTTGATTGGAGAAAGAGAGAAGAAAAAAAAAGGAGAGAGAGAGAGAGGGGGGGGGGGGTAAAGGAGGCTATGTGAGTGAAAGAGACTAGTGAAAAGGCTATTTTTAAGGGAGAGGGAAAGTGCTTAGAGAGAGAGAGAGAGAGAGAGAGAGAGAGAGAGAGAGAGAGAGAGAGAGAGAGAGAGAGAGAGAGAGAGAGAGAGAGAGAGAGAGAGAGAGAGAGAGAGATTTTGAGTCAAGAAAGTGAAAAAAAGAGGAATGAAGGGAAAATGAGAGGATTTGTCAGTGAGGTAGGAGGAGGAAGAGGAGGAGGAGGAGGAGGAGGAGGAGGAGGAGGAAGAAGAAGAAGAAGAAAAAGAAGAAGAAAAACAGGAAGAGGAAGACAAGTTTTTCGTATGTAAATAATTGTTAAGATATTTTGAAAGCTTAATTTAACCCATTCAGTTCTTGCGGCACACCGTATGTGCCAGCAGCGTCTCCCTCTCCTGTGTTTGCGGCACGACGTCTGTGCCAAGAGCTACTACTATCATTATGAATATTTTCACTAGTACTAATAAATACTGAATTTTCCTTTTTTTAAAATTACTTTCTTCCTCGTTTTCTCGAAAGCTATTAGAGATATTGGAAATATCATTGCATCATCTGATACACCTAATTCAACTGTACAACTGATATTATGAATATTTGTTCTATGACTAATAATTACGCAGTAAAATAAAACCGTATTTTTATATAATAACATGACTTTCCTCGTCATTTTCTTGAAAGCTATTAGAGATATTGGAAATATAATTGCAGCATCTGATAGACCTAATTAAACTGTACAACTGATATTATGAATATTTGTTTTATGACTAATAATTACGCAGTAAAATGAAACTTAATTTTTATTTAAAAACATGACTTTCCTCCTCATTTTCTCGAAAGCTATTAGAGATATTGGAAATATCATTGCAGCATCTGATAGACCTAATTAAACTGTAAAACTGAAATTATGAATATTTGTTCTATGACTAATAATTACGCAGTAAAATTAAACTTTATATTTATATAAAAACATGACTTTCCTTCTAATTTTCTCGAAAGCTATTAGGGATATTGAAAATATCATTACAGCATCTGATACACCTAATTAAACTGTACAACTGTCATTATGAATATTTGTTCTATGACTAATAATAACTCAGTAAAATGAAACTTAATATTTTTATATAAACAACTTTTCTCCTCATTTCCTCGAAAGCTATTAGAGATATTGGAAATATCATTGCAGCATCTGATACACCTAATTAAACTGTACAACTGTCATTATTAATATTTCTGCTATGACTAATAATTACGCAGTAAAATGAAACTTAATATTTATATAAAAACATGAATTTCCTCCTCATTTTCTCGAAAGCTATTAGAGATATTGGAAATATCATTGCATCATCTGATAGAGCTAATTAAGCTGTAAAACTGAAATTATGAATATTTGTTCTATGACTAATAATTACGCAGTAAAATGAAACTTAATATTTATATAAAAACATGATTTTCCTCCTCATTTTCCCGAAAGCTATTAGAGATATTGGAAATATCATTGCAGCATCTGATACACCTAATTAAACTGTACAACTCTCATTATGAATATTTTTTCTATGACTAATAATTACGCAGTAAAATGAAACTTAATATTTATATAAAAACATGATTTTCCTCCTCATTTTCTCGAGAGCTATTAGAGATATTGGAAATATCATTGCAGCATCTGATAGACCTAATTAAACTGTAAAACTGAAATTATGAATATTTGTTCTATGACTAATAATTACGCAGTAAAATGAAACTTAATATTTATATAAAAACATGATTTTCCTCCTCATTTTCCCGAAAGCTATTAGAGATATTGGAAATATCATTGCAGCATCTGATACACCTAATTAAACTGTACAACTGTCATTATTAATATTTCTTCTATGACTAATAATTACGCAGTAAAATGAAACTTAATATTTATATAAAAACATGAATTTCCTCCTCATTTTCTCGAAAGCTATTAGAGATATTGGAAATATCATTGCAGTATCTGATAGACCTAATTAAATTGTAAAACTGAAATTATGAATATTTGTTCTATGACTAATAATTACGCAATAAAATGAAACTTAATATTTATATAAAAACATGAATTTCCTCCTCATTTTCTCGAAATCTATTAGAGATATTGGAAATATCATTGCAGCATCTGATAGACCTAATTAAACTGTAAAACTGAAATTATGAATATTTGTTCTATGACTAATAATTACGCAGTAAAATGAAACTTAATATTTATATAAAAACATGACTTTCCTCCTCATTTTCCCGAAAGCTATTAGAGATATTGGAAATACCATTGCAGCATCTGATACACCTAATTAAACTGTACAACTCTCATTATGAATATTTTTTCTATGACTAATAATTACGCAGTAAAATGAAACTTAATATTTATATAAAAACATGATTTTCCTCCTCATTTTCTCGAAAGCTATTAGAGATATTGGAAATATCATTGCAGCATCTGATAGACCAAATTAAAATCTACTACTGTCATTATGAATATTTTCACTAGTACTAATAAATACTGAATTTTACTTTTTTTTAAATTACTTTCTTCCTCGTTTTCTCGAAAGCTATTAGAGATATTGGAAATATCATTGCATCATCTGATACACCTAATTCAACTGTACAACTGATATTATGAATATTTGTTCTATGACTAATAATTACGCAGTAAAATAAAACCGTATTTTTATATAATAACATGACTTTCCTCGTCATTTTCTTGAAAGCTATTAGAGATATTGGAAATATAATTGCAGCATCTGATGGACCTAATTAAACTTTACAACTGATATTATGAATATTTGTTCTATGACTAATAATTACGCAGTAAAATGAAACTTAATTTTTATTTAAAAACATGAATTTCCTCCTCATTTTCTCGAAAGCTATTAGAGATATTGGAAATATCATTGCAGCATCTGATAGACCTAATTAAACTGTAAAACTGAAATTATGAATATTTGTTCTATGACTAATAATTACGCAGTAAAATTAAACTTTATATTTATATAAAAACATGACTTTCCTTCTAATTTTCTCGAAAGCTATTAGGGATATTGAAAATATCATTACAGCATCTGATACACCTAATTAAACTGTACAACTGTCATTATGAATATTTGTTCTATGACTAATAATAACTCAGTAAAATGAAACTTAATATTTTTATATAAAACATAACTTTTCCTCCTCATTTTCTCGAAAGCTATTAGAGATATTGGAAATATCATTGCAGCATCTGATACACCTAATTAAACTGTACAACTGTCATTATTAATATTTCTTCTATGACTAATAATTACGCAGTAAAATGAAACTTAATATTTATATAAAAACATGAATTTCCTCCTCATTTTCTCGAAAGCTATTAGAGATATTGGAAATATCATTGCAGTATCTGATAAACCTAATTAAACTGTAAAACTGAAATTATGAATATTTGTTCTATGACTAATAATTACGCAATAAAATGAAACTTAATATTTATATAAAAACATGAATTTCCTCCTCATTTTCTCGAAATCTATTAGAGATATTGGAAATATCATTGCAGCATCTGATAGACCTAATTAAACTGTAAAACTGAAATTATGAATATTTGTTCTATGACTAATAATTACGCAGTAAAATGAAACTTAATATTTATATAAAAACATGACTTTCCTCCTCATTTTCCCGAAAGCTATTAGAGATATTGGAAATACCATTGCAGCATCTGATACACCTAATTAAACTGTACAACTCTCATTATGAATATTTTTTCTATGACTAATAATTACGCAGTAAAATGAAACTTAATATTTATATAAAAACATGATTTTCCTCCTCATTTTCTCGAAAGCTATTAGAGATATTGGAAATATCATTGCAGCATCTGATAGACCAAATTAAAATCTACTACTGGCATTATGAATATTTTCACTAGTACTAATAAATACTGAATTTTACTTTTTTTTAAAATTACTTTCTTCCTCGTTTTCTCGAAAGCTATTAGAGATATTGGAAATATCATTGCATCATCTGATACACCTAATTCAACTGTACAACTGATATTATGAATATTTGTTCTATGACTAATAATTACGCAGTAAAATAAAACCGTATTTTTATATAATAACATGACTTTCCTCGTCATTTTCTTGAAAGCTATTAGAGATATTGGAAATATAATTGCAGCATCTGATGGACCTAATTAAACTTTACAACTGATATTATGAATATTTGTTCTATGACTAATAATTACGCAGTAAAATGAAACTTAATTTTTATTTAAAAACATGACTTTCCTCCTCATTTTCTCGAAAGCTATTAGAGATATTGGAAATATCATTGCAGCAACTGATAGACCTAATTAAACTGTAAAACTGAAATTATGAATATTTGTTCTATGACTAATAATTACGCAGTAAAATTAAACTTTATATATATATAAAAACATGACTTTCCTTCTAATTTTCATGAAAGCTATTAGAGATATTGAAAATATTATTACAGCATCTGATACACCTAATTAAACTGTACAACTGTCATTATGAATATTTGTTCTATGACTAATAATAACTCAGTAAAATGAAACTTAATATTTTTATATAAACATAACTTTTCTCCTCATTTCCTCGAAAGCTATTAGAGATATTGGAAATATCATTGCAGCATCTGATACACCTAATTAAACTGTACAACTGTCATTATTAATATTTCTGCTATGACTAATAATTACGCAGTAAAATGAAACTTAATATTTATATAAAAACATGAATTTCCTCCTCATTTTCTCGAAAGCTATTAGAGATATTGGAAATATCATTGCAGCATCTGATAGACCTAATTAAAATGTAAAACTGAAATTATGAATATTTGTTCTATGACTAATAATTACGCAGTAAAATGAAACTTAATATTTATATAAAAACATGACTTTCCTCCTCATTTTCCTGAAAGCTATTAGAGATATTGGAAATATCATTGCAGCATCTGATACACCTAATTAAACTGTACAACTCTCATTATGAATATTTTTTCTATGACTAATAATTACGCAGTAAAATGAAACTTAATATTTATATAAAAACATGATTTTCCTCCTCATTTTCTCGAAAGCTATTAGAGATATTGGAAATATCATTGCAGCATCTGATAGACCAAATTAAAATCTACTACTATCATTATGAATATTTTCACTAGTACTAATAAATACTGAATTTTACTTTTTTTAAAATTACTTTCTTCCTCGTTTTCTCGAAAGCTATTAGAGATATTGGAAATATCATTGCATCATCTGATACACCTAATTCAACTGTACAACTGATATTATGAATATTTGTTCTATGACTAATAATTACGCAATAAAATAAAACCGTATTTTTATATAATAACATGACTTTCCTCGTCATTTTCTTGAAAGCTATTAGAGATATTGGAAATATAATTGCAGCATCTGATAGACCTAATTAAACTGTACAACTGATATTATGAATATTTGTTTTATGACTAATAATTACGCAGTAAAATGAAACTTAATTTTTATTTAAAAACATGACTTTCCTCCTCATTTTCTCGAAAGCTATTAGAGATATTGGAAATATCATTGCAGCATCTGATAGACCTAATTAAACTGTAAAACTGAAATTATGAATATTTGTTCTATGACTAATAATTACGCAGTAAAATTAAACTTTATATTTATATAAAAACATGACTTTCCTTCTAATTTTCTCGAAAGCTATTAGGGATATTGAAAATATCATTACAGCATCTGATACACCTAATTAAACTGTACAACTGTCATTATGAATATTTGTTCTATGACTAATAATAACTCAGTAAAATTAAACTTAATATTTTTATATAAACATAACTTTTCTCCTCATTTCCTCGAAAGCTATTAGAGATATTGGAAATATCATTGCAGCATCTGATACACCTAATTAAACTGTACAACTGTCATTATTAATATTTCTTCTATGACTAATAATTACGCAGTAAAATGAAACTTAATATTTATATAAAAACATGAATTTCCTCCTCATTTTCTCGAAAGCTATTAGAGATATTGGAAATATCATTGCAGTATCTGATAGACCTAATTAAACTGTAAAACTGAAATTATGAATATTTGTTCTATGACTAATAATTACGCAATAAAATGAAACTTAATATTTATATAAAAACATGAATTTCCTCCTCATTTTCTCGAAATCTATTAGAGATATTGGAAATATCATTGCAGCATCTGATAGACCTAATTAAACTGTAAAACTGAAATTATGAATATTTGTTCTATGACTAATAATTACGCAGTAAAATGAAACTTAATATTTATATAAAAACATGACTTTCCTCCTCATTTTCCCGAAAGCTATTAGAGATATTGGAAATACCATTGCAGCATCTGATACACCTAATTAAACTGTACAACTCTCATTATGAATATTTTTTCTATGACTAATAATTACGCAGTAAAATGAAACTTAATATTTATATAAAAACATGATTTTCCTCCTCATTTTCTCGAAAGCTATTAGAGATATTGGAAATATCATTGCAGCATCTGATAGACCAAATTAAAATCTACTACTGGCATTATGAATATTTTCACTAGTACTAATAAATACTGAATTTTACTT
>JAPQNM010000023.1:4083491-4093491 GCA_029783475.1 Metacarcinus magister
CCTCTTCCTCCTCCTCCTCCTCTTCCTCCTCCTCTTCCTCCTCCTCCTCCTCTTCCTCCTCCTCCTCCTCCTCCTCTTCCTCCTCCTCCTCCTCCTCCTCCTCCTTCGTCTCTTTCATTCCACCCCTCCTCCCTCTAGTTCTTTCGTCCTCCCTTCACTTACTCACCCTCCCTCCCCTCTTACCCTCCATGTCTCCATCTCTCTCCATGTCACTCTCCCTTGTTCTCTCTCTCTCTCTCTCTCTCTCTCTCTCTCTCTCTCTCTCTCTCTCTCTCTCTCTCCTGTCCACCACCACCACTAGAATTTAAATTCCAGTTAACTGAGAGAGAGAGAGAGAGAGAGAGAGAGAGAGAGAGAGAGAGTGAGAGAGAGAGAGAGAGAGAGAGAGAGAGAGAGAGAGAGAGAGAGAGAGAGAGAGAGAATATACATTGAGAAAACTATAGGAGAAGTGCCTTATGTCTTTCTCACTCAGTAAAGAAAGAAAGAAAATAGCACACACACACACACACACACACACACACACACACACACACACACACACACGAACATTTATAATCTGTCAGTAAGCCTGTGTTCCCCTCTGACCGTGACTTTACAGCTCTTCCCCTTCCTTCCCCTCCTTTCCCCTTTCTTCTTCCTCCCTTCCCTCTCTTTACCCTTCTCTGCACCTTCCTCTCATATAGTCCAACCCTATCCCTCTACCCCTTCCTCTCTACTCCCCTCCCTTCTTCCCCTCTCTATTCTCATTTGGTGGAAGAGGGAATAGGGTGTAGATAGTACATACTTCATCTCAAGGTCACACTTCACCCCTACCTACCTCCCCTCACCCTAACTATACCCTTGCTTATTTCCCCTCACTCTTCTCTTCACCCCTAGCATCCTTCCCTCACCCCCGTCCTCATCCCTGTCTCCCTGCCTACCTCCCTGTACCCTCACTACACCCCTACCACCCTCCCCTCACTCCCTTCTTCATCCCTTCCTCCTCCTCCTCCCCTCTGCATCACCTGGTAGCCTGATTACGTTTTTTTTTCCCCACACCTGTAGTTAATGAGGAGGAGGAAGCAATTAGCCTCCAGAGGGGAAAATGTGGGAGAGAAGGTGATGGAGTGGGAAAAGGGACAGATTATGCCTTCCACTCCATAAAGAAAAGGAAAACTATAACTGAACTATAACTTAAACTATAAAGGAAGAGGGAGAAAGAAATATATACCTATGATTTTGATGAGTGATTGATTTCTCTCTCTGCCATAATGAACACTTGCTAAGTATTCATTAATTAGCTTGCCTGGCGATGGCTTCATGGCTGTATTTATATTTACGATTAGAACACACACACACACACACTCTCTCTCTCTCTCTCTCTCTCTCTCTCTCTCTCTCTCTCTCTCTCTCTCTCTCTCTCTCTCTCTCTCTCTCTCTCTCTCTCCAAAAGTAGTACTGTATATAGGTTCTAGACGGGTGCTGATCCTACTTGAGGCAGTGCTGAGTAAAGGAGTTCAGAGGCGTACGATGCTATTATGTTTGTACAGTTAAGTTATACTACACACGAGGCTTCACTTTAGGCTGTGTGACTCATCTTCATCATCATCATCATCATCATCCTCTTGGAGTACACTGCAAGACAAAGACCTCTCCTCCTCAAACCTTCTTCATTCATCTCTATCGGTCTATCAGCTGCCTGGCAATGTCTATGTTTAAAAGAATGCATGTAATTGATTATCAGAGAGTATTTAGATGAGTTTTCCTTATAATCTTGTAATACGTATATAGCCTATGTGTGATAAATTTGTATTAGCAGTCATTAACAGTTCGCTTCACAATACATGTGAACGTTACATGTGTTAAGCTGGCATGCACAAGTGTGGTGTTATAGTGAGGTTAAAAGGCGTACACGTGGCAAGGTGTGCACAGCTTCAGGTCGTAGTGCTCAGTGTGCTGTGTTGTGTGTAGAGTGTGTGCTGCTCTAGTGTGCTGCAACCTAACACATTATTACAGCATTAGCAGTGTAATATTAACTGTTCCTCACTATATATTGTACTGTTCACATAACGTATATCAACACCCTATACGAAGAACATAAGAACATTGGGTATAATATTTAGTATGTTCTCCCTGAAATGAGTACAAGACATTCATTTTCTCTTACTAAACTACCAACAAGTATTAGTAACCACACTTAAAACATCAACTAATATGCTATAGCAGTGTATATTTAATACCATTCCAAGTAACTAGATGCATAACATTGTGTAATATGAGTATAATTTAACCAGAAGAGTCACTTAAAACATAAACTCACATACTACAGCAGTACACATTTAATACAATTCCAAGTAACTAAATCATTGTTATTATATAAATTGATTATAATTAAGCCAGAAAAGACTATGTAATGATAATAGAAGTGTGTTATAAGACAAGTTAATGCTAATAGGAGAGTGTTACAAGGTTGTGTTGGTATTCCTGCCATTGTTTACACGCAAGCAGCTGTGTGGGTGACTGCCTCCACCTGTCACCTGCTTTTCACCTGTGTTTACCGATCAAACATGCCGCACGATACACCAAACAACCCAGGTCAGTACATACATACACCTTACCCATTAAAACAATATTAAAATAACCTAGAAAGTCGAGAAATATGTATGTGATATGTATGGCTGCCAGTTTGTCTCTCTCTTGATTGCAAAACCAGATCTGGAACAAGGGAAAAAAAATCTCAGGTCAGTCTCTAGATACACCTAAGGTATTAAAGTAATGTTGAAATAAGCCAGAAAGCCAAGCCATATGTGTGCTGTGTGTAGCTGTCAGTCTCAGTATGTGTGTGTGTGTGTGCGTGTTTAACAGGAAATAAACGTGGGTGTATTTAGGTAAAGGCTGTGTATGTATAATTGACTGTATTAATTGTTCCTAGAAGGGTAATTGTGTATGTGTGTGTGTGTGTGTGTGTGTGTTTGTTGTATGTGGATTAATATGGGATTGTGTGTTTGTGTGGGTGTAAGAATGGTGTTTAGTTATGCTTGTTAATACGTATCAATGGCTTATGTGACCTTGTTCTGTCCTTGTGTGTGTGTGTGTGTGTGTGTGTGTTGTTCCAGCTGTTGTCTTCATTATAACACACACTTTATTTTCTGATGCATTTAATTTCTGATATCACCATTTACTATTAAGGCAATCAGTAGGTTATTGAGTAGTGATGTATTAATGGTGAATTTAGTAACAGTTTTGAAGTTTATACACATATTACAGCATTACCCACGAATATATATATCTTTTATATACCTTTTATTGCTAATACAATTTTCAGGTATTAAAATTGAATGAAAGAATTAGGAGTTAAGCGGATATGAGAATAGTTGGTATTTTTCGCTTCATTTGCCTCTCCCAAATTCATAGCAATATTATAAATTATTATTATTTTTGTGTGTGTGTGTGTGTAATTCACTGTACAGTCTGCTGCTGGTCTCTCTCGAGACAGCCGGCCGTCCCCCTATGGAACGAGCTCAGAGCTCATACTGACCAATCTTTGGGTTGGACCGAGACCACTCACACACAACACACCGGGACAACGAGATCACAACTCCTCGACTTACATCCCGTACCTACTCACTGCTAGGTGAACAGGGGCTACACGTGAAAGGAGACACACCCAAATAATCTCCGTCCGCCCAGGGGTGTGTGTGTGTGTGTGTGTGTGGTGTGTGTGTGTGTGTGTGTGTGTGTGTGTTAGGCCATTCTTGGATGCTATTCTACTATGTTGTTTATTTTGCAATTGCAGCCTTTCTAAAATTTTCCTTACCTCTTTTATTTTCCACCAATGTAAGCGATATTGTAACTTATACTGGTCTTGTGTTCTCGGCAAAGGTTTGGATAGGTTGTAAACTATAGGTTAGGTTTTCGCCTCGCCCAAAAATCCCAATTCCCGCTGTGACCATAATTATTAACGGGAAAAGGAAGATGAAGTCAATTTTGGAAACGCTGCATTTGTGAAAGAATTATGATAGATAAAAAAGTGTCGTTGAATGATCTAAAGCAATACAAAAAAATCTCTCTAATATTGACATGATTTAGGGAGGTGTTGATATGTGTCACTAATTTCATAGGTTGGTATCAGTGTTCCGGGAATTATTTTATATGAATAACACCAGTTCGAGGTAATAGTCATGTGTACTCCAGCAGGATAAGACACATACATACTCCTTACCTTGTTATTCTCTGTAACGAACACTCATTCTTGGGGTGTAACAGGAGGTAAGCGGAAAATATCTGTTCGGGTGTGTGGATGTACAGTGTGGGTGTGATCCGACGAGCATTGCTGGGTACAAGGATGGCTTAGTGCTGTAGGGGGGAGGTGGAGGTATTAGATGAATTATTGTTCAAGTGAAAGTGAAAGTTGTTGACATTAAAAGTTAATGTTGGGGAAAGAAATAATTTTATACGTATTCCTAACACATGGATGAATGTAGCAACATATAGTTTTAGTATATATATTTTTTGTATATATATATTATATATATATATGTGTGTGTGTGTGGGTGTGTGTGTGTGTGTGTGTGTTTCACGTGATAAAGAGTCTGATCAAAGATTATAGAAGTAAAATTAGGGGAAAAATGAACCCCATTATATGTTAGTGTTTAAACAAGGCAATAGAATTAATCAAAGTTTGAAAGAGGGAAAGAACTTTTTGAAGATATGCTCTCCCAATCTTGTCCTCCTCAACACTATCCACTCCAAGGATAACTGTGTGACTTGGGTGGTGGTGTGCGGGTGCTCCCAGGATTGTGTTAGTGTAGTACAGGCGGTATCCTCTAACTCCTCACTTGAAGTAGGTTATGATTAGGTTCAGTTCGGTTAGGTAGGTACAAATCTGATACCATTTGTTCATGTATTATATTATTGAAGTGTTTGCAAGTTGTGTGTGTGGGAGATGAGGATGATTTCAATTTAATTGCTTGTATCTCCACTGAAAAAAACATGGTGTACTTGTAAAGAATTTGGGCAACGTGATAAGATTAAAGTCGTAAAATTGTTAAGATAAGGCAGCGTTTGAAGAGCTGTTACGGACTGACTGACATCATTAGTTACAAAAAGTACTGATACACACTTGTTGGATGGAAAGAAAATTAGTCATCACATTAGACTCTTGTTAGTATTGGTTAGGTTGGTACCCGTGAGTCACAACAGATAAAATATTACTAAGAAAAAAAAAGATTAGACAGATAGCTATTGTTATATATGTATTGCACACGAGAACTAAGTAGGTAGAGAGGGCAGGGGAGTGATGTGTGATGTATGGTGTGAGGGAATGATGATAGGGCGTGTGATGTTGAAAGTAAAGGTGTAAGATAAGAGTTGAAGATAGACTCATATACACATGTTTGTACTGTACCTCATATTGACTCCTGCTCTTGCTCCAGTTTCTCTAATGATAATATAAAAAGAACCATTACTCCACTCCATTCCATTTCAAAGTATATTAAAGCAAAAGTCAACTGCTTCCATATAAACAAGCAAATATATAATAATAAGAAAAAATAACACATTCCCACTGAACTTATTGATCTTACAGCACTTCAAAAAATATACCAAACCAAGGAAATGAAACAAAATATTTAAGTTACAATAGGAATATCCAAGGCGGAATGTGCTCAATAGTAAGATAAGGTACTTGAACGAGGAAACACAAGATAATGATTGCAACAGTAAGCAGATATATATATAAAAAAAATGCAGGAGAGAGGAGCAAATACCAATAATATATCAATGTGACTGAAGTGAAAATGATTAGATATATAAGATGAGAGAGAGAGAGAGAGAGAGAGAGAAGAGAGAGAGAGAGAGAGAGAGAGAGAGAGAGAGATGAACACGTAGCAGTGACTTTGCAGTTTCATTGTAAGAAAGCTCAGAAGAGATTATCACACGTAGGATTACCATCATCACCATCACCATCACCATCACCATCATCATCATCACCATCATCATCATCATCATCATCACCATCATCATCATCATCATCATCATCAGCATTACTATTATGGGTGAGGCGTGTTGACCATTCTATTCATGTTCTGCTTTGTATTGAAGTATGGGATGTGAAGAGGTAATGTGTTAAGAGGCTTGCCCTAGTGATACAAAAAGGGGATTAGGATGAGGAAGGGATA
Source organism: Metacarcinus magister (assembly GCA_029783475.1). Taxonomy (NCBI): domain Eukaryota; kingdom Metazoa; phylum Arthropoda; class Malacostraca; order Decapoda; family Cancridae; genus Metacarcinus; species Metacarcinus magister. The sequence goes on from JAPQNM010000023.1 coordinate 4,089,650, forward strand.
GTGTTGAGTGCCTCTGTGTGTGTGTGTGTGTGTGTGTGTGTGAGATAATTTCTATACTTTATTTAATTCTTTATTATTTTTTTTCACAATACGTTACGCTTTTGTTTTGTTTTATATAGAGCAAATGCATTGATTATTATTATTATTATATTCATGTATTTATTTATGGTAGTATATAAAATTTTAAATAACAATAACAATAATAATGTTTAAATATAATAATGATAATCAAATGAATAGAGAACATCCAATAAGAGCCGTAGCTTAACTTAACTTAATTTTCATTCAAGAGTGTGAGTAGGAGATGTGTGTTGGTAGGCAGCGAGGTGTACTGTACAAACAAGTGAACCTACAGGCAGATCGTGGTATTGGGTGGTATAGAGTAGAGAGGGGGTGGGGGGGCAGGGTAGGGTGAAGGCCAGTGGGACCACGAGCCTTACCTGGGATCCACTCACCTGACACTACTACTACTGATTTACTACTAATACTCCTGCTGCTGTGCTGGTAACAGTGTAAATACAAATAAGGAAAACAGGAGGAGCGGTCATTGGGTATTTTTCCATTAACGAGAGAAAAGAGAAACAAAAACCCGTTGATAATATTAGTTTGTTCCATGTCGTCTAGATGGCGCTGTAAAAAACTAACAATGGTGTAGTATTGTCGTGTTATTAAGGCATACGTAAGTAAATCAATAGTTATGAGTTGTTTTGTTTTGCACGTATATGTAGCAAGAATAGAGAACAAACCCCGTGATAGAATGGGACTGGGTTGGAAGTGTGGGTAGGAGCGAGGGATAGATAAGTGTGTGAGGATATCCTACAGTCAGTCAGGCAGCGGAATAGGTATACATGTGGACAGTGTAGGAGTGCAGGGGTGACTGTGGTGTTACTGACCTCAAGACCGGTGTGGTGCCAGATCTGTGACTCGGCCCAAGCGAAGTGCCAGATGTTTTAAATGTTTGTACTAAGCCACCAAGTTGTAGTACGTGATGTTAAGTTGACTATGGAAAGCTGTTTAGGTTGTTTGGAAATGGTACTGTACGGGGTAGTTAAGAGACTGCATGTGCTAGTTAGGAGATAGTTACGTGGCAGTTAAGAGATTGGTACGTGGCAGATTTTAAGTACATATATTAGTACAAATCTTTACCAATAGAGGTCAGGTTAGGTACTGTTATATTTCATCCGCACTTTACCTGAGCTGAGTGAGTCATTCCGAAGTGGTGACAAAATATTCACCACAACGGCGCCGCCACCCGACCGATGTGATGCAGTAAAGGTGTTCCGGTGACCTGCTGACCTTACTACGTAGACTTTGCTTGGTACTTACGAAAGGGTGAAGGGAATGTGATGTGATACTGATGCGTAACCTAACCTTAACTAACCCCGTTTTCTATACACGATGCACGGGTGATGGGAATGACTATTATATTCCTATTTTGTTTATTTTTGGTTTGTTTTTGTTTGTTTGATTTCCCCCCCCCCATCCTGCCGTACCGCTACTCATTGTAGTAGCACACACGCACGCACACTCGCGCCGCTGATGTCACTCCTAAGATCTGGAATCCATAATAAGGTGTGTGTGTGTGTGTGTATGTGTATGTGTGTTTTCAGCCTAAACACACACACACACACACACACACACACCTGGCGGGAGAAAAAGAGTCTCAGGTATATTTTTAAGCCCCGCACGGGAAGGCACGCAACAATATCTATATATGTTTGTTTATTATTATCAAAACACCGTCTCATCTTACCGTACACACACACACACACACACACACACACACACACATCTTTATTACCTGTGTACGCGTAATCTTTCCTTGCGTAGGTGTGTGTGTGTGTGTGTGTGTGTGTCATGGAGGTCATTGACAATACATATGAGAGAGAGAGAGAGAGAGATAGCTTAGTGATACCAAATCGCTACCATCGCCAAGCACCACCACTACCACACTTAGTTCTCGTCTTCCGCACCACCACAACCACACCTCTCTCACCTGTGCTCCTCTACCTGTCTCGCTTTCGGTCTCTTCACCTGTAATTTTTTTTCTCATTAAGGTAGGAAGGTGTTTGTGTGTGTGGTTATAAGGTTTTTGTTATTTTTATTATTATTATTATTATTATTATTATTATTATTAGCTGTAGTAGTAGTAGTAGTAGTATTGTTAATTTTGTTTTCCCTACCATAGTGGAAAGTTATTAGTTTCCTGTTTTCAAGAGTTTTTATTCTCCAATTTTGAACATTGTTTTTCCACAATTTTGTCCTTATTTTTCCAGTTTTTTCTTCGTATAACCATTTGGTCCTTTCGTCTCCCCGTTAAGAGCAGTGTTTCCTAAAGTATTGGGTCCAAGTACATGTACATGTACTTGTAGTTAAGTACAAAGCAAAGTGACTGTATTTGAACTTGTACTTGAAAAATATCCAGGTACTTGGACTTGGACAAGTACAGTCGCCTGTACTTTGATCCCAATCCCTGGTATCCTAAGCCTCGTTAAGCCGTGATCACCAGTTATAGTTCAGTCTTCACCTCCTCCTAGTGACCACAATTAAACACTCGTCTGTGTGAGTTTGTTAGTGTGCTTGTACATGAATACTGGCAGTTCATTAAATATACGTACAGTGCGTTTAATGAAGGTTAATGAATATTTGTGATTTTCTTAGTAATTTTCTTCTCTGATACTACTACTACTACTACTACTACTACTACTACTACTATATACTCTTCCTTTCTAATCCCTACATCCATATCTCTCCTTCATCCAGTTTTCTTCTCTTTTTCATTCTTATTTCTCAATATTCTTCTACTACTACTACTACTACTACTACTACTACTACTATACTACTACTACTACTACTACTACTACTACTACTACTACTACTACTACTACTACTACTAATGTACTGCTTATAATGATACTTATAATGATATCACCACCTTTAGTACTGTCGTGTTCGATCTAGTTACGTGATCTGGAGGTAGGTAATGACGTTGTGTGTGGGTGTGTTAGTGTGTTGGTGAGGCCTTCAAATGTTAAGGTTATACATATAGTAACAGTACAGTAACCAGTTCCTATGTTTGTTTTTGTTTGTGTTCTGTTCACTGCAGGAAATGACAACTCAGTACATGGCTTACCTGTTTACCTGGGGAGTATAACTTATTTTATCTACGTTACTCCTCCTCCTCCTCCTCCACCACCTCCTTCGTACAGATAAATAGTCATGAATGCGTCGTAGTTATGTCATGAGTTGTAGGGCACATCCTGAGTGTAGAGTGTATGTGTGTGTGTGTGTGTGTGTGTGTGTGTGTGTGTGTGTGTGTGTGTGTGTGTGTGTGTACAAGGTCAGTTGAATACCAGGTCGTCCCAAGGGGGTAGTGTGTGAGTGAGTAAGTGGAATCTGTGACGTTAGAGCGAGAAGACTGTCCATACATAAACATTATTACCATATTTTCTCTCTCTCTCTCTCTCTCTCTCTCTCTCTCTCTCTCTCTCTCTCTCTCTCTCTCTCTCTCTCTCTCTCTCTCTCTCTCTCTCTCACACTTATTCTATTTGCTACAAGGTCTAATAACATTTTTTTAAATTACCTGCTGTTACACTTAGGTACCTGTTGCAGTAATGATGGCAGTATTCAAAATATTCTAACTTTGTGAAACTCTGATGAATTGAGTACAACAGATTAATGATAACCTTATGACTGTACCTTGATTATATCGCGACCTGACTTTGTGAAGGAACTGACTTACCTGCCTGCACCTTTGACCTCTTGAAACATATATTTAGAATAATTACAGTTCTACATAGCGTTATTATTTACATTTACATTCGTTATTCTCGTGTTTACCG
>JAPQNM010000023.1:4098491-4100991 GCA_029783475.1 Metacarcinus magister
AAACCAGCCGGCGGGAGGAAGAGAGGAAGGAGGAGGAACCCGCAGAAGAAAGAGGAAGAGGAGATAGCTACAGGGAAAAGAGGAGGAGGAGGAGGAGCGAAGGAAAAGAGGAGCCTTCGTCTTCGCTCGGGCAAGATGGTCCCTCACACCTCGGAGGATGATGAGGAGGACGTCTTTGAACTGACGGAGCTGGACACACAGGAGCTGCTCAAGCCCAACAAGAAGGTAGGTGGTGGTGGTGGTAGTAGTAGTAGTAGTAGTAGTAGTAGTAGTAGTAGTAGTAGTAGTAGTAGTAGTAGTAGTAGTAGAAGATTGATTGTTATTTTTACCTGTGAACTAATTAATAAGCCATCAGGTATCCAGCTGTACCTCAGGGAATCAAGTCTTATGAATACTTATAACACATTCTATCATCATCATCATTATCATTGTACTCGTTTTCGTCTCTCTCTCTTTCCCATCCTCGTGCCAGCTGATTGGTGGTGGTGGTGATGGTGATGGAGGGAAGGGGTAGGAGGGGTATGGTCTAGTTTAGGGGGATATTTTTTGTATTATGTCATTATTTATTTGTTGTATGCTTTGTTGGAGGAGTTTGTGTGTGTGTGTGTGTGTGTGTGTCTGTGTGTGTGTGTGTGTTTACCTCATATCTATTTTTATCCAGTTATTCCTTCAGTTTTTGTTGCATTATTTACCATTATCATCTCTTCTTTCAATTACTATCCACATTTATCTGAAGGAAACTGTATATTTGTTTTAGTCGTTCAAACAAATTCCCCTTTTTGTAATATTTTCTGGTCACTTTTCTTTTTCTTCTCAATATTAATTTCTTTCCATCAGTTTCCTCAAAATTATTCATCAATTTATATAACGTAATCAAGTCTTCTATTTCCATTCTCTCTGTAAGTGTTGTGAGTTGAGTGTGTTTCAATCCTCTATAAGTGTTGTATTGAGTGTGTTTCAATCCTCTATAAGTGTTGTATTGAGTGTGTTTCAATTCTATAAGTGTTGTGTTGAGTGTGTTTTGATCCTTCCCAGTACACATAACATCACCATTGACCTTGACAGTAACACCATTCACCATTCATTTCATTATACACATCAAGGGATCATACTATATCTTCCTCTCCCTCCCTCTCTCTCTCTCCTTTCTCCTCCTCTTCCCTCCTCCTCCTCCTCTATACCTCTCCTTTTATCTCACACCTACTACCATCATCATCATCATCATCACTTCTTTCCTCTTCCTTATTTTTCTCTCCCTCCTCATCATCAAATTCTCTTCCTCATATTTTTCTTTCTCCTCCTCCTCTCCTGACTCCTTACTCCCCTCACAAGGCCTCTCCTCCCTTCCCTCCACTTCCCTCCCCTCCCTCCACCTCCCTCCACCACCAACAGACAGGCTTCCTCCACTATATCACTCACACTGCGTTATCCTTCTCTCTTCTCTCCACCTCTTCCTCCACCACCTGCTTCCACTCACCTCCTACCCCCCCTTCCTTTCCTTGCTTCCCCTCTTTCTCTCCTTTTTTTCTCTCTCTCTCTCTCTCTCTCTCTCTCTCTCTCTCTCTCTCTCTCTCTCTCTCTCTCTCTCTCTCTCTCTCTCTCTCTCTCTCTCTTTTTCATTCACTCACTCACACACTTATGTATTCACACACACACACACACACACACACACACACTATTATCTCATTGTCTTGCTCTTTTTATTTTATTTGTTTCCTCATTTACAACTAATAGAACCTTGTCATTCCACCTCCTCCTCCTCCTCCTCCTCCTCTCCTCCTCCTCCCTCCCTCCCCCCCGCCTCCCCCCACCCACCAAAAAAAAAACCACACCCTTCTATTTTAGCGGCGTTGCACCTGATCACTCAGCACACCTATGTTTAGTATCAAATAAGGAACACCTTCCAATAACACCTCTCACTCATGCACACACGAACATACACATGCACACACGAACATACACATGCACACACGAACATATACATGCACACACGAACATACACATGCACATACATACACAGTGGCATTAAAGATGTGTGTGTGTGTATGTGTGTGTGTGTGTGTGTGTGTGTGTTCATTGTTCCTGATCACTCAATACCTGTTTGTGTCATCCAGGTACAAATAAATAGACTCACAAAACTAGTGTGAAGTGGATTGGACAGCAAGAACCAGGAAAGTTACCTCGTTAAAAAAAAACAATATATATAAAAAAATCTAAGGGGACTTTTACCTGTGTACGGGGAGTAAGTTGTGCTCTTGCAACAGACCCTGATCAATTGCACTCTTGAGCCCCAACCTACTGAAGGATATTCCTCGTTAGGCGGTTAACAGCTGCTTCACGATACTCTACAACTAAACTGCAGTGGCTACAGCAGGGATGTAGAGCACTGTAGTAGTACTGTAATGTATACTTTGATGTAGTATATGTAACCTCACCACCACCTTCCTTCCATTCCCCTTGTTTCCCCTTGTTTGCTGTGTAATTGGTGTGTGGTTTTGTG
>JAPQNM010000023.1:4105991-4115991 GCA_029783475.1 Metacarcinus magister
CATGGCAACACCTTCAACCTCACGCCTTGCCCTTCCTCCACAGCATTGGGCAGTGTTCCGGGACGTCAGTGAATTATTTATTATGGTGCCGGCACTCCTGGGGCTCAAGGGGAACTTGGAGATGACCCTTGCATCAAGACTCTCCACACACGCCAACTTGGGCCACCTAGACAAGAAGGAGAACTGCCTCTCCATGATTGTGGGCAACATGGCACTCATACAGGTGGGTGGAGGAGTGCCAGGTGCCAGGTGTGGAGTGACTAAACCCAAGACTTAAAGGAAAATGTAATTCGTTGTGGCATTAGGATAGAGGTGGGAAATGTGTTCATGAATGTGTTAATGAAGAGGACTTTTAGTAGTGATTGATTAAGGCAATATGAAGAACGTTGAAGTATTTATATTATTCAGTGTAAAAAAAAGTGAAAGTTATGAATGAAATGAAGTTGGGTCATTGCAGCATATTTCAATCCTGCCACTAATAACACCTTGTCATAAACAGTGCCAAGCCATCGTGGTGGGTTTCCTGGCCTCTGTAGCTGCTGTGGTCATGGGCTGGATCCCTGAAGGCCACTTTGATCTGCTCCACGCACTGCTACTCTGTGCTGCGGCCCTTGTCACTGCCTCCCTCGCATCACTCATCCTAAGTACGTAGTAGAAGTAGTAGTAGTAGTAGTATAAAGATGCAATACACAGACCAGTTTACTCCATAGACATCCTACTCATTCTTACATTCTTACCTATGTCTCTCCTCACTCTCCCCCACAACAGGTCTCATCATGGTGGGGGTGATTCTCCTCTCCCGTAAGTGTAACATCAACCCAGACAACGTGGCCACCCCCATCGCAGCCTCACTGGGAGACCTCACTACCCTGGGACTCTTAGCTTGGATTGCCTCTGTTCTCTACAATGCTAAGGGTGAGTGGCGGTGTGTGGGAGTTAATGATGTAAATATTTTGAAGCATACAGAGGTGAAGAGGTAAAAAGAATGACAGTTTTAATAGAATAGACAAGACATAGTGATATATATTATTGTACTTCCACCCACACCACTAAATATAAAGACTTCCAATACATTACTATACACTGGAGAATGTGTGAGTTTTAATGTAAGTGAAGGAGGTGCATGTCTATGGTTCTCTCGTCCCTGCAGGTACTGACGTGTGGTTGTCCCCTCTGGTGGTGGTCGGGTACCTGCTGTCCCTTCCACTGTGGGTGTGGCTCGCTTCCCGCAACAAGCACACCAAGGAGGTCCTGTACTCTGGCTGGACACCTGTCATCTCAGCCATGATGATCTCAAGGTCAGTTAGGAAGATTTTTTTATTTATTTATTATTATTGTTATATTTATTGTTGTTATCATCCTCATTAAATGTTTTTGTTTTGATAATGGAAGAATTTGTGTGTTCAGACCTTGATAAAACCGTGACTTAGCATAGAGGAAGAGGAGGAGGAGGAGAGGAGGACCAGAAGGGATCAAGAGCACCCATTAACAACAACAACACACAATACAGACTTAAAGAAAGAAAAGAAATCCCATTAACCTAACCTAACCTTCCTCCCCCCACCAGCATGGGAGGCCTGATCCTAGACTACACAGTGTCCAGCTACAAGGGCATAGCAGTGTTCCAGCCCGTGATCAATGGGGTGGGAGGAAACCTTGTAGCCGTGCAAGCCTCCCGCATCTCTACCGCACTCCACGCTGCGGCTCCATTAGGAAAGCTGCCCAAGTATTCTTCGGAACTTTGCATGAACCCGTGTTCGGCATACTGTGCAAGAGGTGAGGGTGTGAGCTGATCACTGATGCTCATTTGTTTGTCTCCTTTTAGGCTATAGAGGACTCATTAGCTTACATATTCTCTCTCTCTCTCTCTCTCTCTCTCTCTCTCTCTCTCTCTCTCTCTCTCTCTCTCTCTCTCTCTCTCTCACACACACCTCATTAGCATGCTGTTTTGCATGTTGCTAGGTTGAGTCGTGGTCCCAGTGAAGCAACATTGAGTCCTATTTTTGTCCGTTGCATAATTGATGTTTAACACCTTGCTTATGATGGTTCCTAATCACATGGAAATTGTTTTTATATATCTTTCAAGGACAATGATGTAATGTTGTTATGTAGCTATTCTTTGGTTATTGTTTGTTGGGTTAATTGTTGTAGGTTAACTAGCATAAAAATAGAAGGGACTGTAAAAAAATCTTACGTAACTAACAGTAGTTTAGGTGTTTTTATTTATTATTTTTTTTTACTCTATTGAAAGAAATATGTGTGTATTTATGGATTTTTTATATCTACTGTATACTCCTCTATTGAAAAAAATATTTGTATATATATAGATTTTTTTATATCTATACTCTTCTATTGAAAAAAATACTTAAACATAGTCTCTGTCTCTTGTCAGTGGGGCACCCTCGTACAGCCCGAGTGTTGCTGCTGCTGGTGGTTCCTGGTCACTTGGTCTTCATGTACACCATCTCCTACCTGAAGGCCGGACACACCTCCCTCACACCCATCTTTGTTGTTACCTACCTGCTGGCGGCCTTCCTACAGGTAAGACTCAGGGGGAGGCTGGGGAGGGTTGGGGAAGTATATGTTGAGGTTGGTGTAGTTTTTCTTAGTTTTGGAAGATAGAGGAAAGTGTAGTGTAAGGGGAAGTAAGTACATTGATCTATTTACTAATCATTTCTATTTGCTCTTGTAAACTGGGAGTAGGAGAGAAGTATTTAAAGTAGTATTTTCTTTGGTGTATGACTTTATGTACAGTTAGTGTAATTATTTTTGGGTATTCATTGTAGCAGTTCCATTCTTGTATATGAATGTAGTTGTAGATATTCTCTCTTTTGAATACTGAACTTAGGTATTTAGTGTTTGAGTCCGCCGGGATATATTGCAGTAGTGTGCAATTAAAGCATTACATGAACACCAAAGTCACTTGCGCCTCAGAGATAAGGAAAAACACATGCAGGAGGAGGGAAGTAATGAGTGTAGGAAGGGCCATGACCCCGTACCCTTGTCTGACCTGCAGGTGGCCATCCTCCTCTATGTGTCACACGTCATGGTACACTGGATGTGGAAGGCGTCTATTGATCCCGACAACTCCGCCATTCCTTACCTTACTGCCCTCGGGGACCTGCTGGGGACTGGCCTCCTCGCTATGGCATTCCACTTCCTCTACATAGTTGGGGACGGAGACTCAGACCTCGGAGACTAGACTAACGCGCTGTTTTGTGGCGGGATGATTCGTTGGTCAAAGGCCTGGCTGGACCTGTGCCTGCCTGTACCAGCTGTCAACTTGGTGATGCAGCTGATGCACTCGATAAAAGTGTTGGTGCGGCGCCTCACTCTGCCACAGTGAATTTTTATAAGGTGCTTGTTGTTTTGGCTGCCGGTGGATGTTTAGGGTGGACTTAACTGTAATGTGGGATTGTTGAGTGTGTAAATGTGTCATAAAGATTCTCAAACTCTTCCCACATCTGTTTAATAATAATGTGTGAGTGTGTGCGTGTGTGTGTGTGTGTGTGCGTACCGTTGCCGGAGCTGTTAAGTTATTCTCTGTGACTTAGATGATGCTGACATCTGTTGGTAGTGAAGGCATAGTGGTGACAAGACAGGAGATGTGCTGTTCTGTGTATGTGGTGCGTCCTCCCCTTTGCAGTGGTGATGACTTCATGTAAACATTGGGTGCAGTGAGTGGCAGGAAGGAAGAGTGCTAAGCAAGGTTAAGGTTGTAACATTACCTGTCAATGTTGCAGGACTGTCTCTTCTCAAGGATGTCCACTTGTATTATGACTGTTGTTGTGAGTGGAAGCACACCACGGAAAGGACTGCCAGGTGCTCGGTGGCTAGGTAGTCTTAACAACATTGTGGGAGTATTTTCTAACTGGCTCCTCTGTTTTTAAAGCCAGCCATGTAGGAGCATCTGTGTAAGTTAACAGTGGTTATGTTTGTGTATAATCTGTGATATGGAAAAAGGAGAGGAAGGTTCTTGTGAGCCGTTCAAAGTGTTCATGAAGCATCAGCAACAGACCGGCTCCTGCCTGGCTGCCAGTCAGACCACGGAGCCACCAACCGACAATGTCAACTTGATGTAGAGTACAAGTATATTTAAAGCTTATTTATAATAAAGAATTTGCTGATTAATGGCATAGAAATATTACTGTGCAGTACTTTGTTACTTCCTATTGTGAGACTGGTGTAAGATGATGCATAATGCTATGTATGGTAATGTATTATGCCACAGATATTGCTATGCACCAAAACTTCCTATTTTTATACTAGAACACCGAGTCCAAAGAAACGGACGTCATGTCAAACCAAATCGTATTCAAGGGATTTACTCTTAGTCTTCAGGATTCTTGCCAACCTTCATGGGGGTCACCTAAGTGGAGATGAGACACTTGTTGCAAGAACCTCACAACCACTGTGTATGTATGTGTGTGTGTGTGTCCCAGCACTATATTCTGAGGACAGCTGGGCATGGGGGTGAAAAGTTTCCCAAGTGAGGCACAAAAATACACTTCCGTTAACACTGACTGAGTACTGTTGAATGATGAACTCGCTGCAGATTGACTCGTATTACAAACACAACATTTCCCAACCACAGGAAACGTCTTGTATTGTAATAATGTACTAGGTCTTTACAAGACAAGATGTCACCATTTTCCAAATATATTCATGTATGTACGAAGTCTCATTATTGATGTGTAGGAATGGTTATATGAGGGAAAGGTCGTGCATGACCCACTCAATATTGTAGTGGAATGAGATGTATTGTAAGCTACAGTGAAGGTTGTTATCACATTCAGGCAACACCACTCAATGCTTGTGTGTTGTGTGTGTTGATCTGCTTGACGCTCCTCTGCTGTGAGATGACATTCTTCAACCTTGGGATACTGACATGAAATTTTAATGTAACTTATGGAGTTGAAACCGAATATACACTCACTCAAGTTACTGGCTTTCCGATTCCAGGAGAGTGTAAAGAACAACAAACTAACTCAGCTAGTAGGAGTTGAGTTTGTGTAATGTGTTTGTGTGTGTGTATGTATGTGAGGCAGAGTAAGGAAAGAAGTGAGGTGGTTGTAGAGTAGATCACCTTTGTAGTAGTGGGAGTATGTGTGTAACATGGCTTTGGTAATGTTGCTGTAAGTATTCAAGTCCTTTTTAGTTGGGTTATTGAATTTCTTTAGAACTTTACTAATACCTTGGTGTTCCTTTATATAGAAACAAAACTATCTTGTGTGAGGTTATATTTTGTGTTGTGTTGTGTTGACTAGTGTTGTGTAGCGTTGTTGTGTTGTTGTTGCAGAGTTTTATGTGTTTTACCTCAAGGGATATATATTAGTTTATCTTTTATTGATTTTTTTTGTACAGCAGATGCATTTCCTAAATCATTACTCTTTATTTAACGAGAAATTTATTAGTGGCAAGAAATAATTAATATGTATTTAGAGAGTATGTATATGTATATCTTCCTATTCAATATAAAGGCTTCCAGTATTTTTTTATTTTATTAATTTTTATTTATTTATTTTTTTATCGTTTTGTTGGGTGGTAATAATCCAATGTTTTGTGCCGTAAGACCCGCAAGGTGAAGCAAGGTAACGAATGACCTTGAGAATGGAGAGGCGAAGGCGAGGGTGTGTGTGTAAGAGAGAACATCAACGAAAAGAAACATTTGTCAAGTGCCTTAGTAATTGACTCCTTGACCCTAATATTCCCTCCCCCTTCCCCCCCCTTCACCACCACCACCCTCACCCCACCCCACACCACCATCACCACCACCACCCTAAACTGTGACACCTTCCTCATCGTCGTTGAAGTTGTATAGTGAAGGATGAATGAATAATGTACAGAACTATTAAAATAAAAGAAATATTGCCTTGTTATTGCCCCAATGTGTTTTATTATTGCCCTCCACACTCTTCAAGCAGAATAATGTACCCTGTTCTTGGTTGTAAATCCTTGAACTCTGTCTATAAATACCTCGGCATAATAATGTAATTTTTTTTTTTCTTGGACAAAAATATATAGCCTTGAACTCGCTATCCTCCACTCCTATGGGATAATATATATATTTTTTTTATCTTACATGAAATCATCGTAAATGTCACTTCCCTTCACTACTTAAGAATAATATGTGTTTTTTTCTTTTTTCTTGTGTAAAATTACCTTTGAAAGTCAGTCCAGTTTTTATTCCCAAACTATCCAGACACTTTTTCACTAAGTATAATACATCTTTTTATATTTTTCTCACTTAAAACCTAAAATCACTGTTTGACAACTTTTTGATTAAATATATCTACGTCTCTCCTTTTTCTAAGAGTGTTTCCTTCGTCTTTCTCTATAGGACTCTGCTGTGTAGTGGCTTTGTGTTGCTGTGGTCATGTGGGGGATTAGAGAGCCTACCATCAGCCTGCTTCTTTTCCAGCCTGTCAGTGCCCTGCTGATTTTCACCTTCAAGTTAGTGTGTTCTGATGTTGGTGTTGGTTGTCTCTCCTTCCTTGCATCTTGTTGAACCTTCACACATTGTTACATAAATAGATGATGGTTACTACTATTCATGTCTCCTCCCAGTACATTATGACCAGTTGGTGTTTACATCAAGCACTTTAAATAACAATGACATTAAGATTGCATTAATTTCATATAATTTCCATTTTAGAACTTTCTATACATGAATTAATTTTGTGTCCTACCTCAAGACTTAAATATATATATAACAGAATTCATAGATAAATTATATATTGAACAATAGGTTACCACTGCTGTCTCTTATGTCTTGACTTAAGTAATAGGTTATATATATACATTGAAATTTGAAGCTCATTTTTCTTGGGAAGGGAAAGGAGAAATTTGTATTCCTGAAGCGAATATTAAATACTATATTATTTTCTTCCTTTCCATCTGTCCGTCCTTCCAAACTTCGTTTCCCTTATTTTCTTTGGTCTTTTCATTCCAACTTTCTTTTCCTACCTTCATGTCTTCCTTCCTTTTGTCCATCCGTCTTTCCTCCCTTCCTTCCAGCCATCCATTCATCCTTCATTTCTTCCATCCTTTTGTCCATCGGTCTTCCCTCCCTTCCTCCCTTCCTTCTAGCCGTCCATTCATCCTTAATACCTTGGTTGCCTTTCACCCGAGGAAGCGGATATTGGTGTCTAGTGAGGCCGGGTGAGTGTGTGTGTTGCAGAGGCGCACCAAGGCTCCTGTGTTCCGTCCTTGCCTCACCTCGTGCAGCGCCAGTAGTAATGCCAACACCTCGTGGCGGCTCGGTCTGCAAACCTGGTACCCATCCCTGTAACACACACACACACACACAGGGAGAGAAAAGAATAGAGAGTTAGTCGTTTAGTTGATGTATTCTCTCTCTCTCTCTCTCTCTTTTGTTTTTGTTTTGTTTTTGTTTTCATGGTCGTCGTCGCCTCGATCCTTGGGTGAGTAAAAATAACAATGCCATTATCACCACTACTCAAGGAAGAAAGAATTAATTATTGTGTAACTGTTAGATTCTGAGACTATTACAAACAATCGGTCCACGCCTCACGCCCCTGCCACCTTCAGCCTCCCCTTCCCTTCCCCTCCCGTCAGCCTTTTCTCCGTTCATCACCGTCCCTGCCACCCTCACCGTTCCTTAACCTTGCCCCTGTCCCTGCCTTAGCCACCCCAAATCTTCCTTACCTACCCCCATCTCGTCCTTATCCTTGCATCCTTGAGCCACCTACAGCCTCCCTTCCTCCTCAGCTTCTTCTCCACTCATCCTCGTCACTCAAACGTGTTCTGCGATTCAAACATGTGAACGTATTTGAAGCTTTCCATATCTTGTTTGAGTTTTAATCCTTGCGTGTCTTTGTTGTTTGATTACTACAGGAAGTGATAATAAGCTTCTATATATAACAAAAGCAAAGATTAGTATGGAAAGATAAGGCAAACAGCGTCAGAAATAAGTCATTCCTGCTATCTCGTTAAACATTATAACTATTCAACCATTCTCCTCTCGTTCACCCTTTCACTCTTTCTCCCATTATTCTTGAACACATACTTTAACATGCACACAAAAAACTACTTCCTACAACATGAGGACTGACTGACACGTAGACATGTAAACAAACCAGGATGCAAACAGGCATAAAATTAATACCGATAATATTATATAGAAACATTACGCGTTTGACAATAACAATGATTCACCTAATGATGATAATAATTACACAGCCTTCTCCCCTCCCACCCTTTCTTCCCCGTCATTACACAACAAAAGGTATATAAATAGACTAGTTACAATAAAATCAAGTCTGCGGAAAAAGCTCAGTGACGTAAATGTGTAAAAACTGTTTTTCCCCGACGCGAGATAGATCCGGGAACAAGTAGGAAGTGGTTTTGTTACTCATTCCCTCCCCAAATGTTGCTCTTGACGTCATTCCTTGTAAAAATTATAACCCCGCGCTAATTTTAACACTGGTATGAGGTGGAGGAGTGGAGGGAGAGAGGTTAAGGTCGTGGGTTAAAGTGGAGTGTCTTGTGTACCTCATCCATTGACGTCAAACTATTATTTCATTGTTACTAATGTTTTTATTTTATATTTGTTTTTAGTGTGTGTGTGTGTGTGTGTAGATCGCTTTAAAAGACAGTTGGATGAGAGTATGGATAGGGATGACAGGTGGGATGGCTTGGATTATTCTAAGGGTGGGGGACAAGGAACTGCCTCGTGTAGGTCATCAACTGGCCTCTTGCAGTCTCCTTATGTTCTTATGTTCGTGTGTGTGTGTGTGTGTGTGTGTGTGTGTGTGTGTGTGCGTGTGTGCGTGTGTGTGTGTGTGTGTGTGTGTATGGGCAAGTTTAGCATCAAAAAAATAATTCATTTTCTTTGATGGTCCCTCCTCTCTTTTTTTCATTCTTGATTGGGTAAACTATTCTATATATGAGGCAGCTGGTAATGGCGTATATTATTACTATCATTATCAGTATTAGTTTTTGTTCATCAATTTTTATCATTAATCATTTTTATTATTATCTGCGTGTGCGTCAAGGATTTAAAGATTAGTTAAATATATTATGTTTTGTTTTAACTGGCATTGAGGGGAATGACGATTATTAATATATTAAACGATGGTTATCTCTTTCCACACCTACACTATTTTTTTTTCTCTCTCTCTCTCTCTCTCTCTCTCTCTCTCTCTCTCCTCTCCCTCTCTCTCTCCTCTCTCTCTCTCTCCTCTCTCTCCTCTCTCTCTCTCCTCTCTCTCCTCCTCCCTCCCTCTCTCCCTCCCTCCCTCCCTCCCTCCCTCCCTCTCCTCCCTCCTCTCCTCCTCTCTCTCGCTCTCTCTCTCGTCTCGCTCGTTCGCGCTCGCTCGCTCGCTCGCTCGCTCTCTCTCGCTCTCTCTCTCTCTCTCTCTCTCTCTCTCTCTCTCTCTCTCTCTCTCTCCTCTCTCTCTCTCTCTCTCTCTCTCTCTCTCTCCTCTCTCTCTCTCTCTCTCTCTCTCTCTCTCTCTCTCTCTCTCTCTCTCTCTCTCTCTCTCCTCTCTCTCTCTCTCTCTCTCTCTCTCTCTCTCTCTCTCTCCTCTCTCTCTCTCTCTCTCTCTCTCTCTCTCTCTCTCTCTCTCTCTCTCTCTCTCTCTCTCTCTCTCTCTCTCTCTCTCTCTCTCTCTCTCTCTCTCTCTCTCTCTCTCTCTCTCTCTCTCTCTCTCTCCTCTCTCTCTCTCTCTCTCTCTCTCTCTCTCTCTCTCTCTCCTCTCTCTCTCTCTCTCTCTCTCTCTCTCTCTCTCTCCTCTCTCTCTCTCTCTCTCTCTCTCTCTCTCTCTCTCTCTCTCTCTCCTCTCTCTCTCTCTCTCTCTCTCTCTCTCTCTCTCTCTCTCTCCTCTCTCTCTCTCTCTCTCTCTCTCTCTCTCTCTCTCTCTCTCTCTCTCTCTCTCCTCTCTCTCTCTCTCTCTCTCTCTCTCTCTCTCCTCTCTCTCTCTCTCTCTCCTCTCTCTCTCTCTCTCTCTCTCTCTCTCTCTCTCTCTCTCTCTCTCTC
>JAPQNM010000023.1:4120991-4150991 GCA_029783475.1 Metacarcinus magister
CATCTCACTGGAAAAAATGGATTATGGTTCCTTTTAGAATTTTATATTTTATTTCTCTGTTTACTTTTCATGTTCCTTTTTAGATCGTATTTCCATTTCATTGGTTTGACTTGCATTCATTTTCCTCTCTATGTACCGTTCAGAACAACCTCTATTTACACCTCTTGTATTAACACATTATATCTTTTCTTCATCAGTCATAAGTTAACTAATCCTGTCTGCTCCTCCCTTCCAGCCTTTGTGTTGTCCAAGTCTTATTGCTAGGGAGAATAGACATCAAATAGCAGGTGAAAATAGCTATGAAAAACTTTTATTATTCAACTCAAAACAGCAATGATACATAATTACATCTCTTCTGTACAAACATTCAAAAGGAGGAGGAACAAATGCAGAGTACATTATGTAAACTGTGTTAAGTACAGTGCAGATGAGAGAGGCTGTGTTCCTCCCCCCCAGCACAGTAGGGGCTTGAGGGGCTGAGGGGCTGAGGGGCTGTGATCCATGAAAGGTATTGTGAAAGCTGAAGTGCAAGGGGACTGTATGAAGCCTAAGCGATTACACATTCGTTAACGTGTGATCAGTGAAAGTAGAGAGACAAGAGATGCATATGAATCAGATGAATGTACTACAAGAAAAACGTGACATTAGGAAAGTCATGTAATCATTAGTGTACATTTATAAGCTTGAGAAGAGATGCATTTTTTTATCTATTTGGTGATCATAGGATAAAATAATAAAAATAATGAAATAAATGCTAAGGTTGAGTTGCATATTTCTAAATTGCACAAATAATACGGTAGGAAAGTGTGGCACTGAGGAAGACTTAAAACTGTGCGCGGATCTGTAACATTGAACGGGCTATAGGGAAGCGTGATTCGGTGGGTGGCCCGGGGGATGTGCAGCAGGAACAAGGGCTCACTAACTATTATGTCTTTTAACGTGTAGTGGGAAGGAGATACTATTATAAACCTTGAATGGTAAAGGGAACTAGAGTACTATTGGATGTGTTATTGGTATTACATTCCTACGAGTGCCTGAATGTGTTGGTTTGTGTGCTGGAAATGGACTACAACCGTGTGGAGCCTTGGTGACCACATGCCTGCCTCTCTTAATGCCCATGCACGGCAACCCTCCACTGCATTCATCCACACTGACAACTCCACTACCTTCATCAATCTATCACCCATTTACATAGTCAGTCAATCAATCAACAAACAGCCGTCTAATCTCATCCATTATGTCATGACAGTCTATACATTTCTTTTTTATATTTTTACACCTAGGAATCCTCATCGCTACTACTCCCCGATGAGGCGGTTAACGAAGGCTTCAATCCTTGACTCCTCTTGAAGACCTACAAACTTGTCCACCACCTTCCCATCCTTCACCGCAAGGACCGACGGCACTGCTGACACCTGGAGCACAAGGGAAAGGGAGTTATTTATGAGTAATACCACATACTGTTTATATATTACTAACTTCACTACCCTTCATTAGCATTATCAACTTATTATCCTTTACTATTTAGAACGGAGATTATTTATCCTTCGTAATTACCATTACATAAGGAGTTAAGAACATAAGAAAATAAGGAGGCTGCAAAAGGCCAGTTGACCTACACAAGGCAGCTACTAAAATAATAATATTAACATGCACATTTATTTGAATGCTTTGCAAGTATCACCTCACTTGTTTTGGAGATGATGAGTTATAAGAAATTGAAAAAGCTGACCATATTTGAGAAAGAAATTAAATTACAGTTTCCTTTAGATATACATTAATTCATAAGCAAACATTTGTTTCAGGAATTCATAAGCAATATCTTATGAGTAAAAATCACCTTTCTATTATTTTTTTAATGCTATTGGAGAACCGGTGAAGGGCATAAAAAACAATATAAAAACCCCACTTAATTGTCAGTTCCCTAAAGAAAACAGAGTAATCAATATTAACACTCAAGGATTGTCAGCCACTTACCCCATAGTCGAGGGCCAAGTCCGAGACGTTATCAATGTCAACCTTAGCCAGATGGACCTTCTCACCCTTCCCCCCGATGATGGTCTCAAGCCGAGGCGCCAGCAGCTTGCACGGACCACACCACCTAGGGCAAGACTCAGGTCAGTGTGTGTGTATTTACATAGTTGTATTTATCCTTTTAATTTCTATGATAACTACAATAGTCTTTTTAAGAATTCAAAAAAATATATATAGACCTAATATACAGTCTATATCATTCAATAATTACTTTAAATTCTGCAGCATATAAATTATTAACTACATTCAAGCAATTATGAATAAGTATATATACAAAAAAAATCTCAATTAATAAAGGTTGGCAGTCATCACAGCTTGGTTGAAGGAGCAAGAGGAAGGAGAGGGGAAGGAGAAGGAGGACGACGACAACAAAGACGAAGACGAAAGACAATGATGACAAGAATGAAGAAAAAAGAAGAAAAGAGAAGAGGAAGAGTCCGAGGAAGAAAGTAATAACACTAAGTCTTTGTCTGTGTGTGGTGTCTCTCTCACTTTGTTCTAGTTAAGGATGATAACAAGTCTAGCCTCGGATATGTTTCTATTCCTACCAACCCTTCTGTACGTTGCGAGTTTTTTTTTAATGCTATTGGAGAACCAGCCAAATAGATATAAAAAAAGCCCCTTTAATTGCAGTTCCCTAAAGAAAATAGAGTAATAAAAAAGGCAGGGAGTTAAACATATTAATCATCTAAAAAATTAACCAGCCAATCTCCAGAAAATTTGGATTCTTGAGTTGCATATAAACGGGTGATTATTGTAATATTTTTAACCATCTTTTGAATCCAGCACAGATGATGAAATGAGGATGAAGTATAAAGTACATAGCATATCAATTGTTTACCTATGAGTGTATATGCAATGTTGAGTGCCACAAATTATATTGATTAAGTTCTGAAAGCCTGAGTTGGTGTGCTTGTGGTTTGGGAAGGGAGTAGAGGCAAAAAATACTTCCTAGCAGACTACTACTAATAATAATAGTAATAATAATACTCTGATGTTTGTATGATGGAACAATGAACAAAGCCAGCTGGACAAGTAAGCCAGCCGAGTTATAACAGGTGAACAAAAGACACAAAAATAATAATAATTCTAATAATAATATGAAGAAAATAAGAAATAAAAAATAAATAATGAACGTAGACCAGCTTAGCAAACCCAGTGAGAAATGTGTGACAGAATAACGAAGCCCTACGCATGTATATACATATTATACAACCAGTGTAGTGTTAGGCTACAGTATACCCTAAAACAGCTAACATTCCACCCTAACACACTGTACAATACACACACACACACACACACACTATCCACGCTAAACCAAACACAAACAGATCCCTGGTGAGGTCAAAACACATTAGATGCAAACCCTTATCAGCAGCCAAGATACACCAGGAAGTAATATAAAAACCATACCATTAAACAACGTAGAAGAGAAGATAACACACCACATTCACCTAGGACACAGCTAATATAATCCTCAAGCAACACAGCATACTTAAAGACATTGAAAATAAGTATAAAGTGAAATAAAGTTAAATGAATGAACTCACTGGGCATGATAAACTAGGCAGTAATAAAAACACAACGTAGAAGAGGAAACAAGGCACGCCATTAACACAAGACACAGCTAATATAATCCTCAAGCAACACAGCATACATATAGACCCTGAAAATAAGTATAAAGTAAAGTAAAGTTAAATTAATAGTCTTACTGTGCATGAAAATCGACTACAACAGGTGTGGAAGACCCTAGCACCCGGTCTCTAAAATCCTCCTCGTCCTGCACAGTAAAGGCGGCTCTTGCAGGTGTACAGGTGCTGAGGCGTCTTATAGGGTGCACAAGGCGGGATACACGTCGAGGCAACATGATGAAAGGCTCAGCACTCAAGGAAATGGTGTGTGGTAGTGGGTAAAAGCTTGGTGAGACTGGTAACTGGTCAGCCTTGAGATGTGAGACAAGACTCCTCCTTCCCTTCTGCTCTGCCCCCCTGGTCCCAACCTAACTTCTGTTCATTATCTATTTACTCGTTACTAGTTATATATACAATTGATGTGTTGTTTTAGTATTTATTTTTTATTTTTTGGTGGTTTTATGCATGTGTTTATGTTGGTGTAGTGTGTGTTAGTTATGTGTTATGAGGTATTGTGTTGGGTTGTAAGTAATTCGTCTGCTGGATATATATTTATGGCGGTGGTTTAAACGGTGCGTTGACGTATTTTTTATTGTTATGTGTGCCCTTTTAGATAGCCTTTGTTGATTTTTTATACATGTTTTATAGTCCTATTATAAATTTTGCAAGGCTATGAGTAACTACGGCTATGTGTGTTTGAGATGAAATTATTTACCGTAAAAATTTATGTAGGCAACATACACTCTTGACGTGAAATTATTATAAAAATGGTTAATTATTCATAAATTAGTTAGTTTTGATAATAAGGTTTGTGTTCATGTATGTTTAATTACATTGACCACGCAAATCTATACAAAAAATATATATAGAACCCCCAGGATGTATTTTTTCACGTTTATTGTTATAGTTTATTAGGTAAATCATTACGTATTTAGAGTTTACATCCACGTACAAGGAAGTAAAGTAAAGGGAATTAATGTATTACATAACAAAACAGTATGTGAGTTGATTACTAGGGATTATTGCATCATACATAAGACATCAGAATCAATAAATAAAAACAAAAGTAAGTATTTCACAACTGAATCCATATATTAATTAGAAGTCATCTAGATAGTGTAGAATGTGTAATATGTGTTAAGGTATTTCAATTTAAATAAGTGCAGACGATCCTCCTTCTTCCCGCCATGGCAAGGACACGGCAGGATGGTATGTCAAATAAAACGCTTTAATATATACTCAACAAATAAAAATTAAAACACAAAACAAATTACAGTTAAACTAGACAATAATATAATACATTTTTTACATGGAGTTATAATTAAATATATTAAACTTTATAAGAATGTTATGTGTACACGGACTCTGATGTGACTGACCATGTTTCGTCACTCAGATTGATCACAAGGAGGAGATTGTCGTCTAGTTTTGGCTTTATTTAACAATGGCGGAGGGCAGCGAGGAAGCCAATACCATCAGCCTCACAGTAAAGACCGCTAAGGATAAGCAGCAGATTGAAATAAACAAAGATGCGACTGTGAGGGAGGTAAGAAGAGGGGAGGGGAGAGGGCGGCTGTCTGGTGGTGCCTGTCATGCTTGTTAGTGGTCCAGAAGATTCCTTAATGGGCTGAGGTATGGGGTGGGCGGTGTGGGTGTTATGGGTGGGCGTGGGTGATGGGTGTGGTGCTAGGATGGCAATGGGTGTGTGTGGGTGGGTTGGGTTGGGTAGGCGGGGCAAGGAGGGCGGGGCGGGGCGACCTATCACACCCCGGTAATTGTAATAGTCGTTTTTCAACCATTTATGATGTATACTTAGTTTTTATTATTATTATTATTTATTCATGTGTAAGTCTTGCAATGATTTATATTCTATTTATTAGTTTTCCTGTTTAAATTTTCCTTTTTTTATTTGTTTTCTACATTTTGACTTGATATGATTTGCACGAAGGTGTGTCTGTCCTGCTACCATTACTATTACCACGCCTTGCTCACACTAATACTAACAGTTTAAGGTGTGCTGTTGCCTCCCACCCTCCCCTCCCGTCACCTGTCATTATATTACCATAGTCTCTCACCCCTTCACTTCACATTGTATTCTAGGAAAAAGAATTTGTATTATTTTACATCTTCACCAGAATGCTCTAGAGATTTTTGGGGTTATATTTTTGGGTAAAAGTGCAGAATAAGGCCTTCTGCCCTTTCTTTTTTCTCTCCTTCCCTACATACTATACATAGTGTACTCAACACATCTGTGAAGGTTTCAGGCGGGGGTCACCATTATTTACCTCGCAAAACGTCTTTGAAGTTATGTTATGTTATGTTAGGTTGATTAGGTTATGTTAAGTTATGGTTAGGTTAAGGTTGTTAGGTTACAGTTATGTTATGGTTAGGTTCGGTTCAGCTAGGTTCAATTATATAAGATTTTTACATTTTATTACCCAAATCCAGAAAAAATCTAAGGTTGAGAACCCTAACTTTTGGATAATAAAATGTAAACATTTTATATAACCGAACCGAACCGAACCGAACCTAACTTAACCAAACCATAACATAAACCGTAACCTAACCTAACAACCTTAACCTAACCATAACTTAACATAACATAACCAACCTAACATAACCAACCTAACATAACCAACCTAACATAACATAGCCTAACATAACAACAAAGACGTTTTGCAAGGTAAATAATGGTGACCCCCCGCCTGAAACCTTCACAGATGTGTTGTATACACTATGTATAGTATGTAGGGAAGGAGAGGAAAAAAGAAAGGGCAGAAGGCCTTATTCTGCACTTTTACCGAAGATGTAAAATTTTACCAAAGAATTTCACTAGATTATAATTATTTTTTTTTGGTGTTCCATGTTTGTTGAAGTATTTTTTCCTTCCTTTTGCATTGTTATTTTTAGCCTTGTATAGTTTTTATATTTTCAAAGCTAACTTATGAAAACTTCAAGGAAAATATTGTACTGTACTTCTCTTTCATTATTATTGTTATTGCTGAAAGTACAAAGGAAGAACAAACAGCAACTCTCCTACTGGACCCTACACTACTATTACTGTAATATCAACGTGTTAGAGACAAAAGGATAGCAAAGTGGAAGGCTCCTCCCCACCCACTCCTGAAAGAAGAAGCGATACCATGTAGTATAGGCAAAATATCATGGAATTTATATGGGAAAATAGGTGTAGTCTGTGGCTATTACTACACTGCTACCTTTTATTCATGACTGTTTCAGAATGTTTAATAGATTATATACATATTACTCATGAACAACTATTTAATTCTTATGTTTGACTTCATTCTACACCAGAAATTATGAATAAATACCTGTTTTACATCTCACTTAAATTATTCACTTTCTCTGTGTGTGTTACAGTTACGAGAGACAGCCAGCAAGAAGTTCAACACCTCCCATGAGCAAGTGTGCCTCATATTTGCCGGAAAGATTCTCAAGGATGGTAAGTGTCAGTGATTCTCAGTTATGTATGTGTGTGTGTGTGTGTGAGAGAGAGAGAGAATATATTTTTTACAAGAGAAACTGTGAATTGAATAAACTTTTTTCCTCGTGATATTTTGTGTGAGTTTAACGATATAATTCTTAGCTAGTATAGTATCCACACGGCAGTCCTGTTCACACTTAAGTCATAGAGTAAAGATAATTGTTTTAACGGGACAATTAACGTCAACTCAACTCCACTCGGACCTTGGTAATTAGGGCTCGGCAGACTAAGCCATTGTGGAAACTCTAGGCGTAGTGTAAAATGATTGTGTATCGTTAATGGCAATAATAGAAATATCAAAATATGTATAAGAAAGAAATAATTATGGTCTGACTGGTAAGATTTCGGGAGTTCGATCCTTTTTAGATAAATTTCTCAGTGTTTTAAATAAGAGGTGTTTCATGATTAGTAAATTGGACATCATTGAGAAACATTTTTATTTATTTATTTTTTTTAAGATGTATACAGACAATATTGGATAATAATTGTGTATTTGTCCTTTTGATGCTACGTTATATTGTAATGATGTCATTGATGTGAAGTTATTTATTCATAATTGTAGACATGAAACTGGATATAACTCAAGAATCATGTCAGGTGTTGTGTATTTATTTATTTATTCATTTATTCATTCATTCTCATTCATTCATTCATTTTATGCTAATGGAGAACCGGGTAAGGGCAATAAAATACATTACATTAAAAAAAAAAAAGCCCATTTGCGATTACCGGTTCCCTATAGAAGAAAGAGTAATCAAAAAAGGGAGAAAAATATTGGAAGGTTACTTGAATATTGGCTAAAAATAAAAAAAAAAGGAGGAGGCAAAATTAAGGTTGCAGGGGTGTTGATTTTTATTATTGCACTAAGACAGTTGTAAATAATGGTGATAAGTGTGTGATAAGGGACAGCGGGGTGGGGGGGCAGGGAAGGTGCATGTGGTGTTAGGTAAAGGTGAGCAGAGTCTTGCGTTAACGAGTATTACCTTGATAACAGTAATTGATAGAGGAAGGAAAGAAGAGAAGGGGAAAATAAATTAGCCACCACCACCTACACTCCCTCCTTTTACACTCCCTCCTCTTACTCTCCCTCCTCTTACACTCCCTCCTCTTACTCTCCCTCCTCTTACTCTCCCTCCTCTTACTCTCCCTCCTCTTACACTCCCTCCTCTTACCCTCCCTCCTCTTACACTCCCTCCTCTTACTCTCCCTCCTCTTACTCTCCCTCTTCTTACTCTCCCTCCTCTTACTCTCCCTCCTCTTACTCTCCCTCCTCTTACTCTCCCTCCTCTTACTCTCCCTCCTCTTACTCTCCCTCCTCCTGTTTTCTTTGCCACCTTGTACACAGTCCTCGGTATCACTATGATGACACTTTTTTATTATCAGTGGATGGATGGCAGTGAAGGTGAACGGACTGATAAGAAGTTGAAAGTCAGGTTATTTACAGCCCACCACAAAGCACATGGAATAGTGTGGTGTTTGTGATGTTATTTTATGTGGCAGGAGTTAGTTAGCAGTAGGATCATATTTAGTTGTTATATCACTTATACTTGGAAAGGTTTAAAGTTGATGATACTGGTTATTATAGATTCCAGAGGCTTATATAGATATTTTCCTGGTTTCATGGATTTTATAGATTGATATTTAAAAGATTTCTGGTCATAACTTAACCTAACCTAACCTAACCCAATGCATACATGTTTGAGTGGAGTGTAGAACAGTTACCAGTGAGTACTATCCTTGTATGTTTGATCTGAGGGGGTTAGGTTACTTAGATTGGGTGAGAATAACAAGGTGAGGAAGATATAGAAGTATAAGGAAGATGTTTTAGGTGTGAAAGGAAGGCTGATAGTAAGAGTGAGGAAGAGAGGAATGTGTTGGTATGTGTTTGGACAAGAGCAAATGGATATCGGTGGTTTAGCCAATCGCTTGAGTGAGTGTTAAGTATAGTAATGCAACATGTTTTTTCGTTCCCTCCAGCCACACTAAAGCCTCCTGACCAAGGATGTTTATGTGTTGTGGGAAAGTAGTCATTCATATAGGCAGAGAGGTAATGGTCAGGTGGAATAGCAGTGTTTATTTTTACCGTGTGTGTGTGTTTGTGTTCCGTTCAGACGAGAAGCTGAGTCAACACAACATCAAGGACGGCTTCACAGTCCACCTGGTGATCAAGAGTCCCAGCGGCTCCTCACAACAACCGAACAACAGGTCTGCCTCCACCACCACCACACCTGTAGGCACCGGCACTGGCACCAGCCCTACCCCCAACCCCACCACCCCAACGCCTACCACCAACCCTAACCCATTTGCAGGGATGGCCGGCATGGGTGGGCTGGGGCTAGGGGGGCTGGGGGGTCTAGGCAACATGGGCGTAGGTAACCCAAACTTCGCTGAGCTGCAACAACACATGCAGCGAGAGATCCTGAATAACCCCGAGATGATGCGTCAGATCATGGACAACCCCTTCGTGCAGCAGCTGATGAACAACCCAGAATACATGCGGGCAATCATCACATCCAACCCACAGATGCAGCAGCTTATGGAGGTGGGTGATAGGTGATAGTGGATGGGTGTCCTCTCACTCTCCTGTTGTTGGCTCCATTTCCTTAGAGTTATATTGCTGTTGTGTTGTGTTGGTCTTATTTTGTAAACATCCTAGCACTTGTCCCTTCTCTCCCCCTTGACAGCGTAACCCAGAGATCTCACACATGCTGAACAACCCAGACATGCTCCGGCAGACCATGGAGCTGGCTCGTAACCCGGCCATGCTGCAGGAACTGATGAGGTCCTATGACCGGGCTCTGTCCAACCTGGAGTCAATACCTGGTGAGGGAGTGCATGAGGAATGACTGTGTGTGTGTGTGTGTGTGTGTAGTTTGTAAAGGGAATGAAATGTATAGATGGAAGGAATTATTTGAGGGATTTCTAATAGGTGTGGAAGTGTTTGTAAATGGAATGAGAAGCAGCTTATGACTTAGACTTTTGTATCTTGAGGACTTTTTTTATATTTTAAGTTGCATTCCTTCACATATGTATGCAATTTTTGGGGATGTTTAAGTGTGTTTGTGGGTAGAAAGTGTGTTTTTTTGGTATGTTTGGGTGTGTGTTTGGGGGTAGAAAGTGGGTGTTTGAGTGTGTTTAGGTGTGTGTTTGGATGTGTGTGTGTGTTGAGTGTGTTATTTATGTTATTTTTCAGGTTTCTGTAACAATTGTAGATTTTTTATTTTGTCACCCAAAATTTTTCCGCGTAAATTTGGTCGAATGTGTTTTTGCCATTTTACTCGGAAAATATTTGTTGTACAGCAATAATGTATAGAAGTTAATATGTTAAGTTTGATGTTGTCTATCTAATGGTGCAATCAGATTTAAAATATACCTTATAGTTTAGTTGGAAATTTAAGTTTTGTTGAAATTTTGTCCGAAAAACTAATATATTATTTCCTCGGTTACTAGTATACCAATTTCATTCTACTATAGCTCAAAAGAACGGGCGTCTTCTGCTCTTTATTTACTATTTTATAAGTCTTTTACGTAAACCTCATAGTTTTTGAGTTATTTAACAAAACGTGATTTGTTAAAAAAATCTAAGGGTGTTGCCTTGGAAATTTCATGAAAATTTTGACATCTCAGAATCTCATGAAAATTTATACATATAGGTTTTCAAGGATAAAGAACACGAATATAGACTCAATTTTATCATTACTATAATATTAAACACTATATAAACATTGTATTTTAATTATTATTATTTATTTATTTATTCTTTTTTTTTATATATATATAGGAAGAAAGGAAAATGTTTATAGATACTAATATCTCTCTCTCAATGAAAGTGACGAGGAGGGAGGGAGGGAGGGGGCTGGGAAGGGAGGGAGGGACGCCAGGGTGCTGCAAAAATTCAGCGATCAGCGGGAACTTTGAAATTTGATCCCGGGTGCTCGGAATAATTGCCGTTAGATCTGAATTTTGGATCATTAGATTGGAGGTGGGGTAGAGCATCAAAAGGATCGTTAAATGTGAATTCGTTAGATCCAAATGCGTTATATGAGAGACTCCATTGTACAGGTATTCCTTCTTCCCCTCATTACACAGGTGGGTACAGTGCCCTTCAGAGGATGTACCGGGACATTCAGGAGCCCATGCTGAATGCTGCACAGGAACAGTTTGGCTCCAACCCCTTCGCATCACTTCTGGGGAGCAGTGCCAATAGTGAGTGCCAGGAAGGGGTCATGTCTTGTTTGTTTTCCTTGTAAGACTGTGGGGAGGGGTGAAGTTTTGTTTATTTTTATCCTAATTCTGTGTGTGTGTTTCCATGCTTTTTATTAATATCCCGGGAACAGTGGTGATGGTAATTAGTATACAAAGGAGTAGTACTAATGAGGACGGTGCTGCACATTAGTAGATAGTCAATAATAACCTAACTTTCAATGTACTATTCATGTTTCATCCACTTTTTGTTGAACGGATGAAATACATAACTTGATCCACCACTGTAATGATGTAATTGAACCCCACACTGGTATCATTACAGTGCCATCTTAGTATTGCATAATTTCTCAAGGTCATATTTACAGTGCCATGTAACTGCAGTGCCTAACAATATCTATGCTAGTTGACAGTGCACAAGCCGGCCGGGAGAACAGTGAGCCCTTACCCAACCCCTGGGCACCTCGGAGCTCCACCACAACCACCACCACAACCACCAGCTCCTCAGGCACCACCCCCGTCACCACCACCACTGCAACCACCGCCGCCAACACCACCAACACCACTAGCAGCACCACCACTACCTCCTCCTCTTCCTCCTCCTCCACCACCTCGTCCAGCTCCACTGCAATGCCAGGGATGGGTGGTTTAGGCCTGGGTGGGATGCTGCAAAGCCCTGGAATGCAGTCACTGATGCAGCAGATGATGGAGAATCCGCAGATGCTTTCGTCCATGATCAATGCACCTTACACACGCGCCATGTTCCAGGTGAGATACACACACACACACACAGACACAGGACCCTAAGTAATGTATACACAGCATCAAGTTTACATTTTTACACCAAATACACTTAGAAATACATACATACTAATACATTCAGTCTCTTATATCACCCTTTTTCCTTTTTTAGAATTTGTCAACCAACCCCGACTTAGCCCAGCAAATCATAGGCTCCAACCCACTGTTTGCCGGGAACCCAGTGCTGCAGGAACAGATGAGAACCATGTTACCGAGCTTCATGAACCAGATGCAGAACCCAGAGGTGCAGAACTTCATGGCTAACCCGCAGGTGAGTTAACAAAGAGGGTGTAGGGAGGGTGTACCTGACCTTACACCTATCTATATACCTCATCCTAACTAACTAACTAACTTCTCATCGTCTCCGCCAGGCTCTCGCTGCAGTAGTTCAGATCCAGAATGCATTGGAACAGCTAAGACTCACTTCACCGGGACTCTTCAACATGATGGGGATGAACCTTCCACCAGGCATGACCCCTCCAGGCCAGTCCACCACCTCCACCACCACATCCTCGGCCTCCACCACATCCTCCTCCACCACTACAGCCCCCACCAACCCCACCAATACCACCACCTCCACTAGCTCCACGCCGGGCCTCATTCCGGGTCTGGTTCCAGGCACGGATGCATTTGCTAATTTGATGTCCACTATGGTGAGTTGTGTGTGTGTGTGTGTGTGTGTGTGGTGTTTTGCATTCATTTGTTTATTCATGTATGTATTTATCTATTTATTTTATTTATTCATTTGGTTTACAGTTTGTTTTTAAAGTTGATTGTCTTTCACTTGTAAGGTATTGAGAGCTTTTGTATTTTATTGTATCAGTTAGTGATTGATGATAGAACAAAACTAATAGTGACATTCCTCCCTCCTTGTCCTTACAGTCACAGGCTCTTGGGTCAGGTGGTATTAGCGGCCTTGGGGGTCTTGGCGGCGGTGTTGGGGGTCTTGGTGGCGGTCTTGGAGGTCTTGGTGGTGGTCTTGGAGGTCTTGGCGGTGGTCTTGGAGGTCTTGGCGGTGGTGGTGGTGGCGGCGGCGGTGGTGGTGGGGGTGGTGGTAACCCGGAGCAGCAGTACGCCTCACAACTGGACCAGCTGGCAGCGATGGGCTTCATCAACAGAGAAGCCAACCTCCAAGGTAAGCCATAAAGGTTAGAGGGTGAGAAAAAAATTAAAAGAATAAAGAGGAAGGTAGAGGAAGAGGAAAAGATAGAGAGAAAGGAGAGGGATAGTAACCTCATTTCCCCTTCATTACAGTTGTATGTTATATCCTTATTTGAAACTTAGGAGTATTTTGCAGTACTGTAGTAGAATGATTTTTAAGTAGCATAGATATTCCTTAGTCATGGATAGGTAGGTACATAACCCCACACCTGAAAACTCACCCCCACCCCCCCCTCTGCCTCCACAGCCCTCATTGCTACCTTTGGGGACGTGAATGCAGCGGTGGAGAGGCTGCTGGCTCGCCCGGGCCCACAGAGCTAAGGCAACGCCACCCCTGTGTTTTAGCTCCTCATGTTGTAACTGTTTCTACATTAGTCTCCTCTAATCTGTGTGGGGTGTGTGTACTTCAATGCATAGGGACTTCCTTCCTTCTCACAGCCCCCCCCTTCCCCCCCGTCGTCGTGGTGGCCGCCCCCCCCCCTCCCCTTCACACTGAGCAGAGCGGCATTGCCTCCTGTCGGCCAGTCAGGGGGAACTATTGGCATTGGGTGTGTTTTTGCAGGTGATGATGTGGTGTTTGTAATGTTCTTGACCTGCGTGCGGTTCTTCGAAGGCCGTGCCGAGCGAGAGCCTTTGTTTACAGTTTATGCATAAAAAAAAAATTTATATCCTTAGATGGAGCTTGTCTAATTTGATCTTGAAAAAAGTGATGGAATTATTACCATGTGTGTGTGGTATGGGTAGTAGATAACTTAATGTGATTTGTTACTTTAAGGGGTATTGAGAGCAAGGATGAAAGCTGAGTTGTTGTACAGTTTATCATGGGAAAAAAAAACAAAAGAGGACTAGTAAGAATAGCAGCTATTGTATGAAGTGACTGTTTTGCTTCTCCTGTAACCTTCAGTGCTATGTTTTACTGAGGACTCTTGCATCAGTAGCAGACCCCCTTCTTCAGCAGTCTCCCCTTCTTCAGCCTCTGTAGTAAGGCACTCATACGCCTCTTAACACATTCACTATGCTGTCAGGATCATCACTTATCTTAATCATCACTTTGTATTCTGTACACGTGTATTTTTTTTCACTTTTTCTCTTTTTTTTCAGTATTATATTATTCATTTGTTTGTTCCAAGTTTGTTTGTTTGTTTTTTCTTTGTACATAATACCATTACTACTACTATTGTTACTACTACGTATGTATTACATGTTGAAATATAGCGATCATTTTAATATTTTTAACTCCAGCAGCGCGGCTTGTAAACTGTTGTCACGTACGTACGAACAAACCTTCCTTCCGCCTCATAGTTTCTTCATCAACTAGACTTTCAGGATATTGTTGACTAGTTCGGTCATGAGGTTAAGGAGGCAGAGAGTAACATACATTAATGACCTAAGCAGACTTGGGTATGATCAAAAAACAGGAGTAGAACATGTGTAGGTGTACATAGCATAGCATAGTATGACCCAATGATTCCATTCTACTATTTCTACAATTGCTATCAGTCCCACGCCAGTGTGACTCCACCGCGCGTGAAGAGCAGTGGTCGTGGGTGTGTCTCCGTACCCCCTATGGGAGGCTAGTGTCAGGGACTCCTTTAATGTGGTGACCTTATCCAAAGCTGGTGATTTTAGCGGTGACTTATGCTGTTTGGTTGAGTGATTGATTGTATGGTTTAAGGTGGTGATGAGGAAGGTGCAGAGTTACGGCTGCTGAGAGTGTCGAGATGCGATGGTGTGCTGGTGAGGTGGTGTGGTGTGCTAGGTGTTGACTGGTGAGGTGTGGTGGTATGCTGGGTGTGCCTGATGTGCTGCTGGATTGCAATGGTTGACCGTGGCAATGTGGTGGTTAAGGTGCCCGTTACTGTGGCAGAATGTGGTGATGTGGTGGGTGGGTGTTGATTGATTGCTGGGTTGCAAGACTGACTGGACCTGAGTGTTGTTTGTCCTTAAAGGTGCAGGTGTTTTAATTGTTGACTGTTTCTCTGTTTCTGAAGTGTGATGAAATATAATTAAACTAATGACTGGAGGGAGACTGGTACTCATTATTTATTGACCAAGTAGAAGGGAATCTGTGTTGACTTTTGACTTGCCGAGAGTACGATGAATACCGTAACAAAATGTCCCTTCCTGATTTCACGTATTTAGAAAGAGAAAGAAATTTATTTATTTTATTATTTTTTTGAAGTGTCCGTAAATGGTCTGTGATTTTGTAGGAAATGTTTGATGAGACACTACTACTATTTTTGTTGTTGTTCATGCACCTCAAGTTTGTTTGTTCTTGGACTTTCCTTGTTTTGTCACGCCGTGTTCACTGTTCTACATGACCCAGACCTGCAGAGGGAGGGAGGGAGTGTGGGAGTTAGAATCACCCTGAAGGCTCCTGAAGGCTCCTGAAGGATCCTGAAGGCTCCTGAAGGCTCCTGAAGGTTGTTGTTGTCGTCGTCGCCACACCGAGACGCATTTCGTCCTCACAACCTTAGAGAACTTTTTTATATATATACGTAGCTTTGTGTTTTCCATATCATAGTCTTGCTAGGTATCTGAAGTCTTTCTTTTTTTACTTGTCCTTTCTGTTTCTTAGATGTGACATTAAGTGAGAAATCTATAGGCCTAGGTAAACTAGCTTGTTAGCCTTGTATTGTGCTTGAGTGAGGTGAGTCAGTGGTGTGCGTCTGCGGCTGCCTCGTGTAACAACCATAAACATCCATCAGACAGCACAAAAAAAAAAAGTCAGGATTTGTATCTAATCTCTGTTTCTCACGAAGTCCTTTTTTGTTAGTGTTTGCTCAAAATTCAGGTGAACATGTAATTAATTAATGAATGTACTTTGAGGTGTGTGTGGCAGTGGTTGAGGTTGAGCCCTGTCACTGGCTCCTTACATCACGTGTCTCCAGGTAATACTGTGTTTATGCAATGTTATATGGCACTAAAGAGGGATTAGATAACGGAAAAAAAAGAAAAAAAAAGTGCATTTATTTTTACATTTACATTTACATTTCCGCCATAACTGCACGGGACAGACGGAGCTCGTGAGTACCTGCCCGTGTCCCCCAGCATGCAGCAGGGGAGGTGCAAGGGTGTGGGAGGAGCCCTGTGCTGGGGACCTCAATGTGTGTGTCATTAAGCCTGAACTGGGGTGGGAGAGAAAGAGAGAGAGAGTGTAACCACTACCTTTGAGATATAGACATATATTTTTCACATCGATATGTATTAGAACCTCATATATATATTTAGTGTGACTTGTTTGTGTGGTGAGGTGTGTGAATGCACAGCCTGGAGCAATTGAAACAGTATACCCCAAGTTTGCATGTCATGTCTTGTTTTGGAGCCATCTGTGAGCAGGTTTTGCAACTATACTTAGAAACTGGATTACTTTACCCTGTGGAAAATTATGAAAGGTCATATTTATATTAGATCATAAATAACTGGCATGAAAATAAAGCAACATTTTGCTCCTGAAGAGATCTTTTGTCATTTCCATCCTTAGTGATGCTCAGAGAGAGAAAGCATGAATTATAATCTGTCATTTTTTTTCTTCTAATTATTGAATTGTTTGTAGTGTACCTTATGTCTCCTCTTTCTTGCTGCCTGGTATGGGGAGACCTGAAGGAAATGGAGAGAAGGCTGTTACTTACACATACTACTCATTATTCATTCATTCATTCATTCATTTATTTAATGCAAGAAATGGTTAATGAAAACTTTCTTATGAGATTTTTGTTATATTGTAACTATATTGTAATAATTTTTTTTTTCTCTCTCTCTCTCTCTCTCTCTCTCTCTCTCTCTCTCTCTCTCTCTCTCTCTCTCTCTCTCTCTCTCTCTCTCTCTCTCTCTCTCTCTCTCTCTCTCGGGATTACGGTATATCTGACAGGAGAGGGAGAGTATTTCCTCCTGTAACTTGAAACCACAACAGGAAGCCCCGCCCCTCCTTCCCCTCCTCCTCCTCCAATGTCCTTTTCTCCCATCCCCTCCCCCTTTGATTTAAGCACGTGTCGCCTTCCTGTCCTTCTTTCTTTCCTTCCTTCTTTCACGTCCTTCTTTACCTCCTCCCTTACTTACTTATTTCCTTATTTACTTCCTCTCTTCCTTCCTTCCTTCCTTCCTTCCTCCTTCCCTTCCTCCCTTCCTCCATTTTTCTCTCCTTTTCTCTCGTCCTAAATTTACCTTTTTTTGTGTGTTCATCCTCGTCTTTACATTTTTCCTTTCCCTAATTTATTTATTTTTTTGTATTTACGTATTCCTCTTCCTTTTTATTCTTATCTTCTGTTCCTTTGTGCTCTTTACTTTTATTTTCCTCCTCCTCCTCCTCCTAGTCGTCCTCCCATTAGCAGTACAGGTTAATTACGTAATGCATGCCTCACCTTGGCACACGAAGGTAAACATCATAGCTTACTGAATATATTATTATTATTATTACTATTAGTGGTAGTAGTAGTAGTAAATTAGTAGTAGTAGTAGCAGGTAGAATGAAGGTGAATCTTAGTGTGTAATTAGGAACTGTACTAATTGAGATTATTATTATTATTATTATTTTGAATTTGTATTGTCTATTTCTTCTTTTTTTTCAAGTTTAATAATATGAATTCAGGCTATTTCCTCTTACCTTTTACTTTATATCCTCCTCTTCTTCCTAATCTTCATTCTCTTCCTCCTCTTCCTCCTCCTCCTCCTCCTCCTCCTCCTCCTCCTCCTCCTCCTTGTATCCCGTTGCGGCTCTGATAACCATGTAATTAATTTCAACCTTGTAAGGAACCTAAAATAGAACAGGTAACAAGGTGTGATGAATCTCTCTCTCTCTCTCTCTCTCTCTCTCTCTCTCTCTCTCTCTCTCTCTCTCTCTCTCTCTCTCTCTCTCTCTCTCTCTCTCTCTCTCTTCCTTCCTTCCTTCCTTCTTTTTTTCCCTTTCCTTCACCTCTCACTCATCTCCATCTTCCTTCCCTTCCCTCCCTCCCTCCCTTCCTTCCTTCCTTCCCTCCCTCCCTCCTTTCCTCCCTCCTCATTTTTCTCTCCCGTTGATGAGGTTGCCAACTTCTCTTATCTTGATCGTTTTTATGGTTTATTTCTTCCTCATGTTTCCTCATTTTCCTCTCCCTCCTCCTCGTTTTATTCATTTATTTATTTATTCGTTTTTTTATTTATTTATTGTTTGCAGTCCCTTTTTTTTTCTATCATGTATATATTTTTTCTTCATAAACTTTTTTTTTTCTTTCGTCTATAAACATTTATTTTCACAGGTTATTCCTCTTCCTCCTCTTCCTCTTCCTCTTCTTCCTTTTCCTCTTCCTCTTCCTAGCTAGTGTAACCTTACGGGATGCCCTTCAAATGGAGAGAGAGAAAGAGAGAGAGAGAGAGAGAGAGAGAGAGAGATTAAGGATCGTAATATAGATAACAAGAGAAAGCGAGGTAGAGAAAAAGCGCAACAGGGGGAGAGAGAAAGAGAGCAATAAAGATATGGAGAGAAAACTATGTACTACTCGAGAGAGAGAGAGAGAGAGAGAGAGAGAGAGAGAGAGAATCGTGCAGGTGTCAGGAGAGAAATGCGGCTACAGTATCATTATATTAGTCGTGGCCTCTCTCTCTCTCTCTCTCTCTCTCTCTCTCTCTCTCTCTCTCTCCTTCCTATCCTTACCGAACACCGTAGTAATATTAGTAGTAGTAATAATAATAGTAGAACATATAGTAATAGTAGTAATAGATAGTCTCTTCAGTAGAATATAGTAGTAGTAATAGTAGTAGTAGTAGTAGTAGTAGTAGTAACACCCAACACTTACTTAACCAACATACACAAGCCTCGATCCTCCCCATTTCTAACGGTGCTCTATTATTTACCCATCACCAGCCATTATCTTCTACTTCCTTACCAATGGGGAGACGAGGAGGGAAGGGAAGGGAAGCAGGAGAGAGGGAAGGGAGAAACGATTCATTGGAGAGAGAGAGAGAGAGAGAGAGTTTTTTGCGCACGTCTGAACTGGTTGTAGTATTATCATGCTTCTGCTAGAGTCTTCTGTTGCATGTGTTAGCTTAATAAAGACTTTTCTGATGCCATGTCTGACTCTCTCTCTCTCTCTCTCTCTCTCTCTCTCTCTCTCTCTCTCTCTCTCTCTCTCTCTCTCTCTTCAATGTGTACTAAAAATATATGAGAACAGTGAGAGAGAGAAAGAGAGAGGACAGGTAAAAAGAAAGAGATCGAGTAGAAGGAAGAAGAAGGAGGAGGAGGAGGCAGGATGGGGTAGTTAGCTGTGATTTATGATAAGTGGCAGTCAGATGAACGCTCGCCTGCGCCCACGCACATGACTGGAATCCGAATTTACGCACACACACACACACACACACACACACACACACACACACACACACCCACACACCTGCTCCTCTGTCCTTCCCTCCCTTCCCCCCCTTTCCCCATTGTGTCACTTAAGGACAAACAGACAAACAAAGCAAAAAGGAAGATGGTTGTAAATCCTTATTACACATACACACACACACACACACACACACACACATTAATACAAACAAATAAATTCATTTATTTGATCATGTCTTCAATCAGAAAAGTTAATAGGTAAATAAATAAGTAAATAAATAAAGTAATTTACGTTTATTTGAGTAACACAGGAAAAAATGAAAAGAAAATGTAATAGATAGATAAGTAAATAGACATATAATTTGATCGATAGATAGATAGATACATATACATATATACATATACATATTAGACGAATAGATAGATAGATATATTGATAAATAAAGATATAGGTAAATAAAAAAAATTGATAAAAGAGAAAGGGATAGAAAGATGGATTAATAGATAGATAGGGACAAATATATACGGATAGAGATGAATGAAAATAGATAGAAAGATAAGTAAATGAATAAATAAAAGTAAATAAGAAGTAAGAAGAGTGTAAGAACAACAATATATAAAGAGGCGGGGAATGCAGAATTTAAGGTGTGTGTGTCGTCTGCAACAAGGGTCAACTTGATAATAAGGTGTCATGCACTTTGACCTTTGTTGACGCGACGTGATGTCAGGGAGTCCTGATGATGATGATGATGGTAGTAATAATGATAATGATAATAATTATATGAATAATGATAATGATAATATAGAAAAAAGAATCTGCTTGAAGAGAGAGAGGGAGAGAGAGAGAGAGAGAGAGAGAGAGAGAGAGAGAGAGAGAGAGAGAGAGAGAGAGAGAGAGAGAGAGAGAGAGAGAGAATCTTAAAAACAGACAGATGGAAGTGGAGGGAGGGCTGGAGGATTGGATGGAATGTAAGAGAGAGAGAGAGAGAGAGAGAGAGATAAACTCCTTATAATAATCATATTTTTCATCTCACAATACATTTACCTATTCTTTCTACCCTCCTTCCCTTCTTCCCTCCCTCCTTCTTCTTCCCTCTTTCCCTCCCTCCTTCTTCCCTCCTTCCCTCTCACTCACTTTCAAATTAGCTTTTTCATGCCGGTAATATATTTATGCGACATGGTGTTGTGGTGGTTACCTATCTCTCTCTCTCTCTCTCTCTCTCTCTCTCTCTCTCTCTCTCTCTCTCTCTCTCTCTCTCTCTCTCTCTCTCTCTCTCTCTCTCTCTCTCTCTCTCCGCAGTAAACTCGTTTCGCCTTAGTTGGTAACAGTTCAACTTTTTTTTCTTCTCTCGTTCGTTTTTGTTTTTTTTCTCTCATTGTAAAGTTTATTCTCCTTCCTTGTGACTTTAATGGGTCTGTATCGTAATTAGTGGACGTTTAAAAGGGATGTAGAATTTGTACAATGTTGGTTAAACGATAAAGGAAGCTATAATAGGGAAGGTTTATTTTATGTAGCACTGCGCGAATTAAATTTTTTTATTTACTTATTTTTCTTTAATGGACTATAAACTCTAATCTTTTTTCTTTTTTCTATTTGGTCGTATAATTTGTTCATTTATATTATGATTTATTTCCTCTTCTTGTCATTATTTTATTCCAAGTGATAAGGAAAAGATAGACGAGTTGGAGGAGGAAAAAGAAACTGATAAAGAGGAAGAAAGAAAGAAGGAAAAAGAAGGCGACTGGGAGAAGGAAAAGAAACTGATGAAGAAGAAGAAGGAAAGGCGAAAAAAGGTGAGTTGGAGAAGGAAAAGAAACTGACAAAATATTAAAGACGAGATAGGAAAATAAACAGCCAAAAAAATAACAAAAGACGAAGGAAAGAAAAAAAAAACAACCTCACCTTTTCAACCGAGGACTACAAGGAACTAACTCAAATAAAAAAAAATGCACACAAACCCAGATCAAAGTGCAATAAGAAATATAAATAAATAACCATCAATGGGTCTCACTCACACCCCACATCAACAATAGGTGAATAGAGAGGCGTGAAGAAGTCTGCCTTCCTCACATTTTTTCCTCGGTATGTTGACACGAGGGCACGAGGCAGGCAGGGAGGGAGGCAGGGCTAGAAGGAGGCAAGGAAGGGTAGGAGGAAGGGAAGGAGGCAGACAGGGGCTCAGTGCAACTTCTACACCCTTAGATTCCTCCTATTTTCCTTCTGCTTCACTCCCTTCGCTTCCTCTTCAATAATGTAATGGTAGTTTGAAATGCCACACCTCCGCTCTTTACCGCTCTTCTAAGGATGGTGTTTGATTATGTGTGCCTTGTTAGTGTGTACAGGGTGTTGTGAGGTGTGTGTTAGGTGTGTGATGTTAGATTTTCAAGTCAGGTCGAGCGAGAGGCTTCGAAAATCTCATCTTTCTTTGGCAGACTTGGTGCCGCCAGGTCTGAGGAGGCGTAGCTGGCTGGCGTAAGAGTAAAGCATCCTAACTCACATCTCCAATCAAGGGTAAAGACATGTGAAGGGAGGTGGTAGTCTGTGCTACATCATCCGTAAAGAGTGTGAATAGATAGCATCAGTGAAGGAGTCAATACGCAGTGATTTAAAAATACCTATTTGTTTACATTGGCACCTGTACGATCTATTGTCAGGCGGGAGACGCGCCTTCTCTACTTCAGTATACCGACAGACGCGAGTGAGGTTGTACGCACGCCCCGTACTGGATCATCTGAACACCACACTGTATATTCAACGAACCAAACATTTTTTCACGCCAAGCCGCTACGATCTAAACATGGCTTTTAAAAACACTCCAAACACGAGGTAAAACCACCATCAATCCATACCAGGAAGGACTTACACCAGAAAGTTTTTACAATTCCTATGCAACGAGTCACTGGCTGTCTAACCATCCTACAACTAACATAGGACTCCTGAAGGACTCCTGAAGGACTCATGTAGGACTTCACACCCTTCTGGAAGCTGTGTGGATGCTGTGTCGACCAGGACGTGAGGTGGGTGTGAGGGAGGGAAGGGGAGGAGGGAGGGAAGGGTAAGTAAGAGAAGAAATAGGTAACATTCAGGTAGGTGTGTGTGTGAGAGAGAGAGAGAGAGAGAGAGAGAGAGAGAGAGAGAGAGAGAGAGAGAGTAAATAAATAAATGTATATGAAAAAAAAATAGGGAATGCAGTCATCTGTCAGACTCCACCGCCCACTTTTTCTTCACCTTCTCCACCCTCCCTATCTCTCTCTCTCTCTCTCTCTCTCTCTCTCTCTCTCTCTCTCTCTCTCTCTCTCTCTCTCTCTCTCTCTCTCTCTCTCTCAACAACAACAATCTTACCTAATCTTGTTTACAAAATCTACATTAATTCATCACATTGATATATTAGCATCAAATCTTACATCTGTCACTCTTACAAGGAGTTATTGATATTCAAAAGATTACCAATGGAAGCATTATGATACATTGCCTCAGATAAACATTCAAATCTCTCGATAATCCTTTTAAAAGTCAACTAAATCTTCAAGGTTGATTATTATGTGTGTTGCATTATTTTGGTATTTATTCAGTCTGTGTGTGTTTGTATTATGATGATGATGCTGTGGCAGGCTGAGGGAGGGAGGGAGGGAGGGAGAGAGGGTGTGAAGGGAGAGGGATGTGGTGGTGGTGGTGGTAGTAGTAGTGGTGGTGGTGGTGGTAGTAGTAATGGTGGTAGTGGTAGTGGTTGTGAAGGTGGTGATAGGATAGGACAATAGTAAGTGATAACAGCTGATAGAACAGTGGTATTGGTCCTGGTGGTGGTGGTGGTGAAGCATTTGTTCATGCAGAGAGAGAGAGAGAGAGAGAGAGAGAGAGAGAGAGAGAGAGAGAGAGAGAGAGAGAGAGAGATAAAGAAACAGATAATACTGAATGAGTGGCTGTGCATCGATAGTGTGTGTGTGTGTGTGTGTGTGTTTGCGCGCTCATGCTCCTCTTGAATCAGCAATTTGTCACCTTGAGTGGAGGAAACATTACCTCTTTCCTGCACGTAATTACCTCCTCCTCCTCCTCCTCCTCCTCCTCCTCCTCCTCCTCCTCCTCCTCCTCCTCCTCCTTGTCATGGCTCGACCACCCACCCTGTTTCAATATCACGCTTTTACTTAATGGCCCAAAGTTATTGATTTTTTGAAGGGGTGATGGTGGTGGTGGTGGTGGTGGTGGTGGTGGTGGTGGTGGTGGTGGTGGTGTGGTGGTGGTGGTGGTGCTTGTGGTTGTGAAGTTATATATCGTTTCAAGTGCGTTATTTTGAAAAGGTATTACTCACACACACACACACACACTATAATCTCTCTCTCTCTCTCTCTCTCTCTCTCTCTCTCTCTCTCTCTCTCTCTCTCTCTCTCTCTCTCTCTCTCTCTCTTATCCAGGTAATCATAATGAAAGCAAGACACCTGTTGAGAATATTTAAGACGCACAGGAGGAGGAGGAGGAGAGGTGGAGGAGGAGGAGGAGGAGGAGGAGATGATGATGATGATGATGAGGGAGGAGAAGGAGGAGGAGGAGGGAGGGATAACAAAGGAAGGAGAAGGATGAAGGAAGGATATAAACGAAGATTTAAAAGAGGAGGAAGAATAAAGGAAGAGATAGAAATGGAAGGAGAAGGATGAAGGAAAGGAGGAGGAGGTATAGGTAGATTAGGTAGAGAGAAGGAGAGAAGAAGGAAGGAAGGGAGGGAAAGGAAGAGGGCGTGAGGGAAGGAAGGGAGGAAGGTAGAAGGTATTGTATTGGGCAGTGGGGGGAGGAGGAGGAGGAGGGGGGTGGGGGGAGGATCCGCGTGGGTGGCATGTGTCAGTGTCTGTGTATGTGTGTGTGTGTGTGTGTGTGTGTGTGTGTGTGTGTGTGTTGCGGGTCAGTGGTCCTTTAGAGAGATGATTTCAATCCTACCTGTGTTTCCTCCTCCTCCTCTCTCTTCTTAATTTCACTATTTAGCTCATTCCTTTCACTTTTTCTTACCTTTTAATTTATTTTTTGTTATCTTTTACTTGAGAGAGAGAGAGAGAGAGAGAGAGAGAGAGAGAGAGAGAGAGAGAGAGAGAGAGAGAGAGAGAGAGAGAGAGAGAGAAGGTCAGGTTGCAAGGAGGTAGTCAGTAGGGACCAATCATTTTTAGGACAACATTACTTACTTACCCCTTGAGAAGAACCATGCGCACCTAACATCAAAAAAAGTGAACATCGTGCGCAGCCAACCAACAAAAAACGTAATGAAGGTTTGAATTTAATAGAAAATGTATTAAATCCTTTCTACGCCAAAGAAAATGGGGTGAGGGGTTAGGTTAGGTTAAAGAAATTTGCAAAAAGATCATAATACGAAATAATTAGAGAAAAATGGAATAAAATCAAAATACGTATTAATAAGTTAAGAAAAAAAGATAAAACAATACAGAAATAAAATGATTTAAAGATAGGATAGTATATACAAACAATATTCTTTTAAAATATGAAATAAAAGTGAATTACAGTGAATTATAATAAACAAAAAAAAAGGATAATTCATTTATTTATTTATTTATGTATGTATATATGTATTTATTTATTTATTTATTATAGTAGTGAACAATATAAAACACAAGATAGACAACAACAAAAAAAACGTATTTGTAACTTGATGACCAAGAGAAAACGAGTTCCATGCTTAACAAAAAACGTAATGAGTTGGTTGGCATGAGTTACATAAAGCGTAATTGAGGCTTCAGAGTGCAACAGAAAATGGACCGAGGCAGACACACAACAAAAAACAAAGCACCATTATCATTATTATTATTATTATTATTATTATTATTATTATTATTACTACTATTACTATTACTACGAGCACCATCAACATCATAACTACTACTTTACACCTGCCAATCATTTATTTTTTGCTTCCTCCTCCTCCTCCTCGTCCTCGTCCTCCTCGTCCTCGCCCTGGTGCACCGTGCAAGTGGTGATTACACATAGTTAGTCTGAAGCAGTGTACCCTCACCGCTACCTTGCATGGTGTTGTGATACCTTCAGGAATACCAACTAAACAAGGAGGAGAAATGTGTACTGTAACCCTTCCTTCTCTTCCCTTCTCCCTTCCTTCCCTTCACTCTTTCCCTTCCCCTCCCCTCTGTCCTCTCATTCTGTCCCTTCCTTCCCTCCTTACCTTCCCTTCCTTCAGGCAGTTCCTCCCTCTGTTCATTCAGTACCTTTCTTCCCTTCATTCATTCAGTTATTCATTCCCTTCCTCCTGTTCTTCCCTTCATTCATTCCTCCCTTCTCTCCCATCATTCAGTTCTTTCTTCCTTCCTTCCTTCCTTCAGTCTTTCCCTTCCTTCCTTCCTTTAGTTCTTCCCTCCCTCCCTCCCTTCCCTCCTTCATAATACGCCCTCCACGGCTATCTAAAGGAAGTATCGCCCATTTTCTATGCTTCACTGGTTTTCTTTGACATCATCTTATTATTTTTAGTGATCTTATTACCATATTAACCTTGGGAGAATTTTAAAGATTTTTTTTTATTATTATTATTTTTATTTTTACTTTTACTTTTTCCATAAATTCGTCTGGTGTACCTTAGGGTGGATATTTGAACCTCTTAATGTTTTGTTCCTCCTCCTTCTTCTTCTTCTTCTTCTTTCTGATTTCCTTCTTCTTCTTACTTCCACGTTCTTGAAAATCTTGAATCTAGTCATCCCTTTCTTCTGTTAATATAAGTTATACCTCTACTCTATATACGTTCATTTAATTAAACTTTAGCTGAAGATATATAATGTTTTGCTTCTCCTATTATATATCTATTTTTTTCTCCTCCTCCTATTATCTATTTTTATTCCTACCACGTCCTTAGTTAGTTATATATTGTGACCTGAAGATAATATATATTTATGCCTCTTTTTATATGACCTCTTATGTACCCTAAACGCAACACACTCTCTCTCTCTCCCTCTCTCTCTCTCTCTCTCTCTCTCTCTCTCTCTCTCTCTCTCTCTCTCTCTCTCTCTCTCTCTCTCTCTCTCTCTCTCTCTCTCCAAAGGTGGGAAAGGATATGTGGTTGGTTACTTGCAAGGGGAAGAGGAAAGGGAGGAGGAAGAAGAGGAGGAGGAGGAGGGAGGATTGATAAACCACAGCATCCTTCCTATCTCTCTCTCTCTCTCTCTCTCTCTCTCTCTCTCTCTCTCTCTCTCTCTCTCTCTCTCTCTCTCTCTCTCTTCCATATTCTTCTTGCGTTTCCTTTTTACAA
The DNA here is from genome assembly GCA_029783475.1 of Metacarcinus magister. Classification (NCBI taxonomy): domain Eukaryota; kingdom Metazoa; phylum Arthropoda; class Malacostraca; order Decapoda; family Cancridae; genus Metacarcinus; species Metacarcinus magister. The sequence goes on from JAPQNM010000023.1 coordinate 4,147,878, forward strand.
TGTATGTGTGTGTGTGTGTGTGTGTGTGTGTGTGTGTGTGTGTGTGCGTGTGCGTGTGTGACCTGACATTAGTTAAGAAACCGCAACCACATGTCTTCCTCCTCCTCCTCCTCCTCCTCCTCCTCCTCCTCTTCCTCTTCCTCTTAATATTTGCCACGTGCCTAAAGGAGGAGGAGGAGGAGGAGGAGGAAGAAGAGGAGAGGTCGTGCCTATGCTCTGGTTGTCTTGCTTAAAGGAGGAGGAGGAGGAAGAGAGGATAATCACTCCTCCTCCTCCTTCTTCTATCTCTCATTCCTTCTTTTTCTTCTTTTTTTTTGTCTTCCTTCCTTCTTTCCTTATTTTTCTTTCCTTCCTTCCTTCTTTCTTTCCTTCCTTCTTCTTCTCTATTTCAACCTCTTCCTTCCCTTCTCCTAACTTCTCTTCCCATCGGCTTTTTTCCTCCTCCTCCTCCTCCTCCTCCTCCTCATCCTCCTCCTCCTCCTCCTCCTCCTCCTTATCTCACCTAACACTCTCTGGGTATAAAGATTTCAAGCTAAACATTCTCTCTCTCTCTCTCTCTCTCTCTCTCTCTCTCTCTCTCTCTCTCTCTCTCTCTCTCTCTCTCTCTCTCTCTCTCTCTCTCTCTGAAGCCCCTACCCTCACCCCTTTCCCCTCTTTCTCTACTTTTTTTTTTCCCTCTATCTCCTCTTTGTTTTCCTTTCCCCTCTTCTCTTTCTATTCGTAAATGTTCAGTTTTTTCCTATTTTCTCTCCTCCTCTTCCTCTTTCTCTTATTTCCTCTCTTTCTTTCTATCTCCTTCCCCTCTTTTATCATCATTTTCCCCTTTATTTACCATCCTTCCTCCCCTCTTCCTCCCTTTTTTCTCTCCCTTCCTTCTATCTCTCCTCCCCTCTCTTCCTCTCCCCTCATTTCCTCTCTGTCCTCACCTCATCTTTATCCTCCATATCATTACTCTGGCTTCTCTCTCTCTCTCTCTCTCTCTCTCTCTCTCTCTCTCTCTCTCTCTCTCTCTCTCTCTCTCTCTCTCTCTCTCTCTCTCTCCCCTCATTTTATCTGTCATTTAGGTGCTTCGTTGAATATCTTCCTCCTCCTCCTCCTCCTCCTCCTCCTCCTCCTCCTCCTCCTCCTCCTCCTCCTCCTCCTCCTCCTCCTCCTCTCTTATGTCTTCTCTGTCATTAATTATAGCCAGAAGTCTTTATCTTTCCCTTCCTTCCTTCCTTCCTCTCCTCCTCCTCCTCCTCCTCCTCCTCCTCCTCCTCTTCTTGTAATACAGTCATTTAGGCTTTGTTAAGGATTATACTTGTAATGTGATGGGAGTGGTCCTCTTCTTCTTCTTCTTCTTCTTCTTCCTCTTCCTCCACCTCCTTTTTTTCCTCTGCTTTTTCTTTTCTTTTCTTTTTTTACCTGCTTCTCCTCCTCCTCCTCCTCCTCTTCCTCCTCCTCCTCCTCCTCCTCCTCCTCCTCCTCCTCAGCATGGGCCAGGTGGGTATTTTCACCGTGTTTGTGCAGCGAGAGTCAAACTGTGAAAACAACTCCTCCTCCTCCTCCTCCTCCTCCTCCTCTCCTCCTCCTCCTCTTCCTGCTACTGTGTTTGGTCTAGTTCCATGTTTTCTTTCCCTTTCCCCTCTCTCTCTCTCTCTCTCTCTCTCTCTCTCTCTCTCTCTCTCTCTCTCTCTCTCTCTCTCTCTCTCTCTCTCTCTCTCTCTCAATGTCTGACGGGTGACTAAGAGCGTAAGATATGTTATATGTTTGGAGAGAGAGAGAGAGAGAGAGAGAGAGAGAGAGAGAGAGAGAGAGAGAGAGAGAGAGAGAGAGAGAGAGGAAAACTTAAGAGTGGATCGTATTTGGGGGTATTGGCCCTCCTCCTCCTCCTCCTCCTCCTCCTCCTCCTCCGTCACTTGATACACTGCCCAGCCTGCTCCTAACAGCCTCCCAAGACCATCTCTGATTTATTATTATTATTATTATTATTATTATTATTATTATTATTATTATTATTGTACTAAGTTTAATTATCTATTTTGTCTGTGTGTGTATATATGTGTGTGTGTGTGTGTGTGTGTGTGTGTGTGTGTGTGTGTGTGTGTGTGTGTGTGTGTGTGTTGGTTTTCATTTGCCAATTTCTTTATGAACTTCCGGTCTGCGTTTCATATTACATCGTGTCCAGTTTCCTTATACATCACATCATCATCATCATCATCATCATCATCATCATCATTACTATTATTCATGACTATTTATTTCTTTATTTACTTAACTATTATTTATTTATTTTATTATACTATTATGTTTAAAAAAAATATATTATAAACAGTATCAATTCAACTTTATAAATGAATGCATCAATTTTAACTGACTCATTCTCTACACAATTCAATAACTTACCGTTCATTCATTTATTCATTTATTTCTCTATTTACTTATTCATTTCTAGTTATGAATATATTAATTAGATTATTTATTCGACTCCTTGTACGATAAATTAAGACAAAAATAAGTATACATATCAATTTCACATTCTAATTAACGAACGAGAGAGAGAGAGAGAGAGAGAGAGAGAGAGAGAGAGAGAGAGAGAGAGAGAGAGAGAGAGAGAGAGGGGTGGTATGGTATTATCGGTTAGGGCGTGAGAGGAGAAGAGGGGAAGAGTGAGGGTAGAAGGAGGGAAGGGAGAGGGAGAGGAAAGGGGAGGTAAGGGGAGAGATGAGGTTTAGGTTTTAGGAGGAATGTTTTCTATGACTAAAAGTAGGGGGGGTGTGAGGTGTGAGAGAGAGAGAGAGAGAGAGAGAGAGAGAGAGAGAGAGAGAGAGAGAGAGAGAGAGAGACAAAAAACTGTACCATTATTATTATTATTATTATTATGATTAAGAAGGAAATGCTCTGGTTATGATTAAGTATATGACAGCTCCTGTATTACTCCTCCTCCTCCTCCTCCTCCTCCTCCTCCTCCTCCTCCTCCTCCTCCTCCTCCTCCTCTTCCTCCTCTCCTCCTCCTCCTCCTCCTCCTCCTCATCCCTCTTCTCTTATTCCTTCCTCTTCACCTCCTCCAGTTTCTGTTTTTTTCATTTCGTCATCCTTCCCCTCCTCCTCCTCCTCCTCCTCCTCCTCCTCCTC
>JAPQNM010000023.1:4158491-4253491 GCA_029783475.1 Metacarcinus magister
TATTGTATCTCCTGTTTCCTCTTCCTCCTCCTCCTCCTCCTCCTCCTCTTCCACTTCCTCTTCCTCTTATCAATGTGACGTAACATTTTCACTTTGCATTAATTCAAATTCAAATAAATAAAAACAAAACTCTTATTTATATCCTCACCTCACACCCTCCTCCTCCTCCTCCTCCTACAGGGACCAACCTGACTCTGCCGTGTCTTGCTAACGGAAACCCGCAGCCAAGAGTACGGTGGTCACGCTATGGCACTGCACTTCCCTCAAGGGCGTCTCAGGGGGCTGACGGCTCACTGCATCTCTCCGGGGTGACCATAGAGGATGTTGGAACTTACGCTTGTCATGCCAGCAACGGTGTGGGTGTGGATCAGATGCTACATATTATTGTGGAGGTGGTAGGTAAGTGTGATAAGCAGGGAGTCTAATTTATTAAGATGCTTGTTTATTATTATTATTATTATTATTATTATTATCTTCTTTGCATTAATAGGGTAACAGTCAAGGGCAAACAAAATTAGGTTTAAAAAAAATCTCGCTTGTCGCTCGAGCCCTGTAAAGAGGACAGTAGGATATATAGAGGTAGAGGCAAGGGGGTGGAGGTCTTTATGGGGAGAAGCTATGAAATTAGTCTCTATTGATGCCTGTCTGTGCATTCCCTTTTGATCTTGGTAAGTGTGTGTGTGATTGAAGTAATACTGTAGTCTAATTCATTCAGATTCTATGGATGTTTAGTATAAAAGGTTAAATCTAAGGTGTGGAAAATTAAACTTCTTATTTGGTGAACTGATGCTTGAAAAATAGAATGGAAAGGGAAGAAGCTGTATCATCACATTAATCATCTTTATCTCATCCAGACCAGCATCACTATGAGTACCTATCATTGACCACCTCATTGTTATGCTTCAGAGCCACCCAGCATCACGAGAGCACCACAGTCCCAGCGTGTGGAGGAAGGGGAAGCATTGACCCTACACTGCCTCGCCCAGGGCCACCCTAAGCCTAGCGTGATGTGGGTGTTCAACGGAGAGCTGGTGTTTGAGTACAGCAACGTCGCTATTACTGGTGAGAGAGAGAGAGAGAGAGAGAGAGAGAGAGAGAGAGAGAGAGAGAGAGAGAGAGAGAGAGAGAGAGAGAGAGAGAGAAGAGAGAGAGCTTCCATAAACACTATTCACACTTTCTCTATTCACACACACACTTGTCCTCTCCACCCACTCACACCCTCACCCTCACCCTCCACCCGCAGATGAAGGCTTGGTAATCCATGCAGTGCAGAAGGAACATGCGGGAATCTTCCAGTGTTTTGCCCACAATCCTGAAGGTGCCGTGCAGGGCGTGGCTATGGTGAGTGTGGTGCCAAGGACAGTGACGGCACTACCTGGAGCCACACACACAAGGCCAGGTAAGGGAAGGAAAACACCAAGGAGTAAGGATCAGGCTAGGTAAAGGGAGGCTGGGAGAAAAACATGAGGAAGAAGTAAAAGGTTCAAACAAGCTTATCAAATCAATGTAAACAATACCACAGAAGGAAATATCTATCTAATTGTTTACTTCTTACACCAATTAGTAAACAAAACAAAAAAATGGTTAAAACTTATAAATGAACCTGAAATACTTTGTTATCATGTAGTTAACACATATTCTACATCAACAGATCACATTCCTGGAGATAATGTACAAGAGGGAGACAGCAGTGATGGGTCAGGAAGAGGAGGAACAGGAGGAGGAGGAGGAGGAGGAGGGAGAGGCTTAAGGAAAGGAAAGAAGGGACAGAAGATGAAGAAGACAGAGATAGAGGGAAGCTTACCATCACATGCAGGTGGAAAAGGAAGGAAGGGAAGCAAGGGAAATAGAAAGAAAGGTAAGATGAGCAAGTGTACTTATTGTTACGTTATTTAAACTCAGTATTAGTGATGGTGATTGTGACTGAGTGTATTGTGTGTTTAGAACTGATGGTAGTAATAATAATAATGGTTTGATATAACTCAGAGCACCAATATACTGATCATGAATGAGAATAATGATAATGATGATGATGGTATAATCCCGCCCCCCTTGCCCCCCTTCAGGACGCATGGTGCCCCCCTCCATGCCCAACATCACCAAGGTGTCTGATGAGTCTGTAATGGTCTCGTGGGAAGGTCCGCCAGAGTCACGCGGTCTGCCGATACTCTTCTATAAGGTATTCCTCCAGAGATTCTTTTCCCTGTGTCTCGGGTAACTGATTAATTTCCACCACAGGCTCAAAGGACAATGTGACGGGAGATGCACACTATAATGGTGAAGTTATAGTGATGTTAAGTTAGTTTACACTGCTTTAAGAGGAAGAGAATGGTAGTGGTGACGATAATGATGATGATGATGAGTGATTATGTTTATACAGATCCAGTACAAGTTAGTAAGGAGCAAAGGGCACCAAGGAAGCCACTGGATGACAGCAGACGAAAACATTCCACCTCACGTCACCTCCTACGAAGTGACTGGATTGCAGACGGGACGGATCTACAGGTGGGTGACGAACGGGTGTGGGGGAAGAAATAAAAAAAATAATAATAAAAAAATGACATCTAAAGGGTACCGGCCAAGGGCAAACAAAAAATAGGTTAAAAAAATAGAAAATCCCACTTGTTGCATGGTGAGGATGATAAAATAATGTGGTGTGATGAACAGTGTGGTGAAATGATGTAGTGTGTGTGGTAGTGAAAAAGTGTGATGCAATGTGAGTACTGTATGGTGTGGTGAGGGTGGTGGTGGTGGTGGTGATGGTGTTAGAATATTGTCGTGTGATGAAGCAATGGTGATGATATATAATGTGTTCTTACAATAGAGTCCTAGAGAGAGAGAGTTCTGACAGGTGATCACACTCCCATCCACACCCCATCCACACCCTCAGGTTCCGCATCGCTGCCGTCTACACCAACAACGACAACCTTCTGGGCCTCAACTCCCGCCGGTTCCTGCTGGAGCAAGACTCAAACACACAGCGGCCCGTGGAGCCTCCCGCCATCACCCTGCTGGAGCCAGAGTCACCCACTACTGTCAGGATGAAGTGGAGCTACAACCCAACGCCAGGGACACCAGTGGAGGGGTTCTTCATACACTACCGCGAGGGGACAGTGGCTGGAGGGTACACGAAGGTAATAATAATAATGATAATAATAATAAATGATTTCTTAATAAGGTACTGTAATGGTGTTTAAGTCTTAATATATTCCACTGTATTTACTAGATATATGATGTTTTTGTAAGATTAAATGCCACTTTTCAAGACACATTATGAGATGAATATATGTGGGTAACAGTACTTTATTCATTAAGGAAAAGTTTTACAGTATGTTCCTGTTTTTAATTATAATATGTGTACCCTTATTATTTTTTTCACATAGTATACTTCTACAACTATTATTATTACCATTACTACTACTACTACTACTACAACTACTATTACTATTACTACTACAACTATTACTACTACTACTACTATTACTACTACATATGTGTGCAATTTTTGGGGGTGTTTAGGTGTGTTTGGGGAGTAGAAAGTGTGTTTTTTGGGGTATGTGTGTTTTTTGGTATGTTTGGGTGTGTGTTTGAGGGTAGAAAGTGGGTGTTTGAGTGTGTTTAGGTGTGTGTTTGGATGTGTGTGTGTGTTGAGTGTGTTATTTATGTTATTTTTCAGGTTTCTGTAACAATTGTAGATTTTTTATTTTGTCGCCCCAAAATTTTTCCGCGTAAATTTGGTCGAATGTGTTTTTGCCATTTTACTCAGAAAATATTTGTCGTACAGCAATAATGTATAGATGTTAATATGTTAAGTTTGATGTTATCTATCTATTGGTGAAATCAGATTTTAAATATACCTTATAGTTTAGTAGGAAATTTAAGTTTTGTTGAAATTTTGTCAAAAAAACTAATATATTATTTTCTCAGTTACTAATATACCAATTTCATTCTACTATAGCTCAAAAGAACGGGCGTCTCCTGCTCTTTATTTACTATGTTCTAAGTCTTTTACGTAAACCTCATAGTTTTTGAGTTATTTAACAAAACGGGATTTGTTAAAAAAAATCTAAGGGTGTTGCCTTGGAAATTTCATGAAAATTTTGACACCTCAGAATCTCATGAAAATTTATATATATAGGTTTTCAAGGATAAAGAACACGAATATAGACTCAATTCTATCATTACTATAATACTAAACTATTACTACTACTATTACTACTGTCCTTAATATATACAAATCCTCTCCAGGTGACAGTATTGGATCCAGACAAGAGGGAGTATGTTGTATCACACTTGAAGGCAAATGTTTCCTATGACTTCAAGATGCAGTGTTTCAACATGGCCGGCCCCTCAGAGTTCTCCAAGGTGGTGAAAAGTAGTGCACCTGGTAAGTGTTGTGTTGTGTTGGTTGTTCCTTGTGTGTTGCTGCACCTCACTGTTTTATGTTGTTGAATAATGAGGTAATATACAGGAATCTTAACACTAAATTAATCTATACATCATTTCTATCTAGCTGTCTGTAATGATTATTTAATACAACTTATCCTTTTCTACAAACAAAAAGCCACAACAAGCATATTAACACTACACATTAATGATAGAATATGAAGATAATAATGGTACTAAGTGTTAGGTGCACAGGAGCTGCCTTGTGTAGATCAACTGGCCTTTTGCACCCTCCTTATGTTCTTATGTTCTTATATTCTTGTTGTGTGAGAAGAGCAAAGTTCCTTCATAACAAATCAGAAAAAGACATGAAAAAAAAAGAGGGAAAGGGAGAGAAAAACAAAACCATACCAATACCACTAAACTTTTTCCTCCTTCACAGTAAGTCACGTCAACACCACACAAGAACCACATGAGGGTGAGACGATGGAGGCAAGGGAGGTGGTGCCGGTGGTGAGGGAGGGTGAGCCGAGCGGCCTGTCCAGCACACACTTGTACATCATCCTCGGGGCAGCGCTGGGCCTCCTCCTCCTCATCGTGGTAGTGTCGGCCTCAGTCTACACTTGCCGTAATAAACATGCTGATGGTGAGGTGCTCGCAGGGTTGGAAATGCCTTACTAGGGTATTTTTACAGTTATTTCTGGGGTTATTTTTACTCATGGAAGGATTAGGGTTATTAGAATTAGGTTTGGAAATGCCTTACTAGGGTATTTTTAAAGTTATTTCTGGGGTTTCTTGACTCATGGTAGAATTTATGGGGTTTCGGGGTATTTCTGAACTGTTTCTAAGGGTGTTTGTGGAGTATTTGTATTTTTGTTTTATATTTTTGTTCAGTTTGTGGAGTGAATGAGGTACTACATGTATTTCTATGGAGTCAGTTACATGGATATTTCTGGGATATTTATGAGTACGTATTTTAGAGGTATTTCTCGGGGGCTGAATCTGCGGCCTCACTTATTAAGGTATAGTTTTTAGTAATGTTAAGATATTTCCGAGTCATTATTTACTTATGTTTTTGAGTAATGTTAATGTTAAGATATTTCCGAGTCATTATTTTACTCAGGTGTGTGTAAGAATGAAGTGTTGGGAGTAAGAATGAGTGGAAATGAATCTGGTTTTAGTGAACTGCTAGATAACCGCAGGAACAGATGTTAATAGATAGATAGATGAATAAATAAACTAGTAGTATTTATAAAGGTCCATTGGTGTGTAGTCTAGTCATTTATTGAATCATAATCATGTGTTTATTCCTTTATATGGAGTCTCAACATTGACATAAATACCGGATGGCAGATTTGAAGGATTTTTTGAACAGTTGGGAAATTTTGTTTGTCGTTTGCATGCTTCATAAGGAAAATGCGATCTATAAGGTAACAGTAGGTAGTTGTGTAAGGTAGATGCAGTGCTCTCTCTCTTACCCTGCATCAAGTACTCGTAACATAAGGTGTGTATCAGGTTAGGTTACAGTGCATTGTTTGTGTGTATTTAGCTCTTAGTATAGTGAGATATTATGTATTTTGATCTGGAATTATTCTCACTTATCTGTCTTTACCTCTTTGTATCTGTAGAGTCTAGGTAATGGTGAGGGTTATTTGTTATCTTTAGTGATATGTAAGATTATTTGTCTACTTTTTATTATTTTCTCTACTACTTATGGCTTTTATCTATCGTATTTATTTATTTATTGATTTATCTCATATTTATTCATTTACTTATTTTCTGTCATGTTTGTTACAACCTCTATTGTCTTTTCATCCTTGTAAATGTTAAATGTATACAAGTTATTCTCTTCAACACACTAGATACTTATTCTTGTTGTTTCTTTCCATGTCTATTACTGTGTCCTTAGTTATCACATGTAAAATTATTAATCAGATAATATTAGTCATTCTTATTATTCAACTACATATACTGAATTTGATTTTGAACACAGATGATTCTTTCCTTATGTATTATCATGAAATTCAGTCCGTATTGACAACATGTTCATAGTAGGTGTGATTCTCCCTATTAAACCTCCATTTTGAGTACATATAAAAAAATTTCCGTGCCTTACCACTAATACATTGGTTGCACTCCCTTTGTTGTTGTTGCAGATGATACCCGGTCAGTGAAATACGAGGATACTTCCCTTCACATCCACCGAGAGACTTCCACGTACTCCCTGCCCCAGACACCTCGTGGGAAGGGACCCAACGGTTACCTGCCTCACCAGGGCATCACCATCACTGCCGCAGATGATGAGAAGGTCAGTGGCATGCTGGGGAGGTGATAAGAGGTAATAATAATAATAATATATACTTTATTTTGTCTTTTTGTGTCATACAGAAAAGAAATTTGCTTTGGATTAGGCTCTTACTTCTTTGATAAAACTACAGTATATACATGTAAAACTACACTGTGTTGAGGCCACAATTAATCTACCAATAAACCAGTGGAGTGAATCTTAACACCATCACCTATTCCTCCCCTCACTCACACAGGCAGTGATGGAGAGCTCAGTCACAGAGAACAACAACCACAGCACCAGGCAAGGCGACCGCTGCTTCACCTCCCCAGCCCGTCGCATCGCCTCCGAAGACGGCTGCGTCGACATAGGGGTGAAGATGCTTGCCCTCACCAAGGCTACATACGACACTGGACCACCACCATCACCACCCCAGAGTACTGTAGAGTCCCCAGGAAAGGAATTTGCGTACCATTCCTGAGGTGGGATTGTGTGTGTGTTTGCCGAGTAGTGTGTTGTACGGTAGTGGTGCTGGTGGAGACCTTGTTCTCTTATGTACCTGTGGATGATGTGGAGGTGTGAATAGTGGAGGAGATGAATTACTGTGAGTGTGGCGGTGAAAGTTCTGACTCGAACAATCAAATGATGTGGTAATGAAGTGTACATTTCCAACCTTATAACCCTTAGTGATGTGTTGTGAGTGACTGTGTCGAGGAATATAGAACATGAACACTGGAGATGAATATGCGTACACACATACGTCATCTCAACTCAGGACTAAAGTGATGAAAAAGTAACTAGAATATTGTAATTAGTGATGTTTTAAATATGTGGTTGAGATGTTATATATTCATGCTGCCTTGTCATAGCATCACAGCAACACAGCAACACAGCATCACAGCACATCACAGGAGGAAGAGGAACAGTGTCAAGTGTAGTAATCCGAAGTTATCCGAATACCTGACCGGTTGTCCCAATGTGATATTATGGTTAAGTTTTTGTACAGGGAAAATGTATGTGTTGTGTGTCCCATTGTATCTTTTAACTGTGAGGGAGGGAAGGAGAGAAGAAGAATGTGTGTATATGTGTGTGTGTGTCTTACTGTCCTAGTGTAATGTTAGTCCTTTGTATTACTGTGACATTAAAGGATAAGGAGTAATAAGTGTGTCATTATTACCTTAATATATTTCCTCTACACACACGTCTGTTTTTATTACTCTATTAGTGGGCAAGAAACAAACTCACTACACATATATATATATATAGCCTAGCCTTTTCTTTTTCTTTCCAAAACAATATTGAACAACTATTGATAAACACAACTGAGGTGGAGAACACAGTCTATGTACATATATAATTAGTCCTTAACGGGGATTAACTGAAGTACGGTAAGTAAGTAAGGAAGTATAATAAGGCATGCCATATAGAGGCGAGACTTACTTCACTCGGGTCGCCCTTGAAGTAACACCTTGAAGCCTTGAACTCTTCCATTTCAAGTCAATCTGGGCCTCTCTGGAACATAATGGCGCCTAATAAATACCAAATTGTGCCCCAAAAAATATCCATTGTGTATCTCACCCCAACACTTGCTCAGGTAAAAGGTTAAGCAATAAGGTTATATAGACAAGGATACTATAGAGAAGAATATCCAGCTTTATTCCATGAGAAGGAGGAAGAGTTTGGGGACTGAATGCTTAGATTGCGCGCGGGTCGGTCAAACTCCTAACCCAAGTCCAAGTCTAAGTCAGGTGGGCGGAGCTGACGCCTGTATTTAGGTTGGAAATTATCAGTAGTGACCTGAGACTCGGAGAAGGTAGATGTACGCGCGCACGGCTGCTGTGCAAGTATGTGAGAGAGCCTACGGTTGGACTACACTCTTCAATCTAGTGACACATAAGGAACAATGTACACCTTGAGAACAGTATAGTGGTGCACATAATACACGAGTGGCTGGAGTGTGGTGAATGTGTGGTGTGGTTGCCTCCTTTACGTAGCCCAAAATGACAACTGTAGGAAGACTGTGGCGTCAGTATGTGCCGGCAAGGTAAGGTGTCTAACTACCTGGTGAACGGGACTTATAGAGTGTGTTTTGTATATTGAATTATTATCATGGTTTATTTTATGATTTTGATGTGTATGTAGGTAATTGATATTCGTATTTCGCTCTTGTGTGGGTGAATTTTAGTGAGTACTTACAAAACTTTCTCAAATATATAACACTTTTAATTCTCTATATAGATTATTTTTGGTGATTGAAGTAAAATAATGAATACCCTCTTTTGTATTCCTATTTACTAACATGGAAACTTCATAAACTTCATTCCTCTTCGTTTAATAGTCTGGGAAAGTGAGAAAATTCGTTAAAGATCCAATTTATATTTCCCTTCGTCACTGGACCTAAAATTGTAAAGATACCGCAACTTTTTCTCATTACCGCTTTCTCTACTCATCAATTTTTGTTCTCTCTCTCTCTCTCTCTCTCTCTCTCTCTCTCTCTCTCTCTCTCTCTCTCTCTCTCTCTCTCTCTCTCTCTCTCTCTCTCTCTCTCTTCTCTTCTCTTCTCTTCTCTCTCGTCTTCACAAGTTCACACGCTTCTGCAGTCATCTGGGAAGACTTGAACGCACGTCATCATGCACTCATAAACACAGTAATAATTTTGATAACTGTCCAGACTCGTTACTGTGTGTGAGGGTGAAGGAGGGAGGGAGGAAGCCTTGTCTACGTCTATGGATGTATTTTGGTCCCCTTATTATTGGAAGGATATAGGCTCCTTGGAGGTAGTTCAGAGAAGAATGACCAAGATGATTCAGGGGCTGAGAAATTTACCCTACAAAGATAGGTTAAAACGTCTTAATCTCCACTCCCTAGATAGATGGAGGGCAAGAGGGGATATGATTGAGGTTTTCAAATGGGTAAAAGGAATAAGGGAAACATTGATCAGGTTTTAGAAATTAGTAGTCAGGATAGGACACGTGGAAATGGGTACAAGCTAGAACAAAATTAGATTCAGGACAGACATAGGTAGATATTGTTTCACTAACAGAGTCGTGAACGATTGGAATAGGTTGGGGAGACACGTAGTAAGTGCTGAGTCAATAGATAGCTTTAAAAGACGGTTGGATGAGAGTATGGATAGGGATGACAGGTGGGATGGCTAAATATTGGATTATTCCAAGGGTGGAGGACAAGGAACTGCCTCGTGTAGGTCATCAACTGACCTCTTGCAGTCTCCTCGTTTCTTATGTTATAATGAAATTGTATACTGTAGTAGTGGTGGTATTTAAGTAAAAGGAAACCGGAAAACACATACACACAGACACTTAAGTAAGGTTTCAATTGATGTCATTATTACGGAGTGGTGATGAGTGTTATTATATGCCTTTCCATCCTGCTTTGTATTGAATGGTCTGGTAATAGTGACGAAACAGTATCATCTACATCTAGTCAGTAGTCACCTCCTTTCTCCTCATTATCCTCTGTTTTCCCTTCTATTTCTTCTTGCCAATTTTAGCTTCATTCTAGAACAGTTATTAGAGAGAGAGGGAGAGAAAGTTTCAACAAAAATGTAAATGGTCTGAATACGGGTTATTTATCTCTAACGCGTCAGATGGTGGAGAGAGAGAGAGAGAGAGAGAAGGGGGGGGGGAGGACCCAGGAAGGTTATTATTTGGCATATTAGAAGCAATTTCATTCCTACAACTAGAGTAATAAAACCGAAAGTAGAATGCATTTCATAACACTTTGAAATTACAGACAGCTGATGTTGGAGGTTCAGAATCCAGCAGAAATCTTATGTTAAGTTAATCAAGTAACTGTGCTTCCTGGAGTCTGCTGAAAATTTTGATTCATCACGCCATGACCTTTTCCAACCTGAAAAACTCTTGTACTAAAGTATATAGGGAGACCAGCACTTGGTAGCCATTTATAGGTTAGCCAGCGCCCTCTTGTCACAATTACGGTTATTATAGAGGTGAAATGTAAGGAAAGAAATCAGCCTCATCATCTTGTTGCCGTTACGTTAGGTGTCGCCAGTTGCCACAACGGATCACTCGTCTCATTCTCACCCTGTCCTCTGCATTCTTATCTGTCACACCAACTATACTTCTGTGTCCTCCATCACTGCATGCATAAACCTTCCCTTTGCCCTTCTTCTTACGCCTGACGGTTTCAGTATCAATAACAAGAACAAGGTAATGAAAATGTCATGAATATGCTCAAATAATTCAGAAAAGGGGATAAGTTCAAGGCTTGCGTGGCCCTGGTGTAGCCTCCTAACTGTCCCATTGCATTGCTCGTGACAGCACCTCATACAATTAGGTAATATCCGCATCTTAGGCTAACAAATGCTGCTCGAGGGTATAGTTTGGTATGTATTTATTTCCGTGATTTTGTAACCCTACGAAAGTAAAACTAACACATTATTTCACAGAATGACTGAAGTCTTGTGTTATTTTTTTTAGCCTTCGTAAAAAGAAGAACAATAATGCTACGTCCGTTATTTTCATCTCACTAATATTCGTATAACAGTAATATATATCGTGTACGTGCTGGAAAAATAGGGGGGAAAAAAATGCTCCTTGTGTAACCGGTAAACATTGTACCACACTCCAGTATAAATAGACCAAGGAAAAAACAAGAGAGTAATGTCCCACAGTAACGCCTAAACCTGTCTTTACCATTCAGGTTTTAGGGTACGCACAGGGCAGTAGCAGGCCAGGCAAGGGTTAGGTGGTGATGGAGGAAGGGAACCTGACCACGTGACCCACATAGTCCCCACCACCACTCGCACGATGACACTGCTAGTTCTTCCTTCCCTTCCTTCTTTCCTTCCTCTTCTTGTGTGTTCCTGTGGGTCATTACACCTATCTTATTGCTTGTCATTGTAAGTTTCATTTTGTCAGACTCTCTCTCTCTCTCTCTCTCTCTCTCTCTCTCTCTCTCTCTCTCTCTCTCTCTGATTAACGGTTTGAAGGTACTACCGTGCTCCATATATCCGGGAAGTATAGATAACTAGCTAGATAACACTGGAAACCTTCGCTACCTGATTCTGAGTTCACATTTTGACCAAAGAAAGGCGGAGGAGGAGAAAGTACCGTTTGATTGCGTGTGTGTGTGTGTGTACTTTCTGGGAAATAGTGAATAAAAGGAGAATATAGCGTGATTGTGAAATAGGTATTGTGATGAAGAGAAGTGAATGTGATGCAGGTGTATTTTGCGTGAGGTGAAAGCAAATGAGGGGGTGTTAATATGTCTGTTTTATGAAGATGTATGAAAGTTTAGATATGACGAGACGGAAAACTCTTGTCTCCCCCCACCCCCCCCAACTCTCTCTCTCACTCTCTCTCTCTCTCTCTCTCTCTCTCTCTCTCTCTCTCTCTCTCTCTCTCTCTCTCTCTCTCTCTCTCTCTCTCTCTCTCTCTCTCTCATTTCCTTCTCGTTTTCCTCGTATTTTCATGTTGGCCTGAAGTAACCCTTAGATAATGAGACGTTCTAACAGTGAATGAAGACAACAAACAAACATTTATTAACCCTTACACTGCCGAGGTCTTTTCTAAGTGTTCGATTTATAGATTTTTAAAAAAATTATGATTTTATTCAAATTTTTCTTTATCAACTCACAACGATCTGAAGAATAGAGGAAAAATATTTTTCTTTCTATACACAATATATCTTGGATGCAAATATTCTGTAAAAATGTGCCATTGGCAACTTGACGCAGCTCATCGGATAGGCTAGCGTCGTTATCCACACTGAACACAGCACCAACATTTTGAATGTACAGCCTGCCTGCCATCCATCATTCATTCATCCACCCACCTATACATCCACCCACCCATCCATCCATCCATCCATCCACCCACCCATCCACCCACCCACCCACCCATCCACCCACCCACACACCCATTCACCCATCCACCCAGCAACCCCATCCACCGTTCATCCATCCTACCACCCAACCATCCACCATCCATCCACCCACCCACCCACTCCTTACAGTGATAAGTTATTTATCTTTTCTTGAGTCGCTGGGTGGTGTGTTTACAAACGTGGCAGTCCTTTTGTGTTTGTGTTCGTTTTGTTAGTCAAAATTATACCACAAATGATAATGACAATAATAAAAATGATAATGATAATAATAATACACATACTAATAATACTAATGATACGACTACTACTAATAATAAGGATAATAATAATGATGATAACAATAATAATAGCAATAATAATAATAATAATAATAATAATAATAATGATAATGATAAATATTAATGATAAAAATAATTATTAATGATAAAAATAAATATTAATGATAAAAATAAATATTAATGATAAAAATAAATATTAATGATAAAAATAAATATTAATGATAAAAATAAATATTAATGATAAAAATAAATATTAATGATAAAAATAAATATTAATGATAAAAATAAATATTAATGATAAAAATAAATATTAATGATAAAAATAAATATTAATGATAAAAATATATATTAATGATAAAAAATAAATATTAATGATAAAAATAAATATTAATGATAAAAATAAATATTAATGATAAAAATAAATAATAATGATAAAAATAAATAATAATGATAAAAATAAATATTAATGATAAAAATAAATAATGATGATAAAAATAAATAATGATGATACAAAATAAATAATGATGATACAAATAAATAATGATGATAAAAATAAAATATTGATGATAAAAATAAATATTGATGAATATAAATATTGATGATAAAAATAAATATTGATGATGAAAATAAATATTAATGATAAAAATAAATATTGATGATAAAAATAAATATTGATGATAAAAATAAATATTAATGATAAAAATAAATATTTATGATAAAAATAAATATTAATGATAAAAATAAATATTAATGATAAAAATAAATATTAATGGTAAAAATAAATATTAATGATAAAAATAAATATTAATGATAAAAATAAATATTAATAATAAAATAAATATTAATGATAAAAATAAATAATAAAGATAAAAATAAATATTAATGATAAAAATAAATATTAATGATAAAAATAAATATTAATGATAAAAATAAATATCAATCATAAAAATAAATATTAATGATAAAAAATAAATATTAATGATAAAAATAAATATTAATGATAAAAATAAATATTAATGATAAAAATAAATATTAATGATAAAAATAAATATTAATGATAAAAATAAATAATAATGATCAAAATAAATAATAATGATCAAAATAAATATTAATGATAAAAATAAATATTAATGATAAAAATAAATATTGATGATAAAAATAAATATTGATGATAAAAATAAATATTAATGATAAAAATAAATATTAATGATAAAAATAAATATTAATGATAAAAATAAATATTAATGATAAAAATATATATTAATGATAAAAATAAATATTAATGATAAAAATAAATATTAATGATAAAAATAAATATCAATGATAAAAATAAATATTAATGATAAAAAATAAATATTAATGATAAAAATAAATATTAATGATAAAAATAAATAATAATGATAAAAATTTATATTAATGATAAAAATAAATATTAATGATAAAAATATATATTAATGATAGAAATAAATATTAATGATAAAAATATATATTAATGATAAAAATAAATATTAATGATAAAAATAAATATTAATGATAAAAATATATATTAATGATAAAAATAAATATTAATGATAAAAATATATATTAATGATATAAATATATATTAATGATAAAAATTAATATTAATGATAAAAATAAATATTAATGATAAAAATAAATATTGATGATAAAAATAAATATTAATGATAAAAATATATATTAATGATAAAAATAAATATTAATGATAAAAATAAATATTAATGATAAAAATAAATATTAATGATAAAAATAAATATTAATGATAAAAATATATATTAATGATAAAAATAAATATTAATGATAAAAATAAATATTAATGATAAAATTAAATAATAATGATAAAAATTTATATTAATGATAAAAATAAATATTAATGATAAAAATATATATTAATGATAAAAATAAATATTAATGATAAAAATATATATTAATGATAAAAATAAATATTAATGATTAAAATAAATATTAATGATAAAAATATATATTAATGATAAAAATAAATATTAATGATAAAAATATATATTAATGATATAAATATATATTAATGATAAAAATTAATATTAATGATAAAAATAAATATTAATGATAAAAATAAATATTGATGATAAAAATAAATGTTAATGATAAAAATAAATATTAATGATAAAAATAAATATTAATGATAAAAATATATATTAATGATAAAAATAAATATTAATGATAAAAATAAATATTGATGATAAAAATAAATATTAATGATAAAAAATAAATATTGATGATAAAAATAAATATTATTGATAAAAATAAATATTGGTGATAAAAATAAATATTGTTGATAAAAATAAATATTGATGATAAAAATAAATATTGGTGATAAAAATAAATATTGGTGATAAAAATAAATATTGGTGATAAAAATAAATATTAATGATAAAAATAAATATTAATGATAAAAATAAATATTAATGATAAAAATAAATATTAGTGATAAAAATAAATATTGATCACAAAAATAAATATTAATGATAAAAATAAATATTAATGATAAAAATAAATATTAATGATAAAAATAAATATTAATGATAAAAATAATAATTGATGATAAAAATAAATATTAATGATAAAAATAAATATTAATGATAAAAATAAATATTAATGATAAAAATAAATATTGGTGATAAAAATAAATATTGATGATAAAAATAAATATTGATGATAAAAACAAATATTGGTGATAAAAATAAATATTGGTGATAAAAATAAATATTAATGATAAAAATAAATATTAATGATAAAAATAAATATTAATGATAAAAATATATATTAATGATCAAAATAAATATTAATGATAAAAATATATATTAATGATAAAAATATATATTAATGATAAAAATATATATTAATGATAAAAAATAAATATTAATGATAAAAATAAATATTAATGATAAAAATATATATTAATGGTAAAAATATATATTAATGATAAAAATATATATTAATGATAAAAATAAATATTAATGATAAAAAATAAATATTAGTGATAAAAATAAATATTGATCATAAAAATAAATATTAATCATAAAAATAAATATTAATGATAAAAATAAATATTAATCATTAAAATAAATATTAATGATAAAAATAATAATTGATGATAAAAATAAATATTAATGATAAAAATAAATATTGATGATAAAAATAAATATTAATGATAAAAATAAATATTAATGATAAAAATAAATATTAATGATAAAAATATATATTAATGATAAAAATAAATATTAATGATAAAAATAAATATTAATGATAAAAATAAATATTGGTGATAAAAATAAATATTAGTGATAAAAATAAATATTAATGATAAAAATAAATAATAATGATAAAAATAAATATTAATGATAAAAATATATATTAATGATAAAAATATATATTAATGATAAAAATATATATTAATGATAAAAATATATATTAATGATAAAAAATAAATATTAATGATAAAAATATATATTAATGATAAAAATAAATATTGATGATAAAAATATATAATAATTATAAAAATATATATTAATGATAAAAATAAATATTAATGATAAAAATATATATTAATGATAAAAATATATGTTAATGATAGAAATAAATATTAATGATAAAAATAAATATTAATGATAAAATATATATTAATGATAAAAATATATATTAATGATAAAAATATATATTAATGATAAAAATATATATTAATGATAAAAATAAATATTAATGATAAAAATAAATATTAATGATAAAAATATATATTAATGATAAAAATATATACTAATGATAAAAAATAAATATTAATGATAAAAAATAAATATTGATGATGAAAATATATATTAATGATAAAAATAAATATTAATGATAAAAAGAAATATTAATGATAAAAATATATATTAATGATAAAAATAAATATTGGTGATAAAAAATAAATATTAATGATAAAAATAAATATTAATGATAAAAATATATATTAATGATAAAAATAAATATTAATGATAAAAATAAATATTAATGATAAAAATAAATATTAATGATAAAAATAAATATTAATGATAAAATTAAATAATAATGATAAAAATTTATATTAATGATAAAAATAAATATTAATGATAAAAATATATATTAATGATAAAAATAAATATTAATGATAAAAATATATATTAATGATAAAAATAAATATTAATGATTAAAATAAATATTAATGATAAAAATATATATTAATGATAAAAATAAATATTAATGATAAAAATATATATTAATGATATAAATATATATTAATGATAAAAATTAATATTAATGATAAAAATAAATATTAATGATAAAAATAAATATTGATGATAAAAATAAATGTTAATGATAAAAATAAATATTAATGATAAAAATAAATATTAATGATAAAAATATATATTAATGATAAAAATAAATATTAATGATAAAAATAAATATTGATGATAAAAATAAATATTAATGATAAAAAATAAATATTGATGATAAAAATAAATATTATTGATAAAAATAAATATTGGTGATAAAAATAAATATTGTTGATAAAAATAAATATTGGTGATAAAAATAAATATTGGTGATAAAAATAAATATTAATGATAAAAATAAATATTAATGATAAAAATAAATATTAATGATAAAAATAAATATTAGTGATAAAAATAAATATTGATCACAAAAATAAATATTAATGATAAAAATAAATATTAATGATAAAAATAAATATTAATGATAAAAATAAATATTAATGATAAAAATAATAATTGATGATAAAAATAAATATTAATGATAAAAATAAATATTAATGATAAAAATAAATATTAATGATAAAAATAAATATTGGTGATAAAAATAAATATTGATGATAAAAATAAATATTGATGATAAAAACAAATATTGGTGATAAAAATAAATATTGGTGATAAAAATAAATATTAATGATAAAAATAAATATTAATGATAAAAATAAATATTAATGATAAAAATATATATTAATGATCAAAATAAATATTAATGATAAAAATATATATTAATGATAAAAATATATATTAATGATAAAAATATATATTAATGATAAAAAATATATATTAATGATAAAAATAAATATTAATGATAAAAATATATATTAATGGTAAAAATATATATTAATGATAAAAATATATATTAATGATAAAAATAAATATTAATGATAAAAAATAAATATTAGTGATAAAAATAAATATTGATCATAAAAATAAATATTAATCATAAAAATAAATATTAATGATAAAAATAAATATTAATCATTAAAATAAATATTAATGATAAAAATAATAATTGATGATAAAAATAAATATTAATGATAAAAATAAATATTAATGATAAAAATATATATTTATGATAAAAATAAATATTAATGATAAAAATAAATATTAATGATAAAAATAAATATTGGTGATAAAAATAAATATTAGTGATAAAAATAAATATTAATGATAAAAATAAATAATAATGATAAAAATAAATATTAATGATAAAAATATATATTAATGATAAAAATATATATTAATGATAAAAATATATATTAATGATAAAAATATATATTAATGATAAAAAATAAATATTAATGATAAAAATATATATTAATGATAAAAATAAATATTGATGATAAAAATATATAATAATTATAAAAATATATATTAATGATAAAAATAAATATTAATGATAAAAATATATATTAATGATAAAAATATATGTTAATGATAGAAATAAATATTAATGATAAAAATAAATATTAATGATAAAATATATATTAATGATAAAAATATATATTAATGATAAAAATATATATTAATGATAAAAATATATTAATGATAAAAATAAATATTAATGATAAAAATAAATATTAATGATAAAAATATATATTAATGATAAAAATATATACTAATGATAAAAAATAAATATTAATGATAAAAAATAAATATTGATGATGAAAATATATATTAATGATAAAAATAAATATTAATGATAAAAAGAAATATTAATGATAAAAATAAATATTGGTGATAAAAAATAAATATTGGTGATAAAAATAAATATTGATGATAAAAATAAAATATTTACAAACGGATGACACATCAGATAGAAATGTCAAGCTGAACAACTTTGTTTCTATACATCTTTGTGTAGGACTAATACTTTACTTGTAAAATGACTAAACTATTTTGGATCAAATTCTGGTGAAATCTTCGGGCCAAAAATTTCACGAATCCATTTTCATCACAAATCCCGAAAACTTATATGAAGTTAAAGGTTTTGAAATTAATAATAATACATGTTAGGAAGTGTGCTGTCTGAGTAAATAAATATTAATAATTATAATAATAAATATTAATGATAAAAATAAATATTAATGATAAAAATAAATATTAATGATAAAAATAAATATTAATGATAAAAATAAATATTAATGATAAAAATTAATAATAATGATAAAAATAAATATTAATGATAAAAATAAATATAAATGATAAAAATAAATATTAATGATAAAAATAAATATTAATGATAAAAATAAATATTAATGATAAAAATAATTATTAATGATAAAAATAAATAATAATGATAAAAATAAATATTAATGATAAAAATAAATATTAATAATAAAAATAAATATTAATGATAAAAATAAATATTAATGATAAAAATATATATTAATGATAAAAATATATATTAATGATAAAAATATATATTAATGATAAAAATAAATTTTAATGATAAAAATAAATATTAATGATAAAAATATATATTAATGATAAAAATAAATATTAATGATAAAAATAAATATTAAGGATAAAAATAAATATTAAGGATAAAAATAAATATTAATGATAAAAATAAATATTAATGATAAAAATAAATATTAATGATAAAAATAAATATTAATGATAAAAATATATATTAATGATAAAAATAAATATTTATTATAAAAATAAATAATAATGATAAAAATAAATATTAATGATAAAAATAAATATTGATGATAAAAATAAATATTAATGATAAAAATAAATATTAATGATAAAAATAAATATTAATGATAAAAATAAATATTAATGATAAAAATTAATAATAATGATAAAAATAAATATTAATGATAAAAATAAATATAAATGATAAAAATAAATATTAATGATAAAAATAAATATTAATGATAAAAATAATTATTAATGATAAAAATAATTATTAATGATAAAAATAAATAATAATGATAAAAATAAATATTAATGATAAAAATAAATATTAATAATAAAAATAAATATTAATGATAAAAATAAATATTAATGATAAAAATATATATTAATGATAAAAATATATATTAATGATAAAAATATATATTAATGATAAAAATAAATTTTAATGATAAAAATAAATATTAATGATAAAAATATATATTAATGATAAAAATAAATATTAATGATAAAAATAAATATTAAGGATGAAAATAAATATTAAGGATAAAAATAAATATTAATGATAAAAATAAATATTAATGATAAAAATAAATATTAATGATAAAAATAAATATTAATGATAAAAATATATATTAATGATAAAAATAAATATTTATTATAAAAATAAATAATAATGATAAAAATAAATATTAATGATAAAAATAAATATTGATGATAAAAATAAATATTAATGATAAAAATAAATATTAATGATAAAAATAAATATTAATGATAAAAATAAATATTAATGATAAAAATAAATATTAATGATAAAAATAAATATTAATGATAAAAATAAATATAATGATAAAAATAAATAATAATGATAAAAATAAATAATAACGATAAAAATCAATAATAATGATAAAAATCAATAATAATGATATAAATAAATAATGATGATAAAAATAAATAATGATAAAAATAAATATTGATGATACAAATAAATATTGATGATAAAAATAAACATTGATGATAAAAATAAACATTGATAATAAAAATAAACATTGATGATAAAAATAAACATTGATGATAAAAATAAACATTGATGATAAAAATAAACATTGATGATAAAAATGATAAATAAATAAATAAATATATATATATATATATATATATATATATATCATATAATTTTTTTTTAAATATATATATATATATATATATATATATATCTAATATAAAAAAAAATTTTTATTATATATATATATATATTATATATATATATATATATATATATATATATATATATATATATATATATATACAGATGGGGTGTGACTGATTTGAAAAAGGACGTGGTTAATGCTTGCATGCCCGTTAGTTGCCAATTTGTCGCTACAATTAATAATTCTGTTTACAGCAATTGCTGTAGACGGCAGTGTAAGGGTTTAGGGAAAGTTTTCTAAATGTATAAATAAACACCACATTTTTTTCTTCTCTCCCGCTTTTCTTTTTGTTGATTGGTTTTCTCTTTTTTATTATTACGTATTATTATTATTATTATTATTATAATCATTATTATTACTACTACTACTACTACTACTACTACTACTACTACTACCACCACCATTACTACTACATATGTGTGCAATTTTGGGGGGTGTTTAAGTGTGTTTGGGGGTAGAAAGTGTTTTTTTGGGGGTATGTGTGTTTTTGGGTATGTTTGAGGGTAGAAATTAGGTGTTTGAGTGTGTTTGAATGTGTGTGTGTGTGTGTTGAGTGTGTTATTTATGTTATGTTTCAGGTTTGTTTAACAATTGTAGATTTTTAATTTTGTCGCCTAAAATTTTTCCACGTAAATTTGGTCGAATGTGTTTTTACCATTTTACTCGGAAAATATTTGTCGTACAGCAATAATGTATAGAGGTTAATATATTAAGTTTGATGTTGTCTATCTAATGGTGAAATCAGATTTAAAATATACCTTATAGTTTAGTAGGAAATTTAAGTTTTGTTGAAATTTTGTCAAAAAAACTAATATATTATTTTCTCAGTTACTAATATACCAATTTCATTCTAGTATAGCTCAAAAGAACGGGCGTCTCCTGCTCTTTATTTACTATGTTCTAAGTCTTTTACGTAAACCTAATAGTTTTTTAGTTATTTAACAAAACGTGATTTGTTAAAAAAAATCTAAGGGTGTTGCCTTGGAAATTTCATGAAAATTTTGACACCTCAGAATCTCATGAAAATTTATATATATAGGTTTTCAAGGATAAAGAACACGAATATAGACTCTATTTTATCATTACTATAATATTTAACTCTATATAAACTATTACTACTACTACTACTGATACTATTACTACCACTACTACTACTACTACTACTACTACTACTACTACTACTACTACTACTACTACTACTACTACTACTTTTACCACTACTACTGCTACTACAATTATCACTGTAACTGTTGCGTGACCCGTACCTATGAGCACTACTGTTCTGTGGTTGCGGTTCTACTCTCCCATCATAAATCCAGGTTACTTACTCAAGATGAATGTCATGGTGTGTGTGTGTGTGTGTGTGTGTGTGTGTGTGTGTGTGTGTGTGTGTGTGTGTGTGTGTGTGTGTGTGTTATTTTTCTATGGTTTCCTAATTGCATATCCGTTGTTATTGTGAAGTTGTTAGTTACGTTTCTTCTTTGCTTTATTATTTTCATTCTTTTTTTGTTGATTTGTGATTAGCGAGTCTTAGTAGTAGTTATAGTAGTATTGATAGTAGTAGTAGTAGTAGTAGTAGTAGTAGAAATATTTGTAGTAGTTTGGGTTGTTTTTGCTTCAGTAGAAATAGTAGTTCCTTGTTTTAATAGTAGTAGTAGAAAGAGTAGCAGTATCTTTTAACAATCCAATTATTTCCACTGTCGATGCTATTCACACACCCTACAGTAAATATAATACAAATCTACATCAACATGAATATACAGCCACTTTAGACCCACTTCCAGACATACATGTGTTGTAGATGATTTAGGTTAGGTTAGGTTAGGTAAGGTTAGGTTAGGTTAGGTTAGGTTAGGTTAGGTTAGGTTAGGTTAGGTTAGGTTAGGTTAGGTTAGGTAAGGTTAGGTTAGGTTAGGTAAGGTTAGGTTAGGTTAGGTAAGGTTAGGTTAGGTTAGGTTAGGTTAGGTCAGGTCACACCTCATGAAGGGGTCTAGGTGTTAGTATGTGTCAAAGTATGGCTCAGTATGTCACCAATGAACGAGTATATGTGACCTTGGCACTCAACGTTCCCTCTATCCTGTGAGAGAGAGAGAGAGAGAGA
This sequence comes from Metacarcinus magister, assembly GCA_029783475.1. Taxonomy (NCBI): domain Eukaryota; kingdom Metazoa; phylum Arthropoda; class Malacostraca; order Decapoda; family Cancridae; genus Metacarcinus; species Metacarcinus magister. The sequence continues at coordinate 4,181,612 of JAPQNM010000023.1, forward strand.
GAGAGAGAGAGAGAGAGAGAGAGAGAGAGAGAGAGAGAGAGAGTTGTAGTTCACCTCTTTGGAATGACAAAAATTGTACAACCAGACGGTAAAAAATGAACTATATTACGAAGGGAAACTTCCTGTAGAAAACTCTCTTTTTTCTGTGTATGTGTGTGTGTGTGTGTGTGTGTGTGTGTGTGTGTGTGTTGTGTGTGTCTGTCTGTCTGTCTGTCTCTCTCTCTCTCTATGTATTTTCACTTTATCAAACTTTCTATCTTTATTTTTTTCTCTCAATGTATGTATGTATTTTCACTTCACACTTTCTCTTTCTTTTCTCTTTCTTCTTTCTATTCATTTGTATTCATTTATGTATTTACTTCACTCTATAGATATACGTATACGTGCATGACACACACACACACACACACACACACACACACACCCACCCCGGATGACGTTATCAGTTCGTTATCAGGTTTAAGTATTACCAGTCATGTAATAAGCTCATTAGTGTGCCTTGGGTCATTAATGGCGAGGGTGGAAGCTGCAGGAACAATTAATGGTGATGGCTAACTGGTTATGTAGTTACTCTGTTTGTCGTCCCTGTTTTGGTTCGAAATGTATTAATTGTGGGAGTTTTATTTATTGTTAAAATGTTCTGTTACTATTACTACTACTACTTATTGATCTCTTTCCAATCCGTTCTTAAATATATATACATGGAAAGAAAGACCAAATACTACTACTATTATTTATTTATTAATATCCATTCCGTTCTTAAATATATATGGAAAGTGAGGCCACCTACTGCTCCTCCTTTCTATTATGTTGTAAGAAAATAACAATACTAGAAATTATACTGACAATAATGATAAGTTAGTCAGTAAATAAATAAATAGAGTAATTCACATTCCTTCTTTCCGTTACGGGATCGGGTCGGGGCAGGGCAGGATGGGGCGGGTCAAGGTCATGGGGGCTGCTCCCACGTGTTTGGTTACAGGGTCACGGTGCGCTGCCTCAGTTCACTCGGCATGTCAAAATGTCAGTGATGCCAGTGACCCTTAATAGGAAACGCTAACAATGACTGGGAACATCTTATTCAACTACCATTATCATCATCATTATTATCATCTTATCTTCATCTCTTTTTCAAGTCATCATAATTAGGCGGTATTAATGAGCTATAGATTTCCATTATTTACCTGTTCTTTATCTTCTTTAGGGTTCACTTTCATTCATCTGGGTCAGCGGTGAACGGTGTCTGATCACTAATAATGATGATGGTGGCTGTGACTTTAGCTTGGGTGGGTTAGTAGGGTGAAGGCGAGTCCTACGTGAGGCCTCGGTGAAGGGCAGACATAGGACCTAACAAAAAAGGACACTATATATACCTTCGTAACGAGGCTTACTATACATGCAGGTAGAATGTGATTAGGTTGATAAGTGGTTGTAGTTGGAAGAGGAAGAGGAGGAAGATCGAATCATATTTGTTCGCTTTCTTTTATTAGAGTAAATTTGAAGTTTCACGAACGAACCTTGTCTGTTCACGTCATCTCATAATATATTTCACCCCAACACAACAATCAGTCTTTAATAGGTACGAAAGAAGTGTTGGGAGGAAGCAGTAGAACATATATTAACCAGATATACGTACAACCTGATCCACATAACAACAAGATAAAGGCTATTGAAAGAAAAAATGGAAAAAAAGGCTGTCTTCATCCTTAGTGTGAAAATATTGCCATATCCTGACATCTACTCATCTTAATACAGCTAACACAACTATTTATAACATATCATTTACGTCTTGTTTAAGTACGTAAAGGTAACATGTGTGTAGGAAAACCAGAACGAGTTACGGAGTTGAGGGGAAGTAGAGAGAGGAAAGGAAGAAAGAGAGAGCTGTGGGAGGCAACATGTCTCAAGTGTAACGGTACACCAGCACCGCCACCCCTGGAGCATTTTAGACCGCTAACCGCTGTCTTCATGCCGTCAGCAGCCAACCACTAAACCACTCTGGGGGATGACACGTTACTCATTCATTAGCCTAGTTATAGACACTCATTCACGCACTCACGCAGTCGTTGATTGCCTTACTCCCGCGTGTTCACTGATTTGGTAACTTAATACACTTTAATCTTGCACGCGCTCGCTCACAATGTTCAAATCTGGAGTAGCTGTTAGGAAGAGTTTTTTTAAAGTCTTTGTGTGAAGTAATTTGACTGCCATTTTTCACTGCGTTTCTGTATAAGGTTGAAATTCTTGACCTTCCTGGAAGAGGTTTTGATAGGAGGCGGAAAGCATTTATGTATGTAGCACACGACCACACCCATCCTATAGTTACTTGTCTATATCACTCCTTTTCAGCACTACGTAACCTTTGCTATTGCGGCATATAATATAATGTTAATTACTGCCATTCACCTTCTCTTATCCTCTGTCATTCTTACAACATTACACAGGAGTAAAAGTTCGCCTAACAGTAACGAGAGTATGAACCGTAACATCAATATATAATAAAAGATAATGAGTTAAGATTGTTAAGTGATGTAGAAAGGGAATCAAAGAGGAAGTGGAGGACTGTATTAGGTAGTTTGAAGGTAGATATTTGTGGGTGCTATGAGCTTTGTGGTGCTATTGCGTGTACTCCCGCCAGAGGTCAGTGTTCCCCTTAGTTTAAATGCACCAAGATATGTGTGTGTGTGTGTGTGTGTGTGTGTGTGAGTGTTTTCGATAAGTGGCTCATAGTGTATGTATAAGGTGACGCTCTTTGCGCTACATGAGCCGTTTGCAAAGTGCCGTACCAAGCTGTACCAAGAGAAGGGAAGGAATAGACATACCATAAGACGTCAACATTACTGGAACGAAGAGCTCTGCACGGTCGGAGGGAAGGCGTGGGTGTAGCCGTGTCTTCCCTTTTACCTTCGATGAAAAAGATGTTTATTATCCAAGTCTGGTGTAACAAACAATATCGGGTGCCGTTTGCCTCCTTATTCCTCTCCCTCTCTTCCTCTTCTACTTCTTCTTGGTGTGTCAGTCTGGTTCGTCCTTGTTCAGTGTGCAGTGCAGAGAACACACACACACACACACACACACACACACACACACACACACACACACACGCACACGCACACACACACACACACACACGACCCAATAATGTGAAATTTATAGTTAGTGGATGCACTGCTTATGTAGTCAAGTGTGCTTAATAAATGACAATGATGATGATGATACTATGTTCGTTACAGCGATACTCTCTCAAACCAAGAACTGTTAATATATTTTTTTCTTCTGATATCCTTCATCAGTGCATTTGGTGGCTACAACGCAATCATTTATATATATATATATATATATATATATATATATATATATATATATATATATATATATATACATTATTCCAGTGTGTTAACACGTCTCTTTAGACCTCACACTGGATTCTGGAGATAAGAGAAGAAAAAAATCGATACAAATAAAACGAGAAACCACAAGATTAAGAGAAGGCAGAACAATCGTTAATCACACGTCAAAAGAAAAAAAATAATCACTGGGGAAAAATATATAATTGTTAGGTAAGGTAGAGGGAATTTTACCCACACATTGATATCAATTCATTACAATGTGTCTCACCGGAGTGAAGAGTACAAGAAAATAAAACATAACAGTAATAAATAGAAGAACATCTCCACAGGACGATGCTATAACTGAATGTGAGGCAGTAGTAGTGGTGGTGTTGGTGGTTACACTTGAAAGCGTCCATATGGGAAGGAGAAGAACTTTGGTGATGTTTGACAGCTGTAAAAAGAGGAAGATGACTTGACGAACGAGGAAAAGGAGGGCACGTATGGTGTGTGTGGCTGTGTGTGTCTGTGTGACCCAGAGAGGAGGAAGTGCTTGGTAATGGTAGGGTGTGCGTGTCCACCTATCAGTTATCTCTCTCTCTCTCTCTCTCTCTCTCTCTCTCTCTCTCTCTCTCTCTCTCTCTCTCTCTCTCTCTCTCTCTCTCTCTCTCTCTCTCTCTCTCTCTCTCTCTCTCTCTCTCTCTCTCTCTCTCTCTCTCTCTCTCTCTCTCATCTCTCATCTCTCTCTCTCTCTCTCTCTCTCTCTCTCTCTCTCTCTCTCTCTCTCTCTCTCTCTCTCTCTCTCTCTCTCTCTCTCTCTCTCTCTCTCTTTTTTCCTCTTCCAAATCCTAATCCTTATCTTCCTCTCCCAGTCTTCCTCCTCTTTTTCCAGTTGAATTCCCTCGTCGGTCGTGTATGTGCAAATAGTACCAATGAGTCGTGTCCCGTTGTATTGTTGGCAGTACACACATGTCCGTGCCGATAGTTCGAATACAGAATTCGATCCCTTTCTCTTTGTTCCCACCACCACCACTTCTATTACTACTACTTCTTGGTGAGAGAGGTGTTCTCTCTTAAACCATATAGTTTCTTCTATAACAACAGCAAGGTGATGTTAAATGACAGTGATACATTGTCAACATGAACATTTTATTTTTATTATTATAATTTTCATTCTGGGAAGACACTGGAAGCTTTTTATTGTTGATATAATACAAAACCTTTACAAGTTATAATACTTATTGCTCTGTAGCAGAAAAGATTATCATCCTAAGAAAATGGATTAACAACTATCTTGTTATCCATTTGCATCAGTTCCGTGGTGGAGCCTTGTGTTGTAGGAGGCTGTGAGTGAGGCCTTGTGTTCTGGCAGGCCCTCGTCGTGGCTCCGTGACTCCAGTAATGAAGACGTGACTCCAGTGGCGGTGGTGTTGGGAGCACCACCCTGGCTTGGGCGTGACGGACCACCTTGAATTGAGAATAAAGGAAGGTAGTACACAGGAAACAAAAAACGACCGTGTGATGGGAAACACGACTTGAGGATGTGATTGACACTCATTATGTACTTAGGCTTGGGTTTGTGTCCCTCCAAAGAACCTTGTTGATCACGACCATGCATATAGGAGTGGTGTGCAGTGGACGAGCAGCCACACACCGGAACAGCCAAGACCCGCAAGACAGGTTATGTCCAGGTGGTCTTGAAACAGTCTCAGTATTCACGTAACTGTTTATTCCTGTACTTAAATTCATGTGTTCATTAGTGCCTATCTTTTGCCAAGGACCCTTAGTTACAGGTTATTGCTCTGTCTTACTGTCTGTCTCTTAACTTCGTAGGTAGTAATAGTAATAGTAGTAGTAGTAAAAGCAGTGGTGTGACGCAGGTTCCCACCCCAGACACCCGTACGTACACATCACACGGAAACGAGGGAGTGTTGAGTGCAAACTTCCCGCGTGCGTCCTTCATCTCGTTTTGCTCCACTTGGTAGCAGGTTGTCAGCTCATTGTGTCCAGCGCCACACACAACATAGAAACAGTCGTGTCCGGTGCGGCTTTGTCATGGGGGGTCCGTCTGTGTGCATCCCTCGCTCAACATTATTTGAATACGTGTCTTTATGTGGTGTAGCTGCAACATTGGGGTCCGGGATAGGTTCACACCCTTATATTTTCCCTAGACAACCCTATATTAGCGTTTTTTTCCCACAACTGATGCTCGAAAATAGGAAACGAGTTATAGGATGCTGATAGTGTTCAGAAATGTGACTCCAAATGCCTTAAACATATACGGAACCATTGATTTCACCATGTAAACTAAGGGGAAGTATTTACTCTGCAATGCATGTCACTTCCTATTCTATTGTGACTGGTATTTGTCTTTGCAGGGTGAGTGAGTTGCTGGCGGTGATAAGCCTCACGTCCACATGTATGCTCTTCCTCCATACCAGTCACCTGCAGAGTCAGCTGGCCACCTACACCAACCATCTGGACGCCTCCGCTCCCGCTAACACCTACAGCAATGGTCAGTCTCAGGATAAATAGTTCCTTACTGAGAAAAAAACGAATACATAAACTGCTTTTACTTGAACCTAGTAGCGATCCTGTCTCACCTATGTAGGACTTTCAGGAGTGTCTGCGTCCTGGACGTCAGAGGGCAACGGGAACCACAAAACCAAGGGAGAAAGCCATCGGAAACCCGCCTTGTGCAAGAAGAAATATGATTTGGAACAATTTAAGCATGTAAGTTACTGGTTTGTGTATATGTGTGTTATTTTCAAACATGACCTTGTACTCACTGAACAAGATATCATCGCTCTTTCTTCACTGCTCTCCTTCCCCCTCCCCCCCAGCTGGACCCTCGCAGCCTCAACAACACTGCACAGCACAAGAGGATGACCCTTATGTTCAACCGAGTGCCCAAAGTAGGGAGTCAAAGCACCATGGAACTGCTACGTACTCTTTCCTACAAGAACGGCTTCACCTTCCACAAGGATCGCCCGCAGAAGGTGGAGAACATCAAACTAACGAATAGGGAACAGGTAAGCGCTGCATCAAGATAAACAAACTCACGCATGCTTCTATAGATTCTTAGTATGTTAATATAGACCACGTAAGATCTGTATACTAATTCATGGACGATATGTGTATTTGAATCTATTAAGAAAACATAGTAGAAGGGGAGTAATGATGACATGAATGGTGTTTGTTGTCTACAGAAGCGACTGGTACAGCTGGTGGATGTGTTCAGGCCACCGTCCGTCTACGTGAAGCATGTCTGTTACATCAACTTTACCACGTGAGTGTTCGTCTGACGGCAGTGCTCCTAAGTTATAACTGGAGACTCCTTTTGTCCTCTGTTCTTTGTCTTGGAGAGAGGAGAGAGAGAGAGAGGAGAGAGAGAGAGAGCAAAATTCCTGTAAAATATAGGACAGCTTTCTTGAAGATGAAAAGCTAACTCCCTTCCCATTGTTCTCGTATGTGCAGGTTCAACATCACGCAGCCGATCTATATAAACATGGTAAGGGACCCCGTGGAGCGTGTCATCTCTTGGTATTACTACGTGCGGGCGCCTTGGTACTTTGTGGAACGCAAACAGGCCTTCCCGGAGCTGCCCCTCCCCTCCCCGGCTTGGCTCAGAAAGGTGGGTGGTAGGGTTGAGCGTTGAAGCATTGAATGTTGGACATTACATGTAATATTATGGTTTATATATACATACATATACGAGGTGTTAGGTAGTGGTCCACGCTATGCCTCCTGTTCTTACTCATACTGTTATTTATTTATTTACTTTTGGAGGGATTGTACATTTATTTTTTTATTGTATTTTGTTTTAATAGTTTATTTTTCTATTAATAATTGATTAATTTACTTGTTTCTTACCTTATTTTATACATTGTCAATCCTAATCTAACCTAACTATTGAATAAGCATGAAAAAATATTGTTTATCGCGTCCATGCAGTTTGTCTATCTCTTCCTAATACCTCCATTGATAGATACATGCTTTACTGATCACAATATACACACACACACAGGACTATGAGACGTGTGTGCGTAGCGGGGACCGTGAGTGTCAGTACCATGAAGGGGACGAGCGGCCTGACTTCGCGCAGCTTACTGAGTTCTTCTGCGGGCAAGACAAATTGTGCACGTAAGTCTTTAGTAGTTGTGTTGTGGCTCAATACTCACCTTACCCTTCATAACCACTGTTGGATGCCCTTACATGCATGAAGTAAGGGTTGAAAATGCAATTAGTGTCAAGACTTTGTCACTATAGTTATTGTGTTATTCCATCCTTACCTTGCAGAGGCTTCAACACGGACTACGCGCTGCAGAAGGCCAAGGAGAACGTGGAGAGGCACTATGCAGTGGTGGGGGTGTTGGAGGACCTCAACACAACACTCACTGTCCTCGAACATTACGTTCCAAGGTTCTTCAAGGACGCAAAACACCACTACTGGAGTGAGTATGACCTTTTTTTTATATATTCTTTACACACACAAACACACACCACCTGTGTCAGCCTTACCCATAGCTACGTCTCCATATGAGGTCTAGGCTCTTCCAGGGAGGGTAATGGCTGACTATCACGAGTCTAGCACGTGATCCTCCACACTGTAGTGAATTGCACACCATTGGGCTGGTTTATAAGGAAAATAGAAAGGTGTGGTTTATATTGGTCATGCCACTTTGTTTTAATAGAACAACCTTCATGGTGATGAATATAACATGATATACTTATTTGGTTGTACAATAATTTCAGATGAAGTTCAGAAGTTCTCCAAGGTGAACCGCAACATTTACAAGCCACAGGTGCTGCAGGAAGTGAAGGAGATTGTGAGGAAAAACTTCACAAGAGAGATGGAGTTTTATGAGTTCTGCAGAAGACGTCTGTACATGCAGTATGCTGCACTCAAGCTGCCCGACCAAAATGAAGACTGTGTTCGATGATAAACACTGTGATAGAGATGGTGTGCTTGTAGCTACTTGGGTGTACTTGGGGATGTGTAGCCAAACAGGTATTGATGGCACCTTTAGCCTTGTAGATACAATAGTGTTTGCTCTCACACCCATAAACTTTTGGGTTCAGTCCCTAAGATGTACAACTGAGAGTTTAGAAAATCTTTCATGCTCCTTTCAGATTCATTAGTCCTTGTTTCTCAAGAAGGGCACCACACCGGTGACTAGATGGAGGAAGATGGTGAGAGTATGAGATGATACAGTGTAAACCCATGTCTTCCCAAAGAGAGGAATACCTTGCACCTTAAGTTATGCTACCAGGTAATGAGAGAGAGCACAAATTAATCTCAGGAAAGGATATAACTACATTGTGACTTAGTAGTACTTGAGACCATTTATCAAACTTGTTATTAGTGATGATAAGAATGGCTACAGTGAATCCCTGATCCCGTAGGTCTTGGGTTTGATCCTGAAGCTGTACTCGCACACACATTCATCCTTCCTGATTCATTTGTTGTGTTTTCTTGGGTACAGGTGCTCAGGTGGTATGTGCTGGGTGTGTTTGTGGCACCAGTGAGCATCTTTGTAGCTCTGTTTCCTCAGTTTGTTTGTTGAATGACCATTAATTTGGGATATATTTAAAACCTCAGCCATTAACATAACCAGGTGCAAGTGTAGCATGACAGGAGAACGAGAGGCGCTTTATCTTATTCTTAAGCTTTATTTCGTTTATAAACTATTTTTTTTCTTAACTAGTGTAATAATTCCTGATATTCATAAGTATAATTTTATATGTATATAGTTAGTTGTGGTTGTTCAGAGTGTATCAATAAGCGTGAGACTATGAATGTGTTACCAAGAGTATAGGTGTAAGGGTGTGGGAGTGTTAATTCCTTGTGTGTGTGTGTGTGTGTGTGTGTGTGTGTGTGTGTGTGTGTGTGTGTGTGTGTGTGTGTGTGTGTGTGGCTATCACTGCCATCACCACAACAGTGCCTCATAATACACTGTCATGTCACTGTGCCTTAGCAGGGTTAAGATATGTCCTTATTGTTATATAAATACATTAGTTTATTACTGGCAATGGCTTCAAAGTGTGGTGTGATGTGATGAGGACCAACACATTCCCTGTTTAGTGATGAACAGGATGCTGGGTCTTAGGTGTTCAGGGTCAATGTTTTCTCGTCGCTGCTTAATTTCTATTGGGTTAATTGAACATTTCCAGCTTTTGCACATTTCATTGTATTTACACATTTTTTGTCCATTTCATTTTCATTTTCTAGCTTGCATAAACACTTGGAGCAATATTTATAAGTCATATATATATTATCTGTATATTTTTGTTATGTGATATTTCTTATGTACTTCTTCATACACACTTGTATATTATTTATTGATTTGTTACACACACTCACCTTCCATTTTCGAGTCAATAAGTGCTTCCATTATACAGACTTTCCTACATTTTTACCAATCTAATACTTTTTTGCCTTTTTGGTGTTAAATATTTCAGTATGGTAAGAGCATCTGTACTTGCAGTTCTTATATTGTCATTATTATCATTGAATAAAAAAAAATATATATATAAATTATTCCATGCAATTAGTTACTTATTTCTGTATTTCTTGACAGTTCACTTGAGGTCTCCAAGTTAGAGTTATTATGGCCATTGTCACCCAAACAGGAGTGCAGGGATTACCTAGCTGAGGAGTGTGCTAAGGACTGTCCTACTAAATATTATGTTTATACTGTAATTCATTGGGGTAATTGTCACACTGCCACATAGTAGTGTGTTTGTGTGTTCTGTAATGGGTCTATAAGAAAGTAACCATCTTCATAACGTTAGCTTTTATATAGATTTTTAATAAACTTTAAAATAATTAATTTTCATAACAAGTGGAGTATATAGGAATGGGAAGGATGATGCAGAGAGCACTGCACACTTTGTACTAACACCATCCTAATACAGAAGAATAACATTGGACAGAATGGCATCACATGAGAAGAGATTGCTTTGGATAAGCAAAAATAAAATTTGATAACCGATTTACTCTTAAAATTTTTCCATATATATATATATTATATATATTATATATATATTCAATAGTTTGCATGGATTTATGATTTAGAACTAGGTAAGCCTCCAGTAAATTACAGTGGTACAATACATAGTACCTGTATTACTTACATCAATGGAATGAAGGTCATTTATGCATATAGACAAGCATTATTTTAAGGTTCACTTCACTCTATTATATAAAAGAGTGCAGTACAACCTCTTCCTACAGGCACTTGGGTGAGTAATAAGAACAAAACAGCAAGCAAAGCATAATATACTACAATAATAGTTTAAAAAACAAATATATTCATTTTATATAAAACAAACTTTTCCTTCTGAAGCTCCAATTCACTTATGTTTCCGTTGTACATAGTTAAGTGTAGGCGCTTCAGGGGCAGCAAACACACACTCTCCACCGATGAATGTGTTGAGCACCTTCAATGGACCCTTGTCAGACAGCAGCAGGAAGTCTGCATCCGAGTCAAAGTCAAGTGTTCCTTTGAGGTGGCTGAGGCCCATCACCTGTGCTGGGTGGAGGGAGGCTGCCTCAATACCCTCCACCACCGTCACACCTGCAACAAGGTTTTATTTGATACTTACACAACAGGATGGAAGGAAATAAAAACAAGGAAGGGAGATGAAATTGTTTGAGGGATAAGAGAAAGACTAGGTAAGTAGATACAGACTAATATATGCATAAACAGATGGAGGTCAGGTGAAAATATCAATAAAGGCATAGAACACCTTTTGACCACCCTCCCTTCCCCTGAGAGGCAGCACACCCACCGGCCTCCTTGATGAAGTGACGAACACAGTCGTCCATGGTGACAATGGAGCCGGCCAGAGTGTTAGCGTCCACCAGCTGTGCTCGTTGGCCCTTCACCAGCACCTTCATCTGTCCTATGTAGTGATGCCCTTCACCCAGGCCCATGGCAGCCATTGCATCCGTCACCAACACCACACCTGACAGGGAAACTACAACAATCAAATCTGTTCTCAATAATGTGCCGAGAGAAGCAAAACCAACTTATCCTGGATGCACTTTTTTATGCAGGAATTCAATACTTATTTGGAAACCTAATGTACCACAAGACCATGACTCAATAAGCTTCATCACGAGACGACAAAATACCAAAATATTGAAGCCCAGACTGTACCTTTAGGGTGTGTGCGATGGGCAATTCTAAGTGCAGCCGGGTGGGTGTGTATCCCATCGGCTATGATTCCGTAATGTACTGTCCGGTTGATGCGCTTGCTGGTCAGGAGCCCCACAAGCCCTGGGTCACGATGGTGGAACTGTGGGACAAGGGGGCAGCTGACTCTTTGGTACAGTGCTCAGCTAGTGGACTAAAGGTTGTGAGTTGAATCCTGGCTCACGGCAGCTTCTTGGTGAGAGGGTTAGCAGTCTTGTTAACCCTAGCAGAACTATATGGTGTAAAGCTATCTAGTTAAGGGGGATTATTTAGTCACCCTTAACTGTGGGGCAGGGAGTGTAAAAGGGTGTGAGGTGATTGGCTGCAAATTAATGAAATGTGTCAGAGGGATGTGTGACGTGCAAGTAAACTGAGATACGTATCACAAAAAGAGAATGTGTGACGAGTATGTATCATCTCATGTTACAAAAAAGATAAATATTAATTGATGTTGCTTATTAAAAAGTGGAGTAATAACAAACGAAGGAATAAGAGACTCAAGACGACAAAAGAGAAGGTTAATCAAACACCATGCTTGCTTAAGAGAACCATTAAGTATGTTTGACAGGTGATAATGAGGTTCAGGTGTACTCACGGGCAGCATGGCGTTGAACAGGTGTGTGATGAATGAGGCACCGTGGTTGACAGCTGTCTCGCCATCCTCCAAGTTCCCGGTGGAGTGACCTAAACCACAGAGCAGGGGAGGATCATTAACTAAGGAAGTCTAGCTGCCTCACTTCTTTCTAACATGAGGTGGGATGAAGACAGTACTCAAGTAGTTGGTAGTTTGCACAGGCTAAGTAAAGAAGTGTGAGTGCTTTGCTATATTCTGAGTCATTAGGGAGGCAATGAATATATGTCTTTGCATCAGTGTTATTTTTTGAGTGGATAGGGCAGTGTTATGAGAGACCAGCTGACCAGTGTATGTGATGGATGTAGGGGCAGTTAATACACCAGGATTACTATGGGTGGGTGAGGAGGCAAAGCAAGCATGAACTTACCCACAGAGACCTTTATTCCCCAGCTTGTCAGGTGACTTATGACCTCCGGTGCGCCAGGCAGCTCTGGGGCGATGGTGACCAGAGCCGCGTTGTCAAGGTTACCATACATATCACACACCTCTGTGATCCCCTGCAGGTGAAGGGAGGAATGTTAGGTTAGAAGAGTGTTGCGTCAAATTAATAAATCATTACTCGTACAAAAGGGAGTTTGGGAGATTCTTGCATCAAATGAATAAATCTTTACTCGTACAAGAGGGTGTTTGGGGGAGAGCTTTGCGTCAAATGTATAAATCTTTACGTATACAAGAGGGAGTTTGACCACTACTTACCTCAACCTTTTTTATGAACTGCACCGGATGGGCTCCCTTCTTCTCAGGGCTGATGAAAGGCCCCTCCAGGTGAGCCCCTAAGATGCCGGCACCTTCCTTGCCTCCAGGGGTCTTCTTCAGCTTGGGTAACACCTGTACATGAAGGGTTGATTTATAACACTTGTACATTTGAACATGGTGGAAGGAATAAGACACTCGAGAAAGAAGTGAAGGCAAGATACGGATTTTCTATTTACACCTCATTATATTCTCATTTTATATAAAGTGATTAAGTGAGTTACAGTTTTTCCTTCAACTTACAAACAGTACACGCTATCAAGCCTTGGATTTCTATATTAACTCAATCAATTTAACTACAACACAGGAAATAATAATAAAAAAATCATATCCTAGTCTAACACGACATATGAGTTGGTGTGTGTGACGGCTCTTCCCTTCCCTTGCCTCACACCCCAAGGCAGGTCAGCTCACCTCATGGTACACACTGCTGGGCGAGGTGACAATGGTGGGACAGAAGGATGTCACCCCCGTGGCCAGGATACCCTTGGCCACAGCAGACAAACCTTCCTCCAGTTTCTCCAGATTTGATGAGAAGTCATAACCATACCCTCCTGTAGGTGTAAGGATGTAAGATAAGTAAAGGTATTTCAAACTTATTATATGATACTTCTTCCCTTCTTAAGTTCTACTAGAGTAACACATGTGCTTTCTATATTACAAAATGCATATACGTATTACAGTTTATTTGACGACTAGTATCATATAGAGAAGACCGAACACACATGCATAGATAAGATACCATTAATCTGTATATCTAAGAAGCCAGGACAGATGAGGGCATCCTGGCAGTCTACAGTGAGGTCAGCCTGTACCCGCTCCTCAAAGAACACAGGCTCTGGGTTCACTATTTGTCCGCCACGCACCCAAAAGTCATCCTTCACGATGGTGCCGCCTCGAACCAGCCGGCAATTCTTGAACTGTATGATCTTGGATGGTGCTTTGGAAGGCATGGTGAGCGTTGGGATGGATGGTGGTGAGTAAGGCTTGGTGTTCTAGTCCTGTGTTCTTGTTCTTGTTCTCTGTTCTCTAGTAAGAAGTGGTGTGCCAATCTACTGTAGCTGGTTTAGTTTGTCCTGTGTGCATGGTCCTGGAATTAAAAGAGTTGGTTTAATATATTACTTGTACAGGTGATATAATTTTATACTTACATCTAGGTATTCAGACATCCATCCATCCATCCATAGCTTAGCAGTGAAGAAGGTGATGATTATTTAGGTAGTAAGGATGATGCATACTTAAGTGTGGTCTATTTCATGCATCCTAGAAACACTTTAACTTGCTTTACTTACATACTGAACCGATAGATGGATGTAGAGAAATAATGCTATGTGAGATGGTGAAAGTAGAAGTAGTAATAGTTGTTGTAGAAGAAATAATAATAATAATAATATAATCTTTATATGACATGTGCTCCTACTTATAGAAGCATTAGTACCTGAGATAAAAGATAGCTTATCAAGACTGCAGCGTCCATATGACTGATAATAATAATAATAATAATAATTGGATGGATGAAACATTGAACTTTCATTCATAGTGATGAGGACAATAACAAATAATAATATTAATAATAATAACAATAATAATGACTAACTACATCTAATAACATCACTACATCAACCTCATCATCACACATTCACGTCCTATCAAAGTTCAATGCACTACCTTAACAAACCTCTAACTCAAGGTCACCATCATCTCACACCTCATCACAAACCTTTAAATCACCATCACCACTGTCCTTGCTGATCCATCTAGCTCACCATCACAAATCACTCTCAGCAAGTCACCATCACTTACTCAGCACTCATCTCAGTCCTCTCTCAGCACCAGGTCAGCGATTCAGCACTACCACCCAGCACGTCTCCTTACAGCATACTAATTCTTTATCACTTGTTGCTCACTCTCCCGGCAAGGCCAATGATTCCTGTCCTCTCTATGCAAGTGAATCAGCTGTGTTCATCATCACCATCATCAGCTGTCCTTTGGCAGATCTAATTATCTTATCGTACCTGGATTTAATTTTGTTTTCACCTGGGGAGTCCTGTTGATTGGTATTGGTAAAGAAAGAATACTGTAGTAAATGTCTGTATAACTACCACTGTGCTAATCCTATATTAAAGATGAGAGGAAAGATAGAGGAAAAAGATATAGATAGGCTAACAGATACCAAATAGCGTGGCAAATGGGAAGCACTTTTATCCATAAGTAAAGTGGTGAGTGGAGTAGCACAGGGTTCGGTACTTGGGCCCTTATTATTATACTATTACTATTATACCTTTACATTAAACTGATGGGGGACATTGGCAAGGAGGTGAGAGGTTTAATGGTGTCCAACAGCATTAAGAGGGGCCTCGTCAAAATTTACACCTGCTGGACTGACAACAATAACGTGGTCTTCAATAATGACAAATTTGAGCTTCTCAGGTGTGACAAAAAAATGAATATTAAAGAATACACTTCCCTGAACATCAATACAAGAGTCCTCCTATTACAGGTGTCTGGGCGTATACCTAAGTAATGATGTCACACAATTGATAGTCACTCGTTATTACAACATCACTGTAAATTTTTAAGTATACGTGGCCAGTCTGAATGCTCATTAACAACAGTGGCAATAGATTAATTGTAATTACTAGTTCATGAAATTATGTTACATCATGCTGTGAAAGTGATTAATAATGTTATATGTAATGTTTAGAAGTAGAGACAGGCAAGGTTTGAGTTGGCATCACTGAGCCCCATAATGACACTAGATTCATTATGATTTCTAGTTAATTGAAATACGATATATCATGTTATAAAAGTGACTATTAACGTGATATATATATAATAATAATAATGATTACATAGAGATTACTCCACCCATGGTTTGAGTTGGCATCACTGTCAGTCATTGTTTACATCACACAGCTGAGTCAACGCATCCTGGATTTTGCTTAATTTTCGTAGGTTTGTTTGCCTTTGCTTGCTATATAAGGCGACGGGAACACCTTTTTTCACGTGATATTACACCCAAAGCACGTGGTTCACCCATTCACGTATGTAGTGTGATTATTTAAAGGGCTATATATTTCCGTCTAAAACAAGTGTGGGAGTGGTCGAAATAGGAAACAAATAATACCAATTTATTACCTTCAGTTATGTTTATCTAAATGGATTGAGTTTGGAGTATTAATTTGTGTTTATTATGTTGCAATAGGTGTTAAAAGCGCGTGTTTGTGTATGAGTTTATAGTCTTATCTTGCCTGTCAGAGCTGATAAGGGCGACAGGATGCAATAGAACATGTTATATCTATGCCCTTATGTCCCTGAGAGATACTTAGTCAACCAAAGAGCGTCTTGAATACAACCAAACTTGTTCTCGTGTTTGGTGGAGTTCATTGAAAGTTTGGCTTTTGTTTGTCAGTTTATCTTCACACACACACACACGCGCGCACACACACGCACATAAGTTGGGCTAAGGAATCTTGCCTGTGAGTGTGTTTGTTGTACATAAAATTTTGTAATTACTATTTTCACCGTTTATTAGTTTATTGTAAACAATAAATAATAAGTCTTGGAAATTATGAAGACTAATTAAGTGTAAGTGATGTAAGAAAAATAGATATTATTTTACATCTTCATCAGAATGCTCTAGAGATTTCAGTGTTATATTCTTACGTTATCTGATGAATTTTGAGAAGGTTTTCTTAATTACATTTCCGTTGCAAATTCCTAGTTTGTGAGATATTCAATGTTTTCTGTGAGACCTTCTCTTCGAATAGTAAAGTTAAGTTTGGTTTGAACAAGGCTCTGTTATTTGTCAATATAGGTCAAGGTTAGGTTAATTAAGGCTATGTTAGGTTATGTTAATTTTGAAGCTATCAAATGTTTTCTATGACTAAAAGTCGGTGGTTCAACAATGTGCAGACGCCATTTTCTTTCGTAGCCACAAGCCATTATGATGAAGATATAAAAATTTACTGAAAAATATCCATTCAGGCAGAGTTATGAATAGATTGTTTGTTAAGTGGAAACTATTTATTGCTGTGTTAGTGAAGCTTTCTTATCCTGCAGAGAAAATTATCACCATTATCTTGAAGTATAGTCTGCAGTTTATTTTGTAGAAGTGTTAAATATTTTCAATTTCTCGTAAAAATCAGTCATTATTTGAAACCTAAATTGGCTATAGAACATTGAGAGTAATTTGCTGTATACATTTTTTTGGCCAATCAGAATCAGAATAATTTGAAACAGGCTGAGTCAAGACAATATTTAGCTACTGAAGTTAGTTGTCTAAAGCCTCAAGTCCAAAGTTTTGAAGCCAAGTAATAACTAACAATATGAAAGTAACCATTAACATAGTTTATGCAACATTTCCATATCCATAGAGAACACTGGCTTTCCCCTGACACTAATTTACTGTACCATTCTGATAACAGTTTAAAGAACATGGACATCGAAAAAGAAAAATTAAATGAAGGTGATTAAAAGTTGCGAATCATTTATGTTGGAAAATCCCGGCTAAGAGCACGTTACCCCAAAGCTGGATTATCGGCATAGCACAGCACCGCCTGCCTCCCCTCCCCTCCCCCTCACATGCATGGTGAGCAGAATGACCCCCTCCCCCCATTACACACTTCCCCTTGCATGACCCAGCGGCTGAAATTGACAGGTTACGGCTTTGTAATGAAGTGTTTCCTGAGATGTATGACTCATTGCATCCATTTTATATTTCTTTATTCACTATGAGGTGTGAGACTTTTTTGGTGGAGATTATATTATTATTTTATTTCAATATTGCCTTTTTTTTATTATTTTGTCATGTTTGATTGATATGATTTGTCTGTGTGTGTGCATAGAGTAACAAGGTGCGAGTGAAGGTTTACGAGTGTTGGAAAAAAAGGAAGATAATGATAGTAATTATATTAATGTTATTGATGACGAAGGTGAGAATGGTAATAATAATGACGATGATTCACACATGTTTGGTTTCCGTACAGAACTGAGAGAAGAACAAGAAGAAGAACAAGAATTTGACGTGCACACTTGTCTTAGCATCTAAAATGAAAGCTTTCTTGACAGGTATACAGTGAGATTGGGAAGGCTGAGAAGGCTGAACGAGAGAGAACACATTGAGGATCGATCATCTTTGGAAACTACTCGTGCTCTCAAGGCTTTAGTTACCATGGTGATAATTTGTGTTAAGCTGTAATGTTGTGTGAGGAGGTGACTCTATACTTTAAAGGCTTACCATGGGGCAGGCTGGGAAAATTTATCCTAGATGTGATTTTTCAATGCTTGTGTGGCAGAGAATGAAGGTAAAAATAAGAATCAGGGTAAGTGAATTTCAGTTCGCTTGTGTAAGAAGATCGTTTAGTGCAAAGAAATCAAAGCATAAGGAAAACTAATATACTTAAAAACTGGGTATGACTATAATATTAAAGGCAATTTCTATGATAAGGTAGTAATGTCACGCTAAAATGTTATGCCAAAATTTTCTCTGCCTGTCATGAGGAAATCCTTCTTTACCTTGCTTCCCCTCACTCTTCAAAGCTCCTCAAAGGGACGGAGGTGTATCTGACAACCTAATATTCAGTGGTGTTGACAGTACTTTATATTGGGAGAATGGGGAGTATGGTGTATTTTGGGATCATAAGCAGTATATAGACAGTAGATTAATTTTATTCTTGTCCTCATTTGGGTTTGTACTTGTGTTATTCCATCAATAATAAGGATGATGGTAATGGTTCAGGATTTAGAGATTTTAGTTTGATCTTTTATCTCTCCTTGGAGAAAACATTTGTATTTTTTTCTTCTTCCTTGTGTGTTACTGGTGATCCAATGAGACACAGTTCTATAAAACGTTACTAAGTTAGAGGATTAAGTTGCATGCTTGAAGATGTGGTGTTTGTTCCTAGTTTTAACATGTATATAAGTTTGTTTTGAGTGACAGCTTAGTGTAGATGGCATGAGAGAGAGAGAGAGAGAGAGAGAGAGAGAGAGAGAGAGAGAGAGAGAGAGAGAGAGAGAGAGAGAGAGCTATGTATACATATTAATGCAATGTGCGTGAAGGGCATTTGCTTATGATTTGATTCGGTGTGTTTGGCTTTGTTTAGTGTGTGTTGCATGAGTGTTTGCACAAATGGGTGTTTGCACAAATGGGTCTATGCATGGATGGGTCTATGCACGGATGGGTTTCCAAGCAATCATTTATTTTTTCTTGTTTTTCCATGATCTAAAGCTTTACATCATTTATATTAGCACTTAAGTAAGTTAGTAATGTTCAATAAGGTATTGGATCTATAGTGAAAGCCATATTTGTCATAATATTTGCCGTTTTTTATTCATTCTTTCGTATGAGTAGAAATTCATATTATATTAAGCTGCATTTCCACACGCTTGAGTTGCACATATTGAACTTGAAGCTGCAAATGATTTTTTATCTCAACAATTTTTCTTGCTGGCCAGCTTTCATTGCTCTTCCCTGTCTAGCCATATACATAAAACATAAAGTTGCTTACTGTCTCACACATAAACTTATATAACTATTTACTGCATCACATACAAACCATCCAATTTTCAAAGTAAGACACCACACATACAAGATAACAAAGTCTCCCTATTGCAGACCTCCTCGGCCCCACGCCAGGTAGTATTATGATGCATGCTGCTGTTGATGGGGATTTTGAGGCCGACGAGTCCCAGTACCTCCTCTCTGACACCGACACAGAGACCCGCACCTTCAGAATGACAGGCTCTCATAAGCTCTGTTGCCTCTCCTACTGCGTGCGTAACTGCTGCTCCCGGTAAGTGTTGATGGTGTGGTGTCAAGGGTCGTGGGTCAGAGTGGGTTGCTTATTCAGATATGAGGAAGGGAATGGCTAAGATGATTACATTTATGATTTGATGTATTAGTTAGTCATCTAGATCATTAGTTCATCAATCAATCAATCAATTAATCTATGAGTGAACTAACTAAATCAATCACTCAATCAGTCAGTAAGTCATTCATTCAGTCATGAGTCAGTTACCGATTGACTTAACAAGAAGGTGAGCATAATCTCTTGGTTGTTGTAATTCCTTGATCACCTTCACCTCACCTTCACCCATCACTCCCCTGCAGGCTGTGTGAGGGTCTGGTGAACTGCTGCCTGCGTCGCCGCCAGCTTGCAGCTCGCTCAGTCAGTGTTCGTCATCCCACAAAGGAAAAGTTCCCGGCCAATGTTATAAGAAATCAGAAGTTCAATTTCATCACCTTCATTCCATTGGTGAGAAGGTTGTGTTTGTGGTTGTAGCTTAGTTTGAAAGCACTGTTCTGTTTGCTTTGTTTGTTGTGAATATTTCCTGGGCAACAGTTTTTGTTTGCAGGAAAAGACTTATTTGTAATGTAGAGCTTTCCTTGTTTTGATCAGTATAGTTTTTTTGTTGTTGAAATGCTGGATATTATTTCTTCAGACTGTGTAATGTAGTGTATATAGACAATTGGTATTCAGAGTAAGCAAAAAAAATAATAAGTACCCTTTATTCTTTTCAGTAATTTTTTATTGCTTTTTTCTTGCAGGCATTATTTGAGCAATTTAAGATGTTCCTGAACCTGTATTTCCTCATCATGGCCACATCACAGTTCATCCCAGAGCTGCGGATTGGCTACCTCTACACCTACTGGGGACCCTTGGTGAGTCTACCTAATGGTGACCCTTACTTCAGTACCTTCACCTTCCTTCATAACTTAACTTCATCATCACTATCACCTTCAGGATTGACTTATTCTTTATATATACATTTGGTATCTTCCCTTACATGATTGATACCCAAGAAAAGGCAAAATTCAGGAATCTAGTTTAATGTAAAATGAATTAGATGTAAAACTCCACATAATCCAATAAACTGTCTAGTATTGTCTTGTTATACATTATTCTCTTTTTATAACTGTGAATAAAGATGTAAAACTCTAGCCACCTTTCCACAGGGGTTCGTGATCATGGTTACCTTGATCCGTGAGGCTGTAGATGATGTGCGTCGCTGGCAGAGAGACAAGGAAGTGAACCAACAGAAGTACAAGAAACTGACACCCCGCGGTGGCCAGTGCACCATCACCAGCGCCAATATCAGGGTTGGAGACCTCATATTTGTGGAGAAGGTGAGGTGTATTATCAGGAAAGTGTAAGAGATAGGTAGCTTCATTTTCTATCTTTCTATTCTGATCAGTTCTTTCATCTTCTCTCTCTTAAGACAGCATTCTAGATTTTTTTTTACCTAGTGCTTAACATCCACCTATCTATCTATACTTATATTCCCCTTTCTTTCTAAATCTTTTTCCCCCCTCACCCCCTAGGACCAAAGGGTGCCGGCGGATGTGGTGTTTCTCCGCACCACAGAGGCGAGTGGGACCTGCTTCATCCGTACAGACCAGTTAGATGGAGAGACTGACTGGAAGCTGCGCCTTGCTGTGCCGGTCACTCAGAAACTTGAGGCTAATGAGGAACTGTTCTCAATGGATGCAACAGTGTATGCTGAGAAGCCGCAGAAGGATATACATAACTTCATAGGAACATTCACTAAGGTGCTACATCATCCTCCTCCTTCTTCTCACTTGTTTGTTCACCTCTTAATAATCTTGCCTTTGTTCATATATAATTAGCAAAGGTGGCCACCAAACTGTTAATCCGTTAATCATTAATTAACAAAGTTAACATTTTTGTTAACGATTTAACTTTTAAGTTAACTTTGGAAATCATTATCGGACTAATTAACTTCCGTTACATTTAACTTCCGTTAACTCAAGTCTGCTAACTCAAAAATTTTATAAAATATTGTGTTTCATTATTATTATTATTATATATTATATATTACTATTATTATTATTATTATTAGCTATTATTATTATTAGACTTTTTTTTCCTTCCCTCCAACAGCACGACACATCCACTGAGGAGTCTCTTAGCGTTGAGAACACTGTGTGGGCAGACTCTGTAGTGGCTTCCGGCCGGCTGCTGGGGCTGGTCATCTACACAGGTGCTGAGACCCGAGCCGTCATGAACAACGCTGCGCCAAGGTCAAAGGTCGGCCTCCTTGACCTCGAGATTAACAACTTAACTAAGGTATGTTGACAAAAGGCAAGTTATTTTTTTGTTTTCATGTATAGCAGGAAGGAAAGAAGAAAGGGTGTGTGGTGTGGTTTTTTTTGTATTAAATGAGGTGAGTTTGTGGTGCTTGTTGTGGGGTTGAAATAGTGATGATGATGGTGGTGATGATGATGGTGGTGATGATGAGAGTGATGGTAATGATAGTGGTGGTGATAATGTGTTCCTCCTCCGTTCCAGCTGTTGTTTGTGGCAGTGCTGGGTCTGACAGTGGTGATGATGCTTCTGAAGGGGTTCAGTGGCCCCTGGTACCGTTACTTCTTCAGGTTCATGCTCCTCTTCTCCTACATCATTCCCATCAGGTGAGGAACACACACACACACCACACACACACACACACACACACACACACACTCACACACACACTCACACTCACTCACTCCCAATACAACACAGATGGATCCATATCATCCTCCCACTTAACACACTCCTGGCATCTATTACTATCACTTACATGTTTCTTTTCATATACAACAAACAATTATTTTCCCAGCCTGCGAGTGAACTTAGATGTAGGGAAGGCTTTCTACTCCTGGGTCATCCACCGAGATAAGGACATGCAAGGTACTGTAGTCCGCTCCACCACCATCCCCGAGGAGCTTGGACGCATCACCTACCTCCTCACCGACAAGACCGGAACACTCACCCAGAATGAGATGGTGTTCAAGATCCTTCACCTGGGAACTGTGGCTTATGGCACCGATACATTTGATGAGGTGATCACTGGGCGGGTGTTGTTGTTTTAGTGCTAGGGTTTTGTTTTCATGTTTTTATTTTATTTATTTATTTATTTATTTATTTTTTTGGCTTTATGTCTGGTTCTGTTTTTATATATTTATGTCAACCAATACACAGGTGTCAGCACATGTGGCAACCTTCTTCGGCAAGGAAACCGGCAGTGGGCAGGGGGGTGCCAGCGCCACACCCACACGCATGCGCAGAACTGTGGTGACGCGCGTTGGGGAGGCAGTGAAGGCGCTAGCACTGTGCCATAACGTGACGCCAGTGTACGAGGAAGGAGTGAACCCGGCCTTGGAGGAGGGAGATGAGATCCAGTCCAATCACAGTGTTAACTACCAAGCCTCCAGTCCTGATGAGGTGAGGCAAGGCTGTGTTGAAGGCTCTTAGCACATCCTGGCCTCTAGGGTGAAGACAAATTATACTCACTAACTTCAAGTCTATTATAGAAACAGAACACTCATAGGAATAAATAATTCAATAAATGTGATGTTGTTGATGTCATGAAATAAGAAAAGTTATACAGCCATCAGTTCCTTCAAATACTAGTGCCGTGTGTATAACTGTGTGTGTGTGTGTGTTTGTGTGTGTTTCAGGTGGCGCTAGTCAAGTGGACAGAGTGTGTTGGGCTGCCGTTGGTGCACCGCGACCTCACCACACTCACCGTACGCACACCACAGGGCAAGATGGTCACCTACACTGTGCTCCAGATCTTCCCCTTCACTTCAGAATCCAAGAGAATGGGAATCATAGTGAGGGTGAGCATTCCAGGGGGGGGCGGGGGGTCAAGGGGGACCTTCAAACACTGGTCCTCAATCATAGACCTTAAATATTGTGTTCTGCCAATCTTAGTTTCCTGTTATTTATCTCCTTAACTATTAATTTTCTGTTTCTGAAGTTGTGAAGAAATTTTTAAACCCTTCATTTGTTAGTGTGTGTTTATTTATTCCAAGTGGAGGAGTGTAATAAAGAAGGTATGAAGGAGCAGGGCCGTAGCAGAGAAGGAGAGATTAAATGTAATGGAGATGAGGTATTTCAGGAGTATGTCTGGAGTAATAATACATATAGACCAAGTAAGAAACGTATAGATATGTGTGTTTATGACTGTCTTGTCTTGGCTAACTCTCTTTAGACGGATAACAGCCTGGTATGTAATTAGATAAATGTATATTCTCTGTCATAAATTCCTAGATCTTTCGTATAATCCTTGTGTTTGTTGCGGAAGGATGAGTCAACGGGCCAAGTGGTGCTGTACATGAAGGGGGCGGACACAGTGATGGCGTCCATGGTGGAGTACAATGACTGGCTGGAGGAGGAGTGCATCAACCTGGCTCAGAAGGGACTCCGCACCCTAGTAGTGGCCCGGAAGGTGCTCACTACGGAACAGTACACACACTTTGAGGTGAGGTTACGTCAAGGTTTTTGTTTGAATATTTTTGTTACCATGTGCTGTTCAATTTATTTATTTATTTATTTTTTGACATTGCTATCATCCTCTTTCTTTTTTTGGGGGGACATTGCTATCATCCTCGTTTATTTATTTATTATTTTTTTTTGAGCGTGGTAAAGGAGGCTGCACTTGCTCAGAAAACTATCATCACCGTAGTAATCTTGTTCCCACAGCAACGGTACACAGCAGCCAAGTTAAGTGTGACCGAGCGAGGGAGTCGAGTGGCAGCAGTGGTGGAGACTCTGGAGTGTGACCTTGAGCTGCTGTGCTTGACTGGGGTGGAGGACAAACTGCAAACCAATGTCAAGCAAACTCTGGAGCTGATGAGGAACGCCGGGATGAAGGTAAAGGAGTTTTTTTTATTACATCATATACCAAATCCGTTTGTTATATTTTCTCTCTCCCACACATCCACACACAACCACCACCTCTTCATCCACCATCCACACCATCCCCATAACCAAACCTTTTCATCAATACCATCCACACCCTCACCCACCCTTAGATCTGGATGCTAACGGGTGACAAGCTCGAGACAGCCACCTGCATTGCCAAAAGTTCCCGGCTCGTCTCCCCCAACCAAGGAATGCACATCATGGGCTCGCTGGGCTCAAGGCAAGAGGCACATCTAGAGCTGAACGCCCTTAGGAGAAAGAGTGATTGTGCTCTCATCATTAAGGTGAATATATGGGAGTTCAGGTGATGATAAAGGATAGAAGAGCATTTAAGGTGGAAATTGGTGAATATATGGAAAACATTAGTTGTTGAAAGTACTAAACATTAAGGAAGGAAGACTTACTCACAGCAGCACCTTCCTTCATTACCTTACTTTCCTTCCTTCCTTGTACAGGGTGATGCCTTGGAGACTTGCCTTCAGTACTATGAACACGAGTTGATGGATCTGGCGGTGCAGTGTCCTGTAGTAGTGGTGTGCAGGTGTTCACCCACACAGGTAAGCTGCCACCTACCTACCCCTCACACCTTGTTATTTATTATTCCATTATTCTCTAAGGTATACATCATTGAGTGTTTTAGTTCATTGGTCTCCTTTGCATCCACAGAAAGCAGCTGTTGTTCGGCTGATCCAGCGGCACACAGGCAAGCGCACGGCAGCAGTCGGGGACGGAGGTAATGATGTGTCAATGATCCAGGCAGCTGATGCAGGGATTGGCATTGTCGGCAAGGTGAGGAAGGGCTGCTACAGGGAGACTTGGGGCTGCCTTCTATATGTACTCCTCCTCTATCTATTTATCTCTATCTAACACCTGTACCTAAAAACACTCACCCCTTACCATCTTTCTAGTCTCCATTTATTGTTCTGGCATGCATACACAAGGCTGTTTATACCCTCAGGAAGGCAAACAGGCGTCACTTGCAGCAGACTTCAGCATTGAACAGTTCCAGCACATTGCCCGCCTCTGCCTGGTCCACGGGCGTAACTCATACAAGCGGTCAGCAGCGTTGTCCCAGTTTGTGATGCACCGCGGCCTCATCATCTCCACCATGCAAGCCATTTTCTCATCCATCTTCTACTTCTCGAGTGTAGCGCTTTACCAAGGGTTCCTCATGGTAGGGTGAGTGTCTGTGTTCATCTCTCTGTTTATTATCTTTATATTCAGCGATGATTTCTTGTTTACTTTTCTTGTTGATAATGGAAGACAGAACCTCAGAACCAGTATGTGACAGAACCTCATCTTCCTGCAGGTACGCCACAGTCTACACCAACTTCCCAGTGTTCTCCCTGGTGCTGGATCAGGATGTGTCACCAGCCATCGCCCTCACCTACCCAGAGCTGTACAAAGACCTCACCAAAGGACGCTCACTATCCTATAAGACCTTCTTTGTGTGGGTCCTTATTAGCATGTACCAAGGTGTGTGTGTGTGTGTGTGTTTTATTTCTTAAGTATGTAAGTGTGGTTATGAATAGCAGAAAAGAGCAAGAAATTCTAACTTAATTTCTACCTTCTCATCCTCCTCCTCATCCTTCTTCAGGTGGGGTGCTGATGTACGGTGCAATGCTGCTGTTTGAGGATGAGTTGATACACGTGGTGAGCATCAGCTTCACGTCACTCATCCTGACGGAGCTCCTGATGGTGGGGCTGACGGTGCGGACTTGGCATCCCCTTATGATAGTGGCTCAGTTCCTCTCCCTCGGCTTCTACACTCTCTCCGTTATATTCATGCATTACTTTGGTGAGTTTGAGTCGGGTGTGCGGGTGGGAAGGAAGTTTTTTCTTTTTCCATTCTAATTCTCATTCCATTCTCATCCTTGACTTCCTTCCTCCTTCACCAGATTGGGAGTTCATCAAGTCCAAGGATTTCTCATGGAAGGTCCTCGTCATCACCCTTGTCTCCTGTCTACCGCTTTACATCCTCAAATTCCTGAGACGTAAGTTCACACCTCCGACGTACTCCAAGCTGGAAGAACTCAACACCTTCGGAAGCTCGAGTCTTGCGCAACAGAACCCTTAAGGAGACTGGTGGTGGGGTGTGCTTGTAAGAAAGAGTTTGTATAGGATGTGATATGAAATAAAGGCATTGGTAGGATGTGTGGAAATGTATATTGATGGAGGATGTGATAGGGAGATGTAGAGAAGGCAGGGTTAAAGTGTGTGTAAAAGAGTGTAAGGTCACTGATGGGTGTGTGTAAGAGATGCTGATTGTATAAGGGATAGAAATAAGGTGTAGGAGAATATCCCTATGAATATGCCGGCCAAAAAAACCAATTGAGTCAAGCATAAAAACATTAAATATAAAACCTGAGAGTAATTAGAGAATGTGTCTTCCACAGAGGTAGCGTAAGAGGTGTGACACAGGTGATATAGAGTAAATATGAAGGTAGAGAGTTAGATGTACATTGAGTATGAAGTGATAAGGGTATATTAGGAGGGGTATGTAGGGTTCGAAGGGAGGAAGAGGCGCATATCAGGTATAATATCAAGTGTGTGGTAAGTGTGGATAGTATTTACTGGGAGTTTTAATCTCTTGGGGCTTAGAATAGGTTGGGTTTATTCATACTTATTGTAGTTATTGAAGATGAAGTGCCTATTGAAAGGGATGTGTGAAGATTCATCCCGTGTCTGGTAATAATCAAAATGTGGCGCCGTTTTAATAATATTTTCCTTCATGTCTCTCTCTTTTTCATCCGTTTTTTGGATGTTTGATCATTCATTATACTGGTGTGTGTTTTTATTTTTATGTATATGATATGTTTTTATTGTTTTTTTCAATGCTAAGCTGCTACATTAACCCAGTTTTTTTTGTAGTAGTAGTGGTGAAATTTACGTTCCTTTTTTTCCTTAATGTACGTAGTTTCAGGGTTGGTGTTTGTTTATAGAAGCTTCCCCTTGTGGTGTGGAGAGCAGGATACGTGTGTCATGCATTCACAGAGCTTTAACTGCACCTAAATGCATTCTATATAGGTAGAGGATGAGGCACAGAGCACATCTTAGGGACACTTATAAGTCCTTTTTCAGAGGCCTTGTGAGTGCATGTGTGTATATGAGAGAGAGAGAGAGAGATAATTATTGTGATCCTATAAGACATAATTGAATTGCCAAAGGGTATAATGTGGCTTCCTACAAGACATCAGGAAGGAGAGATAACCAGCTACTACGGCAAGTCACTGTAATCGAGAGTATGGAATGTCTAAACAAATGTCTGTATTCTTTGTATCCTGATGTCTTTGCCACTTCTCTGGGTCTCTCTGGGCATTGTATGAGAGGAAGAGAAAGGTGATGAGGCCTGTTCCATTCGTGTGTGGTGTTGAGTTTAGTGGTGATGGGCATGCAGTGTGTTGGTGTGTGTTGAAGGAAGGGGGCAGAACGCTTGTTATTCTCGCACCTGTAGGAAGGAAAGATTAGAGAAATGAGAGATGTTGTCATGTCTATTTTTGAAAGATATGAATGTTTTTTGATAGATTAATGTTAGTTAGGTTTTCAGTTGCCAATATTTTTTCCCCCTTTTTATCCTTTTCATAATACGTCTATCTGTGTGTTCTGCAGGCCTGGAAAGTTTGCTGTTGGCATAGACAGATTTGAGATTTAATTTATGAAGTTAATGCTCGCTTAGTTTTCTAATTTAGTATTTATCATCACTTTTTAATTTCCAACATGATTTTATTACTAAGGAGCATCTATGTTACTGCTGTTACTTATATTACATCCACAATCATCAAGTCTTGCACACACACACACACACAAACACAAACACACAGACACACTGCTGGGTTATGTATGCTCATTCACACCTCTTATGTACATAGGTATCATTTTTAGTTGATAACAAGCAGGTGGTTCATAATGATGCTGGCAGACACTCTTAAATTTCCTTCTAATGGTTATTCTTAAAGCTCCTTCTATTAGTTACTTCTGGTGGAGTTCATATTGGTTATTATATTCCCTTCACCTCTGGAGTAACAAATAATTAGGATCCCCAGTGTTTCCTTGGTTTATCAGTGTCTATTTGACCGATCTAATGAACAGTACACATAATATTTATAACGCATAAAATGTCATGAAGTGAACAAGGTAAACATGTTGATATGCATGGAGCCTTTCTTAATTATGGGGATTATTACACATAGCTTGATCATTCACTACTTGGCCAGCCTGCATACATACATAGATATATACATACATTAATATATTCGTGTTAATTTCTTCTGTATGTAATTTC
Source organism: Metacarcinus magister (assembly GCA_029783475.1). Lineage (NCBI taxonomy): Eukaryota > Metazoa > Arthropoda > Malacostraca > Decapoda > Cancridae > Metacarcinus > Metacarcinus magister. Next base: position 4,210,525 of record JAPQNM010000023.1, read on the forward strand.
CTCATAATTTTTCTTTATATTTTCATAGTTAAGTATGGCTGTTGTCCTATTGTGCTAACAGACACTTCCTGGCTCCAGGCTGATGTGCTGGAGTTGTAAAAAGCCAGTATTTATGATTCTCTGAGAAAATAAAAACAATTTTGTACAGTATCCCCTACGGGTATTACTCTCTTCCTACACAGTGGAGGGGTAGGTAAAGAGAAATTAAAAGCTTCGTGAAAGGATTCTTTGCAAGGTTGTAAGTAATATCAAAGGACTTTCTATCCATCTCTTCTCTGGCCATTATCTTTAAAATATATTGTAGGCGTTTCTGTCAATGGTTCAAAAGTTAGTAGACTTTCATATTCAGAAATAACTGTTTTGTCTGTATGGGAGACTCACGTATTTCAACATTCAGTATATAAGCCGCATTTTTGTCGTCCACGCGCGGGATTGGGTTTCGAAGACCGTCTTGGGGCTGATCAGTGGCCACCACAAAAACACTTTTCTTGACTTGGTGCCGAAATATTATTATCTGGCTTACAAACTTTCCTAAAAACTTGATTAAAAGTAAAACATAGCTACTATACATTTATTTGAAATTATTTGGCGACATTCATTTCCTTTTTGTTATGGTTGCCGAAATTAATGTCAGCGCCGAAAATAATCCCACAGTACATAACCAAAACTGAGCTAAATACAACCTCAGAATGACCTCAGAACTTCTATTTGTCACATAACTACCAAAAAAATCCCAGTATCTTTCTATTTATCCATGTCTAACTATAATACACTGTTCCCTGGGGCGCAAGTCACTGCTTACTTGAACTCCCAAAAGTCCCTCTCACTATATGACCTTCCTAAGGTAGTGTCATTTAATGTGTAGTCTACAGACCTATTACCGGTAAAGGTTCGTAAGACGACCTATTCGATATCTCCTTACCTTTAGTATACACTGCAAATTCAACCTCAGAAACTTCTAAAGATCACCTCAAACAGTTATTCTGCTGAATTACAGAAAAAAAATACAATTTATTTTAGGTTACCTTAGGTTTGGTTAGGTTACGTTAGGTTTTGTTTTGTTTGGTTAGGTTACGTTAGGTTTAGTTTGGTTTGGTTAGGTTAGTTTTGGTTAGGCTTATTTAACTGCAGCTCTAGGAAGGTTATGCTAACAAAGTTATTTTATTCAGTAGATTTTTACATCTTCACCAGAATGGCATGTGGCTACGAAAGAAAATGGCTTGTTTTCTAATTGCCCTTGCTAACATCTACATCTTCATTACTAAAAACTGTTGATTCAATGTACTAAACTCGTATCTGGAACACCTGGATACTGACAAATTATAGATCGAAGTGCTTAAAGATACGTTGTCATACACTATTCATCCGCTATTGGTACGGCCTGTGCCTTATTATTTACCTGGTAAAGCATCTTTTAAGTTATGTTAGGTACGGTTTGGTTCGGTTAGGCTCGGTTATATAAGCTTTTTACCTAAAACTTAGGCACATGCCGTATCTATAAGCGAGCACTATGAGGATACAACATTCGTTAGGTTATGTTTAGATTAGGTTAGGTAATGTTATGTTAGGTTTGGTTATATAAGCTTTTTATATTATATTATACCAAAGTTAGGCACGTGCCGTATCTATAAGCGAGCATTTAAGTACGGCTGCCGTACCTGTAAGCTGTGCTATTATAGATAGTACGCCACATACTCATTTCATGACATTACTGGCATTAATCAGGGTAAAGCTGTGCTTTACCCTGATTAAAGCTATGCTTTACCGCTTTACCATACAGTATTATCACATTTGTGTATTCAACGCACTATTTTTCAACTAAGGTGGCGTCATTTCCCACAATTAAGGTGGGAATCAGCATATTTTACTCAAATAAGTAACTATTTACTCTCTCTGGGCCGCCATATTTCCTTCTTGTCGATGTTTTTCAGGGGAATCAGGGTTGTCAAGATGAAATCCGTCTCTCAAGACAGCTCCCAGGCAGTCTTCGAGGCCGAGTCTTTTCGGCTTGGAACTGTCTTCGTATCCTCCAAGCGAAAGTGGACGACAAAAACGCGCCAGGCGGGATTGACTTGGGTTTACCGAAGACGATCTTCGAAACCGTGGACGACAAAAATGCGGCTATAGTGTGCTTGTAAACATATATTGTTAGCATTGACTACCATAAGTCCTTCAGTAAAGTGAGTGGGTGTAATATCTTAAATATGCTTCGGTGGTCCTTAACACATTCCATTATAAAATTTGTATGAAGTGTCTATAGAGGCAAGGACGAGCGCAAGCTGCCTCTGGTTCTATCGCTCTGTACATACTGGGTTCCAGACAAAAGTTCGTTTAGAAAAACTTCGTATGGCAATAATTCGTAGGATAAAGTTCGTTTGCCTAAAGTACGTAGGGTATAAAGTTCGTCATGTCAAAAGTTCGTAAAAAACAATCGTAAGGTTAAATGTTCGTCGTGCCAATGTTCGTTAGAAAAATGTTCGTATGCGTTAGGTTAGGTCGTTACGAATATTTTACAGTACATACGTACCATACGAACTTTAGCGTACGAACCTTTTTGTACGTACTTTTTTCAAACGAACTTTATCCCTTACGAACATTTGCTTACGAACAATTGCGTACGAACTTTAAGCATACGAACTATTTCCATACGTACTTTGGCCCTAGTTGTACATACTAGCTTATCTGAAGGTGATGATGCACACAAGTTACATAGAACAACACAAGCAATACATTTAACATTACTGAATTACTTTAAAATGTCAGTATATATTAGTAGATGAGCGTTGTAAAGATGCGCACCAAGGTAAATAACAACACTTTGGTGCGCACTAACCAAAGTAAGTGACGTGAGGGTGGTAATGGGGCGGGGTTCGCTATGGATCAACCGTCATCAACCCGTTCTAACAGGTAACTAAGGAACAATTCAACACCTAATGGTAGCACATAGTATTCATGAACCTTAGAGCAAGTCAAGCTAGGGAGGGTGAAGGTGTATGTGGTATGTGTAAGGCGTATTGTCAATGTTATTAATGGTTTCTCTGCCTTACCATGCTGGGATAAGCCTATTTTTCAGCTCCTTACGCATATTTAACCTGTCTACACCACTTAGTATATATATTAACACATACACATGGTTGGAGGGTAGTATGTAAGGCATAATTAGGTTTATACAATAGATATAGACGTAGAGTGTTAAGGAAAGTATTATAATTAAGTATAGATTCGTTATACCTGTAAGTAGAAGGTTCTCTCTGAGGTAGTATTTTTGTACTTATAATCCCTACGAAGATTTTAATGAATACACATAAAACAACCTGTAAAATGTATAATAAAACTGGTATATGACATTGAATACAGCAAAACCTTCGTCTTAATTTAATGATATATATAAAGAAACTTGACATTGAGGGAAGGACAAGCAAGGCAAGGACGGTCTCTGCTCCTCGTCTGACCTTAACCATTCCCTTGCTGCCTTGTCTTGCCTTGTCCTCCCAGTGCCTTGGCCTCCTTGGTGACTGCCATGACTACCCTCCACGTCCCCACCTAGTAATTATTCCAAGCTAAACTTTCATGGTAGTTAGTTGGCATAGACTGTATTCAAGGTCGTTTAGTGATCCCCAAAAATTTGTTAGTGAACGTTTTATTCTGGCTAAGTACTTGGTGGTAGTGTTACGTAAGGTGTCGTTTTAGTTATTAATGGTAAATGACAGTGTAGTGAAGTGTTATATGTATGGAATATATTATTATTGCTGGTGTTATAGCCTTAGTCATCTAGTACTGTAAGGTTTATTATTATTATTATTTATTTTTTTTGGCATTAGTTAACATATATATTTAATGGAAAGTACGGGTTTTTAGTAAATCCAGACAAGCTTTCTTATTATTGATGTTTATTTAAGTGTCAATGGTACTTTACATATATGGGATACCGTTATGCATTTATGAAAAAAACAAGTTAGAAAAATATTAATACATTCCTCTGTTATTACTATTATAGCTTTTCTTTCATTCATTAAGTAAGTGTAAGGTAAGTTTCAGGTGCACAGGAACTGCCTTGTGTTGTGTAGGTCAAGTGTACCTTTTGCAGTCTCCTTATTTTCTTATGTTCTTATTATATTTTGATTATTATATTTCTTTTTGGGTTATATGGAGATAACATTAGCGTCTTCTCCCGAGGTTAATACTTACATGTCAGATAGAATTAAGATTGCAGAATATCATACAATATATATCAACTTCCGGAAACTTGTTGAAGGAAAAAAAAACATGCCTCAAAATTAGTAGGCTAACCTTATCTCCATATTATCCTTATTTTCTTATGTTCGTATTATATTTTAGTTCTTAACACTATCATCATAACCGTTCCTTCCTCAGCGATCAGACCCGGGAGAGGCAGCGGTCAGCCAGCGGGTGCACTGACTCTGAATCGGATGTCCACTTAAGAGTCATATGTTACGATGAAACTGTACGCAAGTTAGATCATTACTATGGAATTGGTGAGTTCATTAGTCTGGCATGCATACTGTATTTACCTACTTTTATTTACCTAGTTGTATTTACCTAGTTGTATTTACTGTGTTGTAAATTAGGTGCTTATTCCTGCTACTTATTACAGGAACATTTTGACATATCCTGTATCTATAGTTATGAAAATATTTTCCTCTAATTGAAACTATGATGTGAAATTTTATGTTTGCAAATTCTGGAATATTTTTTATTTTATTTTATTCATAGAATCCACAACAGGGTCCTTCCTTCCATTTGACGTTAAAATATAAAAGGATTGTGCTTTTAATTAATTTTTTCTCAAGATATGACATTGACAACCCCATTGATGAACTGATGAGCACTGGTTTGCATCATTGGTAACACACTTCCCCTTGTCTCCCTGTTCATAGTGAAGAGGCAGCTGCTGCAGAACCAGAGTATCAGCCTCGGTATCTTCCCCAGCACCAGTAATGAACGCGAGGTGGCTGACATCCGGACCTCCATATACTGTGCGGCATCTATATGGAGTCTTTTCCAGGCCTACAGGTTAATTAGTGGGGCATAAGTTTGTTATTTTGTTAGTCTAAAGGTAACTAACTGGCTTAGGAAGTTTTATTTTTTATTTTTTTTGTCTGTTCCCTGGAATTCCCTCACTGAAAGATCATGATAGAAAAGAAAAATATACATATGAGGATGAAAATAGTTTGACGCGAGAGGTTAGTTGATTCATGAAGATAATAAAGTACGCTGGTATTTGTTATTATTATATTTCTCGAACCAAAGTTGATTTAACATATATTTATCAACAGACGAATTGACGATGACCGAGGGGAAAGCATATGAGCTTGGCCAGTCCTGTGTCAAGTGCATGCGAGGGATTCTTACCTGTTGGATGCGACAATGTAGACACGTGGAAAGCTTTAAGAAGGGTCAATCACCTAAGTTTGCCCTCCACGCCAAGTTTCACCTTCTCACGGGGGAGGAGGTGATCTCAAGTGACGAGTATGGACATCTACAGGTAGGAAGGGAGGATGTAGTGTTGTGTATTTATCCTTGAAGCAATGACGAAGGAAAGCAAAGCAACAATTTCCTTCCTATTACAGTTAAGTTTTGTTTTTGTTTCAGATTGACATAGTATCACTGTACCTGCTGTTCCTGGTGCAGATGATTACCTCAGGATTACAGATTATTTACACTATGGATGAGGTGACCTTCGTACAGAACCTGGTGTATTATGTGGAGCGAGCTTACCGCACGCCGGACTTTGGCATGTGGGAGCGAGGCAGCAAGTACAACAATGGCACTCCTGAGCTGCATGCAAGGTAGGAGACGGAGTGGAAAGAATCGTGTCTAGTGATGATTTTTGGTTTGTGTGCTAATTGTGTTGCGAAATGTTTCATGTATAGTGTTCATCATAAGAAATTTTACTGATATTACTAGTTTATTTCAGGTTTAGACGGGGAAAAGGATATGGTGATAATGTTAACTGATTCATTATGTGTTTCTAAGTGTTGGTTATAGAGTACGTACATTACAAGACATTATACTGTTATAAAGTTATTTGTTTATTATACAGTTGCCTCCCCTTCCTTCCTTTCCTATACCACAGTTCCATTGGGTTGGCTAAGGCAGCGCTGGAGGCCATCAATGGGTGTAACTTGTTTGGAGAGAAGGGAGCCTCGTGGTCTGTCATCTTTGTGGACATTGATGCACACAACAGGAATCGCAGCATCTTTGAAACCCTTCTGCCTAGGGAGTCCAGCTCAAAGGTAAGTATATAAAGGCAAAAAATAAAACAAAAGGTAGTAACCATGTTTAAAGATTTTCAATAACATTCTTTGTATACAATAGACATCATTTAAGAGGTAATTAAATGAGCAAGGAAATTGTATGCATAGGCTAGGACATATTTGTGATTTTTATACCAAAAGAAACAATAATGGACTGATTGTCAACTCTGTTATTATAAAAGTTGTTTATTCTTTAATTCAGTTGAAATTTAAAATGATTATTAACATATTAACCCATTAAAAGTGGTCCTTTTTCCATATGCTTGTCTTGTTTCATCATCAGAATGTGGATGTGAGTCTGCTGTGTGCCATCTCCTTCCCAGCCTTTGCCACCCATGACCAGATGCTGTACTCCAAGACACACTCTCAGGTCAGCACCACAATGTACTACAGCCTCCACTTCTTCATCAGCCAGGAGATGTTAATTCCATGACACTCTTAGGACCTCTCTCCCTCACTCTAACCCTCCCTCCATCCCTCCTTCAGATTGTCAACTTGTTGGAGGGAAAACATGGCTTCAAGAGATTCAACCGGGATGGCTACGGGACTGTATTAGAGGATAAGAAGAGGCGGTATTATCACGTTGCCGAGACCAAGGTAGAGGAACTTAGAAAACATCTTGTCGTTTATTCTGTTAGTATATGGTTTTGATCAAAGTAATTACAGTGATGGTGATTGGTGTGGAAGTTCAATACTAATATGTCTTTTCTTTGATCGGTTTGGTGCAGGATTTTGAGAAGATTGAATGTGAATGGCCGTTGTTCTTCCTGTACATGATCATTGAGGGAATGTTCAAGGGTAACGAGGAGCAGGTGGAGCAGTACAAGAAGAAACTGAAGCCACTGGTCAAGAGGGACAAGTGGGGAGGTACTTTAACAATAAATAAATGAATAAATAGATAAATATAGATGTAGATTTAGATGAGAGAGAGAGAGAGTGAGAGAGTTGTGAAGTGGTCATTTGTTTCTCCCACAGACCCAGTTGTGCCTAAGTACTACTATGTACACAGAGACCAAGTGAATCTGGAACGTGCTCAGCCAGGATCCCAAGTAAGTGTGTCTCAATACTGTGTCCTTTGTTACAAGTTCTTGGGTTACTGTATCCTCTGTTGGTTGTTTTCATTAGATACTTTGGTTTGAAGTCATACATATTAAGCTTTCTAAATATAACTAAACTAACCAGAAATATTCATAATTTCATATGGTGTTGAAAATCATTAAGATGCAGGAATGTTGCGGGTCTTTTTCTCTTCCTACACCACCACCTCATTTTTCTTCCCTCTCTTCCTACACCTCCTCCTCCTTGTCCAGGGTCGACAGCCCAGCAGTGAGGGTACTCCCAGGAACCTGTTTTTGTGGGGCCAGAGTATATGGATCATTGCCTCACTCCTCATGGACAACCTCCTTCACATCAATGAACTGGACATCATCCGGCGCCACCTTCCGTCCTACAACCGTCCACGCAAAGGTGGCCGCTACTCAGCCTTCCAGGTGAGTCTTCCCTCCGCTGGGTGTGCTGGAGGAGGAACGTTATGCAAAGTTATGTTGTGTTGTGCAGCTGAAGGAAAGATAGTGTGAGTTATACAAGCACTGTTGAGAAATTTAAAGTGTGGTAATCTAAAGAGAGTAACAGTTTTTTTGATTTTGAACAGAATGAATGTGTGTCAATGAGATAGACTTGAGAGAAGGATACATTCACTTATACATTATTGTAATTCTCAGTCTTGTTCGAGTAATATGACGCAGCAGTTGAGGTTATTATTGAGGTGTATCTTTTAACATTTGACCTTGACTTGCTTCCCCAGGAGATGGTAAATGAGGTTACATCTAGTGCAAGTAGCAGCACATGTTTGAAATGGCTGTGGTGTGTCTGGTAGTGGTGCTGCGTTCTGCCAGCCACAGTATTGGGAAAGTCTGGAAACTCTTTAAGGAAAATGGGACCAAAGAATTAGTTTTTAAGGAGGGGAAAAAAACCCTGACATTGGCATTTCTGCAACTAGCATGAAAGTCAGTCATTCACTAAATTTGTAAGTGCTTTGTCACTTGTGTGCATTGGATCATTTATTTTATTTTTTTTTTGCTTCATTTATGTTTTTGTGACGTCTTGGTCTTCCATTTACTGTGGCTGATGGATTTTTAATTGAAGTAGAATAGATTTTGTTTGTTTTTTCTTATGCTGCAGTTGTACACACAAGTTCAAGATGATACCTACTAACTTTTCTCCTCTCCGTCAAACCATTATTGGATGCACAGTGCCCACCATCATCACATAGAGAACAAATATCTATCATTAATTTTTGACTCAACTTTGTTTTGTTATGCTAATCATGATGAGTTTGGTTGTGTACAAATGCAGCTTTACAGGTCCAGTTGATTGTAGTTGTTGTTCTCTTCCAACAACTGCATCACCACAAGTATGGGAGGAAAGTGTGTGCCTTGTGAACAGTATATTGAAAGGGTGTGTGTGCATGGTGAGTGGCACAAGAGGAGAGAAAGGAAGAGAAAATTGGGTTATGTTTGTTGGATATTTTTCTTGCATTAAGTTTCTTTTCATAGCTTGGGTTATTTTTTTATGTAGTCTATGATTGAATTTTCTTCACAACTGCTAGGGCAACTTTCCATTACTTCCTCTTAACCACTCTGTATGCTTCCCACACAACTACTACCTCCAGTTTTTTTGTGATTAATGTTACATTGTTTTTTCTCATATTTACCATTCATTATTTCCATGCTTGTGCTGTAGCATGAATCTATAACATAATTTGTCTTTTTTCTTGCTTAATTTTTCATGTATGTATATTTTTAACACTTTTGTATCTTGGCAAGCGTCCAAGGTATGTTCAAGAGGTAAGGAGAGGGAGAGAGAGAGAGGAAGTGTTTACCCTCACCCCTCACCGTTCACCCCTCACCTTTAATTAACACACCTGTGACTTTGGTGTTACATGTGCCACCTATTCCTGATGCACTGCAATACACACACACGCACACACACGCACACACACGCACACACACACATAAGGGCAACACAGTCTTTCCATTTACTGAACAACGACAAGCTTTCTCACCTCTAATGTTTATTTTGAACCACTTAAAGAAAGTTAGTCAAGTACAAAGTAACATTCTAAAACAAAAATATTGAACTAAAGGTGATACACAAGGTTTTAAATCTTTGTTGCATGAATAACTACTTTTTTTTCTTCTTATTTATTGCTTGTCCTTCATGAGATACTTATCATTTGAATTGGTGAAAATGGTCATATTTTCTTCAATTACAGTGTTAAATTTTGCTTGATTTCTTTCCTATTTAGTAACTGTTAGTCGACCCTGCTTGCCTCTGCACATTCTCTCTTCACTTATGACTTCTAATTGAAATATGATTCTGTTCATATCTTTAGCATTGGACCTTGATTTTTGGGGTTAATTTGAAGGATACTGTTTACACTTTACCTACATTGAATTATTCCACCCAGTGCTAACATTTCTATGCCCCACAATACGATATAAAACCTCACATTACTGAAGGGAAATACTCTTATTAATGATCTAATAATCTGCATGAAACCATGGAATTATTTACAATAAAGTCTGATCCATTTGTAGTTGTTGGTGTAGTTGTTTGTCAGTATTGTCTGCTGAAATGGGAGTGTGTATGGTTGGGTGCTATTCAAAGTCTCGTCTCACACACACACACACACACACACACACACACACACACACACACACACACACACACACACACACACACACACACACACACACACACACCATGTACTGTGGGTTCGTTCCTTTCTATTTGTATATCTCAAGGTCACACGTAGCTTCCATGTGCTTGGGTTTCACGTGGGGTTCCTGGGACGAAGGTTGTGTAATTTTGATGTCACCTTATTCCTTCTCCTAATTACAGCCTTTATATATTGATGATTTCTGTATCTTGTCTCATGTACTACTTGTGTATAAGTATTTCATTGATCTTATACATTTTCTTTACCAATTTCTTAAACTCTTCCATTTTTTTCATCTTTGTAGAGCAAGAACAACCGAGTAAGTACACAGTGGTTCTCTTTAGATCAGTTGTTACTCTGCATGTGGCTGATGGTACTGTATTGTGCTATCTATGGTTTTACCCTTTTTGTTCTGTACATAGCACGGACAGATGGAGGACATGAGCACAAATACACCATTGGAAAAATGTGCATGTTTAGTGTACAAGAAAAAAAACCTTGAGTCAAATTTTTACTTGTCAATCTCTTGTTTCATACAGAATTGGACATTGTTTACCTTAGTTTTGAATCATCCAAGGTAGAACTGACATAATTGATTCACTTGTTCACTTGGATGGTATAGATATATTGGTTTAATGCCTTATCACATCAACAAGAATGTATAGTGTGGAATGTCCTCTTCTGTTGTTGGGATAAATTGTTTGATGCAGTCTGTCTGGGCATTAATAAATCTGCTGCCAACACTGTACATACATAGAGAGTAGAATCACCTTTATTTGGAATGTATACTAGCATGTGACACTTCTTGGTAAATAGAGTAGAAAGTGTTTTGTTAAATGTATGTATGTATTGACTGTACCTACATAGAAACATAGCACCTAATATCCATATTATTTTTTCAGATATTACATTTTTTTTCCTGCAAATTCAATAAGCGAGTAAAAATATTTTCTCGGCTCAGTGTTGCATTACAGAGAACATGTTAGAAGTAATTTATTTATTTATTTATTATTTTTTCCTTTTTATTTGTGTATATATTTGTTAGAAATCTTATAATAGTATATTTAGTGTTTGTTGAGGATCAGTGTTCATGTTGGGTGAAGAGTAGAAGCTCTGTGGTGTTGTGGTGTTGCATTAGTTGATAGGCATGACATGATGGATACGTGTTAGCACTGTCTACTAAAGTGCTCATTGGTTGCTTCTTCAGTTCAGTTCATGTATTCAAAATGAGAGCTTGTTCAGATTATTTGTCTCGGCTTTCCACCTTCTCATGTTGGCAGTCATACTTGTGATGAATGTAAGCAGCATCAGCTTTGCCTGTATGTTAATGAGGTGCAACATTACTTGGTCAACACTACACTCTTGTCATGGCCTGGAGGAAAGACTTAATTAACACATGGAAGGTGGTAAGGGGTAAGGGCATCAGAGTAAAGCAGCCTCTTGGATATGAGATGAAGGTCTGCTTGCAGGAGGGTGGAAGGTGTTTTAATCTCGGAGGGAAGAAGGGGCAGCATGCAGATTAGATCATAGATTACCAACCAATCATGAAATATGACATAAAAGATGAGGTAGACAGCCACTCTTACATTGTTAACACAGTGCTTTTGATTGTGTCAGGGGACAGCCAGTGACTTGGTGGTGCAGGTGGTGCTGATTGCAGAGAGCATGAGGCTGCAGGCAATGATGGCCACCTACGGCATTCAAACACAGGTAAACACACCACCTACAGGGAGTGACTGATGTTGATTCTCGTTTATCTTGATATTATTCCATCTATGTTTCATCAGTGTGTTTGTGTTTGTTTACCTTATGTTTATAGAATACAGGCAGGGAGAGAGATCCTATAACTAATCCCTTTTCCTTCCCCCACGGCCAGACTCCTCATGAGGTTGAGCCCGTGCAGATCTGGCCTCCTCGGGAACTGGTGAAGGTCTACCAGAACCTTGGAGTGAGTGAGAAGATGGGGCTGCAGGGACGTCCTACTCGACCCATTGGAGCGTTAGGCACCAGTAAGGTAAGACTCGAGCCAACACTCTGTCGGGATTGTTTCATCAATATCTCATAAACATTTACTAGTATAGGTAACAAAATACTGTCCTGGATATACCTGTTAATTTCCTTACTTACTAATCTGTCCTTCAGCTAACTATGAAAACAATGAAAAGTTATATGAAAACTCTTAATTAACTGTTGGTGTTGGTGGTGTTATGACTGTTGGTTCAGATTTACCGAGTGTGTGGCCAGACAGTGCTGTGTTACCCACTGGTGTTTGAGGTGAGTGACTTCTACCTCTCACATGACATGGCACTCCTCATCGATGACATCAAGTCTGAGCTGCACTTTGTGGGCAAGTACTGGAGACTGTCTGGCCGGCCCACTGTATGCATTCTCATACGGGAGGAACACATGAGGTAAGAAACACAATTAAAAAAAATAAAAAAAAATTAATAAATAGATCAAAAGAATTAAGTTGCTAAAAGAGACGTAAACTATGGATTGGGGAGACTTTCACTTGTTGTATTTGGTGGATAAATAAGGCTAATCCAAGGTGGTTTTGAACATTCCCTTACCCTTCCACCTTGTCTGCAGGGATATACATTTCCGTGAACTCCTTGGTTTGCTCGCCCAGCTCAAGACGGGCTACTGTGATGGTTTGAAGGTGCGCACAGGACGTCTACAGAACCTTATCTCCTCATCTTGCATAGGTGAGTGTTCATAATTACAGATGAATTCCAACTCACATTCCACTAGGGAGAAAATGGTTTTGAATATTTAGCTTGAGGTTGAGTGTTGAAGGCAAATGTAAATCCCTTACAGCTGTGATTCCCAACCTAGGGATAAATTACCTCCTAGGAATAAAGTGTTGATTTTTTTGTCTTTTGTAGTGAATGTTTACCAGGAGAAAGAATATATAAGTAATGAATATGAAGATTGACACTGTTTAATGAAGGAAGGTAATAAGTATAATGTGTCACGTTTTAAGGAATGCATTTTCTTAGTAGTGTTGTTTTTCCCTGCACCAGAGCACCTTGACTTCATGAGTACCCTGGACATCGACTTGGACATCAAGGTGTTTGAGCAGCTGCAGCACGCTAGTATTGGTTACCAGTCCCTTACGGATGTCCCTCGTGCCATCACCTATTCAGAAGACTCTATGAGCTTCAAGGTGAGAACGGGGCTGGATTTACCTGTTATTATTCATCTTATAATTTATTGGATGAGTCAAGCTTCATATCTACTTCTATTTTACTCATATTACCTCCATACCTATGTTTGGGAAGGTGTATGATAGGTATTTAGACCAGGGTTGGAAAAAACCCAAGTTTTTTTTATAAGAAACCCAACCCACTGTTTGTTTGTTTGTTTGGTTTGGTTTGGTTTGGTTGGTTGGTTGGTTGTTGTTGTTGTTGTTTTGTTGTTTTTGTGTGTGTGTGTGTGTGTGTGTGTGTGTGTGCGTGTGTGTGCGGAGGGGGGCTATTAGAGATATTGGAAATATCGTTGCAGCATCTAATAGACCTAATTAATCTCTACAATTGTCATTATGAATATTTGTTTTAGACAGTAATCCAATTCACAGAAAATTTGAGTTACCAGACCAGCGGCAATTTTTCTTACTGGCTTGCTATGAATCTGGTAGGCTTCTCTCTCTCCTCTGTCTCGTCTTGTCTCGTCTCGTCTCCTCTCCTTTAACATGTTTCCATTCCCCCCTCCCACACAGGACATGGAGTTGCAGCCAACACACGAGGTGATCAATGTCCTGCGTTCAGTCTCCACGCTGCACGGCCAGACACAGCTGCTGGGCATTCTGCTGCGCCGGGAAGGACCTGACTATGAGATTGATGGTCATCCAGGTGAGTCTGTTGTTTTCTAGGGGAAGGGTCAGGTCAGATCAGGTCACAAGTCATCTCACTTCATGTTACTATTTATTTGGATGTGAAGGGATAGCCAATCAAATGGTGTCTTACAAAGCTAAGAATGTTATTGCTGTTAATGGGTAAAGGTAGTGAAGTACATAATTCCTTGTTGCCTTGAAGATATACAGTGCTGGGAGACACCATATAAATATTAATTAGGTTCAAACTAATGTACTTTTCCTTCCAGCTTTTGTATTTCCTTTCCTTTCATGAGATGTGTAATGTATTGTGAACATGATATAGTGATGGTAGAAGCAGATGAGTGAGGGTAAGGAAGGGTTGAGGTGATGCTTCAATATAATGATGATCTAAGGATGGCACTTCAAGGAGAGACCATTATATTTGGCTATAATTGGATTACTTTGAGTTGTTTGAGTTTTAAATTAATTGGCACATACTAGGAACAACAAAACAAACAAAATAATAAGAGAATCACTGAAAAATTGGACATTAAAACCAGAGAACTTTGTGTTTACTTAGGGGCAATTTTATATACCACATATCACCACAAATTAATTGGCTTGAGGTTTTAGTGGTGGTGAGGCTGAAGAGGCTGCTGCACGAAGTGAGTGTGTGTCACTTCTGGGGAGCCATGCGCCTGGCAGCTGCACTACTCAAGAAAACCTACCACTCTGTGACGCACATTACAGCTATTCTGGTGCACGGCTGCCAGGTGACGTGACCGTGGCGATACTCCTTCTGACTCACCCTTGTGCTATGCTATAACTTGCTGTGTTTCTTGCATCACTGGGAAGGAGAGTCTCAAACTGGGGCTTCAAAGGTTAACTAAGCAATGCTCAAAAGGGGCTTCAATAGAACAAAAGTTTGTCATGCTTGTCTGAAACATTTCTGTTAAAATTTCAAAAGCAAATCTTTTCCTTGTGCCTCACTGTCAAAATTGACATGTTGATGGTCAAAAAGGTTTTTTTTAAGTAAACCACTTAAATAGTCTGGGAATTATCTGATTCAAATGTACTTCCATGAAACAATTTATTAAATGACTGAAAATTTCAGTGTTTCCAATACAGTGAAGCATTATGGTTGTATGAACTGATGGTTGTGATATTAAACACCTTGTTAGTGTTTGTGTGTTGCATCAATGAATAGTGTGACAGCATGTGTTTAGTTAAGACATGTGTAGTGACAATGTTCAGCTTGGTGACAAGGTAAGACCTCACAAGGTATTGAATGTCATCACCATCAGTTCTGATAATTGAAAAATCGTCATTTTATCATCAATAAAACCCTTTACTACAACTTGGTTAAACTTTCACAGAAGTGCAATTGAATCTCATTATTAAAATTTCCAAAGATGTTTCTTAACAAACTCCATGACCATCAACACTTTAGTTGATGCAAGTATCAAATTGAAAACACTAGTATACATATGAAAATGCCAAAAGAAACCACTCACCTCACATGAAAACTTTTGAAAAACTAACGTAACACTATTGATGGGTAGAAGAAAAAAAAGCAAGATTTTTTTTCCTGTTCTGCCTCCCACTGAACACCCGATGATTCGTTCTGGCTGTGGGAATGACCTGATCACTTATATTAGTATGTGTTGAAGGGAGGGCTGTAACACTGGTAACACACCTCATCTGCTTGTATTTTCTTCACCCCTTGGCATGTCCGGGAATGGAATACAGAACAACACTCAACACTGCTTCATCAACACAACTTACATCATGTATTTAAAGACCACTAGGAATTGTATGCATGTGGTCAATTGTAAATATTTCTACTACCTTTCTTGTTAATGTCTTTCCTCTTTGGCCTCTAATAATGTGTAAGGAACTTGTTATTAAGAGAAAATATTATAATTCATTGCATATTAGCATTACCATTTTGAAAGGTAGGTTCATTGTTTACAAGGATGAGTCTTTGTGGAACTTATGGATCAAATCATGTGGTTTGTAGGTCTCTCCTTAAGGCCTTATCCTATGTCCTCTTTAGTCTGTCTTATCTTATCTTATCTCAGACTTAATAGGGCCCATATTAGGAAGTACATAAAGTGAGGTAATTATTTAACATAGAGTTGTAACCGAGCAGTGCAAGGAAATTACAATGGCTGACACCTTTCAGTCGACAAAGTTGTCCTTGCCTATACTTCTTGCCTTCACTTGTTTGTTGAGGCTGCCAAGTTAGTGAAGACACTGGCTCACCTAGAAACACAGCAAACTTAGTGTTGAAAGGCAATTACAGTTTTCCAAGACTTAACCTCAATTCCGTGAGAACTTGGGGATGCATTAGTCAATGCGTTTCTTGGATGACTGGATACATATATATAATTTTTTCCCACCTTGTCCACCTTTATACACCACTCTTCTTTTTGTGTTCTTGTTAGTGCTCTGTGTCGGGTGTTAGTATAGGTGTTACTGTTTGAGGTTTCCTTATAGTAGTGTAGTGGTGCTGGAGGTGCTTCAGGTGACATCAGTCTTAGACGGGTGCTTGTGAACTGTACCTCAACCCCACTACAGCAGAACCAAACTGTTTTGATCCCTTAGAAGTAACTTAAAACAATACAAATTATACCATTAGACGTGTATGAAAATAGGCACAGCTTCATAGATACAAAATTTATGGTTGTGTTCTTTCTTCAAATACAATGAAATAATTACAGTTACATATTAAAACAAGAAAACATACACAAAAAGGTGTAAACATGTGTACTTCAATGGAATATTTTATGAGGAAAAGGCATGAGAAAAGCAGTCAAGAGAGGTGATGTATGATTATTACATAACTAAATAACCTAACACTGACCTCATACCTCACTACAGCATCAAACACCACCTAACTGTAACCATTGTAGGGACAGCCATAAGCCTTGCAAAACAATGAGGTTCTGCTGTCCTGGCAATATTTTCCTCTCTCTTCTCCACCTCTGATCCTCCTAACTGATACATAACTGTTCCTCATGCATGCTGCCACTCCTACTCCAGTGGGAGAGCGGGTGTTTGCTCTGCTGAACCAGGCCTCCTCCCTCCGTTACTGGCGCACGGTGCGGGAATGCACTGCTCTGCTCTCCAAGGAGGTGGAGTCTATCTCGCCTTACATCACCACTGTCTTGGTGTCGGGAAAGCAGGTAATGTGACTTGGGGAGCATTGGTCTCACTAATTATGAGGAACAAACTTAGAAACTACATGTAAATACTATAAACTTAACTATTTGTATAGTTTTTAATGTCTAACATCATTGATAATAATTACAGTATACTTAGAAATATCTATACTCCTTATATACAAATCAGCCCTCTATGAAATTCTGTTCAGTACTTGTGAGGCAGAAAAATAATTGCTTTTTAAAAGAAGGTACATTTGCATACATAGCTACAGATTTTCATAGATAAATATATATTTGTTAGATCAGATAGAAAACTATAAAGTGAACTTAACAAACACAGAGTACATATGTGTGTAATTTTGTGGGGTATTTAAGTGTGTTTGGGGGTAGAAAGTGAGTTTTTTGGGGGTATGTGTGTTTTTTGGTATGTTTGGGTGTGTGTTTGGGGGGTAGAAAGTGGGTGTTTCAGTGTGTTTAGGTGTGTGTTTGGATGTGTCTGTGTGGTGAGTGTGTTATTTATGCTATTTTTCAGGTTTCTGTAACAATTGTAGATTTTTTTATTTTGTCGCCCAAAATTTTTCCGCGTAAATTTGGTAGAATGTGTTTTTGCCATTTTCCTTGAAAAATATTTGTCGTACAGCAATAATGTATAGAAGTTAATATATTAAGTTTAATGTTGTCCATCTATTGGTGCAATCAGATTTAAAATATACCTTATAGTTTAGTTGGAAATTTAAGTTTTGTTGAAATTTTGTCCAAAAAACTAATATATTATTTTCTCAGTTACTAATATACCAATTTCATTCTACTATAGCTCAAAAGAACGGGCATCTCCTGCTCTTTAATTACTATTATATAAGTCTTTTACGTAAACCTCATAGTTTTTGAGTTATTTAACAAAACGTGATTTGTTAAAAAAAAATCTAAGGGTGTTGCCTTGGAAATTTCATGAAAATTTTGAGACCTCAGAATCTCATGAAAATTTATATATATAGGTTTTCAAGGATAAAGAACACGAATATAGACTCAATTTTATCATTACTATAATATTAAACACTACATAAACATTGTCATTTTAATTAATTATTAATATATATATATATATATATATATATATATATATATATATATATATATATATATATATATATATATATATATATATATGCGTGAAGGAAAATGTTTGTAGATACTAATATCTCTCTCATTGAAAGTGACGAGGAAGGAGGGAGGGGACTGAGGAGGGAGGGAGGGATGCCAGGGTGAGGCAAAAATTCAGCGATCAGCAGGAACTTTGCAATTCAATCCCAGGTGCCCAGAATAATTGCCGTTAGATCTGAATTTTGGATAGTTAGATTGGAGGTGGGGTAGAGCTTCAAAAGGGTCGTTAGATCCAAATGCGTTCGATGAGAGACTCCACTGTACAGTGTTAAATCATCAGAGGACTGTGAGAAGAGAGCCACTGCAGCAAGTATGTGTTAGTTGTGTAGAGTTGTAGACCTTAGATGAAACATTACCACCACCAGGACCATGTGGGCTTCATTGTAAATTAATGGAAAACATTTGCATCAGCTTTAATGCCTCATTTGCTTTGTAGTATTATTAGTTCAAGGACGATGTGCTCGGCCATTGTCTGAGTTTAGTATTACTGACTACTTGTGTTTTGATATTGTGAACTCATTAATAGTATATTGCCTGTTTTTGTAGTATTTATTACATTCTTTCAGTGTATGTCGTGAGTCATTCTTGAACATAAATCACTTGAATACAGTATCTTTATTTTTGATATTATTAAAGAACTGATTTCCCTCATATTTGAGACTTTTAAAAGTTTTATTATAGTGACACGAGTCCATTTAATATTGTTCCATCTGGTGAGTTTTTCTCTACTCAGATTGAATTTTGTTTAATCAACGTCCTCACAGATATAAATGTCTCCTTATAACTTCCAAACACACCCTGTACATATATTCTTAACTCAAATTTAAGGATGAATCTTAACAATCTGGAATTCACACTTGCACAAACATGTAGAAAATGATTGAAATTGGTTTACTTTAATAATGACGAAAGTTTACAATCGTAACAGAGTCCCTTTGTGCCAACAGTTGACAGTAGGGTATGGCAAGGAGGAGGTGCTGCTGGACAGACCCGTACAGCCAGGTGGAATACATGACCTATTCTACAATGCATCCCTTCAGGTAACCATTCATCCTCCCTCCTTCTTCCCCTTCACCTGTAGAGCATATTCAATTGACTAGTTTTACACACCTTTTTCTCCTCTCCTTAAACATCCAAGCGTGTAAGAACTATTGTAAATTAACGCAACCCTCATGCTATCTATCCACTCTTACAAATTACATGCTTAGAACAGAACAGAAGGGAACTAACCACTATATCTTCCTTCCATAGACTCACAATGTAGTGCAGGCAGTGTTGCAGCAAGAAGTAGTGCTTTACTGTGGCAAGCTGATCGCCACACACACTCACCTCTTCAATGGCATCCTCAACATCAGGATCAGGTAGGAAATTATCTCACTTCTGATCCTTGTCACGTGTCACTTCATGGTCTTGTTATGTTTCTTTGCCCATGTAGTCCTTTGAGCTTTGGCCTTTGCCTTGGTAACAGTGGTGTGGTGGTGTGGTGGTTCCCTTTAATTGGTATAACTATGATGAAAGTATATCAAGATTTCCTAAGTGTTTGTTGAGTGATTCATTAATTATGTGATTTGTTGCAGCTGGGTGATCAAGGCCATGACTTACTACCGTCATGATGTGTGTCACGGCAAGAAGGAGACAGTGGAGAGTTTGGCACCAAGTGAAGTGCGGCGTCTGCTGCTCAAGGTGTTGTCCCTTGACGAGTGGGCACAGCAGGAAAAGTAAGTCCTGGAGCACACAACTTTTTTCATATATTCATCATTATCTTTCTTATCTTTTAATTTGATCTATTCCATTATATTTTTGTGGCAGAAAACCTTCCTCCTTTTCCTATCCAAACACTTGCTCAGCGTAGTGTGACTAAAAGATATTTTGGAACTAAATGTAAAATTGATGAATTCTGAATTTTTTTTTTTTATTCTTCAAAGTGACATTTGTTCTCCATCCGACAGGCTTACACCACAACAGATCCGAGTGATTGACGGCTGCCTTGGACGAACACCTAAGAAGTTTTATGAAAAGGTAGGAGAGTATATAGAGGAGGGGCTTCCCAAACCCCTCACTCCATCTCTTTTGTTGCCTTTTACGAACCTCAGGGATTATGGTGATGCTATGTAGTCTTGTAGTCCCATAAAATAATTAAAGTAATGATAAACTGTTTATTAGAATGTCAGTCAGAAACTAAAGATAGATTTATTTTGTTTAGTTGTATCTTCCTTTATTTTGACTCCTACACTATGTTCCTTCTTCCTTCCTTTCAGGTGTTTAATATTCTGAGGAAGACGCCATTAGGAGTGCGTCTCTGTGATCAGCTCCTGCCCCAGCATCCTACCATCTCAGAAATGTCTTCAGGGGAACTTAACTTTGCCCTCACAGTTCAGTCCCTCTTGAACCACATCCAACACCCTGAATACCGACAGATTGTGGTGGAGGTGAGTTTTGTGCCGTTACTTACTTACTACACAATGACATGATTCTTATTATCTTCCTTGTGCGTTTAGCCTCCTTTATCATGTTGGGTTTTCAAGGCCATATCATTTTCTTTTTAATATTATACTGTTTATATATATACACACATTTTTTATTCTTCAAATTTTTTATCTTTCATCCCCGTCAGATTTTGTTCTTTATCCACTTTCTCCATTCCCTTAAAAACTCTTTACATTACAGTTATTATTTTTCTTATTTTATATTAACAATCTTAAATCCATTATATATTGCTGCTGAAAACCCCAACTGTATAACAATAAATGAATCTTTGCTAAATACCTGTATGTTTGTTTTTGAACAGGTGTTTTCTGTGGTGGCAACGATTCTGGAAAGGAATCCTGAGCTTAAATTCCTGCATGTACTGAACCTTGACCAGATCTTCAGGGATGCCTTCAAGATGTTCCTCAAGGTGAGTCACAGTTGTTTTCCATCTTACAAACACTTATAAAACTATGTATACATATCGTTGAAAGGGAGGAACACTTACCCATCAATGAGATATTATTATTATTATTATCCTCAACATCATCACCTTCGTTCATTCGTTCGTATTACCATTTTGTGTTACAGGACCATGGTCGTGAGTGGACTGAAGATGCGTCCACCTTCTACAATGCGTCACACGTGGTGGTGAGCAGCTACCTGGCACGTGCTGTGGTCAACTTCATGCTGACAGGAGACATGCGCAGTGAGATTGAGGAAGGACTCACATGCAAAGTCTCTTAAGTCAACACTCTCAGTTGTGTTCTTTTATCATGTGTTATTGTGTGGATACCATGACATATGTTTTATATATATATATATATATATATATATATATATATATATATATATATATATATATATATATATATATATATATATAATAAAGTATGATTTCTTTTTTTCCCTTGCTTTGTATTTGAGGCATTGTTCCCAATTGTGATATGGAAATTGTTTGTTATTCATTCATATTATTGTCCTTTATGAATTTAGTTTATAGGTAGTGTTCATAGATTGTAGTTTTTAGTTGTAAATATCTTGTAGTTATTTATTGTTGTATAGTTCTCTGATATATTAGAATATATATATATATATATATATATATATATATATATATATATATATATATATATATATATATATATATATATATGAATATATAATGTCCATAATGTATGAAAATTGTAAAGATGAACTGTTTCATTATACTATTAATAACAATATACAATTGTATTTTCATAAGTTTGCATCTGCAGCTCAAATTAGGCATTTTATTGTATTTGTTATAATACATGTTTACTAGATTATCACCTTGATATTTGGTTAGCATTAACATAATCTTTATTGTTTGCAAGCCAATAGGTACAATTATACGTGTTAATTAACATCCAAACATACTTTGGTATATTAATGAATCATTATCAGCCTTTATTTAGGGTACTTATGGGCGTGCTTGTGTTCAATGTTTTGCATAAAGTTTTAATGATGTGAATACTTAGTCTAGTCAATATCAGATATTTGTTCATAACTACTTCCCATGTAGTCTTATGCATTGTTTTAGGTTTTGTTGCAAGTGCCAAAAGTTTAAAAAAAAAATTTACGAAAATAAAAAACAATTTGTTTGAAAAACATTAAACCGTGTCTTTAATTTCTGCCACTGCACAAAACAGTGGCAGTATTGTGACCTATGACGTAAAACTAAGATGCAAGACTACCACAAACACTGCTATTTAGAGGTATTAGGAAAAAAGTCTAGTAACCAGTTACTCCTAGAGACGGTATCCCAACCTTCAAGAAGTTTGCAAAGTTATTACACCTTCCAAAGTAGAACTGATGGGGAGAATGCACCAAACACTATAACTTGTTTTATAATTTCAACTCTGCATTCTGTGTCCTGCATCCCCTTGGGAAGAGCACTGCCCCAGTCTTACCAGGTGACAATGGCCCGGGAGTACTACCTCTACAGTGAATGGAAATAGTGAATAGCAAGTAGAAATATATGCAAAAACGGGGTTAATTTTCGTAAGTACATACCATTCTGTATAAGGTACATTTGGAGGAGGAGATAAGCGGTTATACCTCTGGGCTATGATGAAGGCTTGGATGGATACTCTCAAATATACGAGAAAAATCACAAATATTTGACTTTTTATTTTACATATATTTCCAATCCTGTGAAGTTGTATTATCATTCCTTATACATGCGGTGCGGGCTACCTTAAGGTGCCTCAAGGCGCGTCCCGCATGAAACGGTCTGTTGGCAACTTGACCGCCGTATACACAGGTCACAAGAGGAAGATCACCGCACAGCAAAACAACACGCCGCCGACCGCGCCGTCAACACAACACTCGCCTACCTGTGCTGTCTTATTACTTGTGTTCACGTGTACCTTGTGTCCTTTCCACACACTCAAAGAATAACTGGAAGGCACAGGTGTCCTTAAGTTAAACACAGACCAGAAAGAAGGTTGAAGGAAGGCTGTAGTTAGTGTGGCGTGTGGTGTAGGAAGCCTGTACCTCCAGGGCTGGTAAGTGTGTGTGTATTACTGGTTGGTATTACATGAAGAACTATGGCTGTTTTGGGTTCCTGATATCATAGAATTAGTTGTTATATACATCATTTACCTGGTTGTTCCTGAGGCTGGTTCAATAACCTAGTTACTTGCTGGGAATATTCCGTTACACCTGTGGAATAACCCATTTAGATACAGGGTGAAGATTCGTTTCCTTAACCACTCGATATCTCCTTACCTTTATAATGCACTGCAAATTCAACCTCAGAAGCTTGTTCAGATAAGATACAGTAATTAGGCTTACTCATTCAGTTGGTTATTCTTAGCAACAGTAATGAAGCCCGACCACAAGAACACAGCCTTTTGTAGCTGCCTTATATTCTGATGTTCTTATGTTCGTAACCCAAAGCTGTTCAATATTGCTTCTATGTATGAGAAGAAGAAATATAGAAGTATAGGAAAACTTGCAAATACAACTACTATAATGACTAATATTTGGTTGAATTTGGTAGTCATTTCCAAGTAGGTATATATTTTTGGGGTTGAAGTTGATGCTTTTTCTTAGGGGGGAAAGTATTTTTCTGTAGAAACATGTAAAATTGTGACTTTTACTTGTGTCTTCGTCTCAATTTTCCACATAAATGAAAAATTCTGAAGAATAAAAAAAAAAAACCATCAGAATTATTCCAGAAAATAATATAGTTTGTGCTTTAGAAGTATGTATATCAAAATCCTTCCCCCAAAAAAATAAAGCTAAAAAAAACAAAAAAACTTGCCATTAGTTCTGTTCCATCTGCCGGTAACACTTCCACTTACTTTTTTTGTACAATTAAATCTAACTTTTCCTAACCTAACCTAACCTCGTCAGTTGAATGTTGGTATAATATAATATCTCACAAGTGTTATAATTTACGTACTTTTTATGTATTATTAATGTGTTAGTATATTGTACATTTCCCTCCCTCACCCCAACTTGCATTTCTGTAATTAGATCAGGTGTACTTATTCACTCAGGTTTAAAGAGGTTTCATCATTATTCTCAAGTATACAAATGCCATTGTTAATACATAGACTGTGTTTCTTGACAGATGAAGGAGAGGAGGATCAGCTATGTATAACCTGTGCAAGATAACCCACCCAGCCCTTGGTGTGGAGCTGTCCCTCTACTGTAACTTCTTCAGCCACCGTGAGAAGTCCTTGGTGGTAGCCGGTTCTAATGTGGTGAGGGTGTTCAGGCTGGTGGCCGAGCTGCCTCCGAGATCTGCTCAGCGCGATGACACTGCTAACCAAGGTGTGTTTTGGAGTACATAAGAAGGATACTAAAGGATGAAATAACTAACAAGGCCAAGGCAGTTTCCATTATATTGTGTTTTATTTCTGTGCTATTATCATCTACTATATTATTCAGGGTGTCTCGTCTCCTCCCTCAGATACCGCTCCGAAGGTCAAGTTGGAATGCATGGCCACCTACAAGCTGCATGACAATGTGGCCACCATGGCGTCAGTGTCCCTATCCCCTTTGAGGGACTCGCTCCTCCTTGGGTTCAGGGACGCCAAGCTCTCTGTTGTGGAATATGATCCTTATAATCACAACTTGCGGACTGTCTCCCTCCATTACTTTGAGAAGGAGGACATCAAGGTGTGTATGTGTGTGTGTGTGTGTGTGTGTGTGTGTGTCTGTGTGTGTGTGTGTGTGTGTGTGTGTGTGTGTGCAGATTAGTTGTATTCTCTATATTGTTTGTGTTATGATTTGATTAAAGTTGTTAAGTATCACATACGTAGTCTGTCTGTCTGCACATGTCACTGAGTCATGTTTACCAAGCTATTGAAAGTGTTAAAATTGTTAAAAGTGCATCCTTGAAAAATGTTTATAACCTACAGTTAATATAGAAGAGATAAGCCAGACTCTACACCTTCATCTTTCCTCAGGGTGGTTGGGTCCAAACGGTGACGCTGCCGCTGGTGCGTGTGGACCCCGAGGGCAGGTGTGCTGCCATGCTCATATACGGCAGGAAGATTGTCATCCTCCCATTCCGTCGGGACCTCAAGGCTGATGACGTCGACTACAACACTTCCTTCTCACGTGGTCCTGTCCTGCAGTCCTACATCATTGACCCCAAGGACTTTGAAACACCTTCCATTGATAATATAATAGACATGCAGTTCCTTCACGGCTATTATGACCCGACGTTGATGCTCCTCTATGAGCCTATCAAGACCTTCCCTGGGTAGGCCTGGTGGGGTTTAGGGTTTGATTTGTGTTTATTGATTTGTTGAAAAGATTATTTGAAGTTGATGGTTTTGAAAAGATTATATGATATTATTGTATGATGCTTCAAATTCTATAGTATTTTTTTTTTATATAACTTGAGATTGAGTTGAATCCTTTGCTTCTTCAAACATCATAAACATGGTATTAATAAACAATCCCTCATTCTATTCAATAAACTTAAAGACTGTCCAAATAATGCAAACTAATAAAACAGATCAAAATTAATGCATTGCACAGCACATAATCTATACAATTTGCTTTTCTTTTTTCAGTCGTGTTGCAGTGCGTCAGGACACGTGTGCCTTGGCAGCCATATCCCTTAACATCCGACAGCGGCTGCATCCAGTTATTTGGTCCATCTCCTGCCTCCCCCATGACTGTGACAAGCTGCTGGCTGTACCCAAGCCCATCGGGGGAGTGCTGCTCTTTGCCTGCAACTCCCTCACCTACCTCACCCAGTCTGTGCCTCCCTACGGCGTCTCACTCAACTCTATGGGAGACAAGAACACTAACTTCCCCCTTAGTGAGTGGCTGTTTGGTTATCATCATCATCATCATCATCATTATTATTATTATTATTTGTAAGGGCAATGATTATTATTTATTTTGTTTTCAGGGAAGCAGGAAGGTGTTATTATTTCCCTTGACTGTGCTCACGGGGAGTTCCTCACAGAAGACAGGGTGGTGATCTCTCTGAAGGGAGGAGAGCTGTATGTCCTCACACTGGTGGCGGACTCCATGCGCTCTGTACGCAGCTTCCACTTTGACAAGGCTGCTGCCTCTGTGCTCACCTGTAGTGTAAGTCTCAGTCATGGTGTGTGCGTATGTGTGTGTGTGTGTTTTACCTAGTTGTAATGTGCTCCTCTCTTAGTGTCATCTGTGAATAGACTTGTGTACTTGTTAACTCCTTCTACCCTATCACACATCAGAACAATGAACATACTTTTGCCAATACTGATCCTTAATGGACTCCACTCATTACTTTACATCATGACAACTTGTACGAATGGTAATATGTTCCCCTAGATGTGTGTGTGTGAAGACCAGTACCTGTTCTTGGGCTCCCGACTTGGTAATTCCCTGCTGCTGCGTTACACTGAGAAGGAAGTGAATGATCCACTCAGGTCCAAAGGCAATGTTGCATCAGACCAAGAGCCTCCCACTAAGAAGAGTAGGCTGGACACACTGGGTGAGTGTTGCACCTCTTACCTGCACTCTCAGCTCATTTGTTATATTGATGGACTGGTGTTGGTGTTGCATGCTTACCACTAAATTATTAAACCATCCAACCTTCCATCATTAATTGCAGGTGATTGGATTGCCAGTAACGTGGAAGACATAAGGGATGATGATGCCCTGGAGGTGTATGGTCATGAGGAGACTAACACTGTACAGGTCACCACATACAGCTTTGAAGTAAGTCAACTCATACTGCCTTCACATTCCTTCACACTTCTGGTTAATGATAGGAAACTAAAAATTACTCAGCCTTGTATCAGCTAAGAGAGTAATTAGTTGATAGTAATGACAGTGACTAAGTTAACTAATTTTTTCAGGTGATGGACAGTTTACTCAACATAGGGCCGTGTGGGGACGTGGCCATGGGTGAGCCGGCCTTCCTGAGTGAGGAATATGACAACTCAGTGGACCCGTGTGTTGAGTTAGTCACCACCTCCGGCCACAGCAAGAACGGAGCGCTGTCCATCCTGCAGCGATCCATCAAGCCTCAGGTCTCTCCTTGCTCTTGTGCCTCTAGCTGTGAATTTTGGTGTATAACTTTTTATTTATAAGGAATACTGAGAAAAGTAAAGGTGATGGTTTTTGAAAGGAGGGAAGCAAAGGTGTTTACGTATATATTTATGTATGTATGTGTGTGTGTGTGGTCTTTCTTACACATTTTATCCCCTTCAAGTGTTTGGATACATCATTACTTTTAGGTTGAAAGCTCAATGTAATATCTGCTTGTTATCAGTCATGGTCATAATCCTTATCATCACTAGGTGCTGACAACCTTTGACCTCCCTGACGTGGAGGACATGTGGACACTGGTGGGGAAGGTGGACGAGCGGCGGAGACGAGAAACAGGACTCCTTGACCACTCCTTCCTCATCCTATCACGGTCTGACTCTTCACTCATCCTGCGCACAGAGGAGGAGATCAATGAGCTGGAGGAGTCCGGCTTCAACACAACCTCCAAGACTGTGTTTGCCGGGAACATGGGAAACAACAGATACATTGTACAGGTGAGTATGAGGTGTGAGGTATGAGATATGAGTATGAGGTGTGATATTAATATGAGCTTTAGCATATCATGACCTAAAACAAAACAAAAAAATAAGTAACTAGAGGGTCACTCAGTGGATCTTTCCTGACCTTCACAAAATTGATGGTGTGGAGTCTTAGCGCGAACACAAAATGTAACATATATATCCCTGTTATCTCCTAGGTGACCAGTGGAGGTGTGAGGCTGCTGGAGGGGACGGTGCAGCTACAACACTTACCTGTAGATGTTGGCAGCCCACTAGTAGCTGCCTCGTTAGCTGATCCTTACCTGGCGGTGCTGGCTCAGGACGGTACTCTCATGATCTTCACGCTGGCCACCACTCGAGCTTCATCGGCAAGACTCTCTCCGGCCAAACCTATAAACACTGGCGTAAGTATTCACACGGTACTTATAAGGGATGTGAGAGATGTATAGATATATGGTAATGTAAAAAAGATGTGTTTTTTAGTTTTTATTATGATGTTTAATTATTGCAGGGTTGGATGTTTTGTTGTTTAGTTGTACAAAAGAATATTAAGAAAATAAGGAGGCTGCAAAAGGCCAGTTGACCTACACAAGGCAGCTCCTGTGCACCTAACACTTACCTAATGTTTTCTTCATCCAAAATATTACTATCATCTATGTAATTATTAATGTTTTGTGTTTTCCCAGAGGTCACCGCTGCAGACCATCTGTGCTTACTGTGACGTGTCTGGTCTCTTCACAACCCGCTACCCTGAGGACCGCGAGAAAGACCCTAAAAACCTCCGTACTGATGCCGACATTAAGAAAGAACTTGACGACGAGGATGAGATGCTCTACGGCAACACTGACATCTCGGTATTTGACCCGCCCAAGACCTTTGACCCCCAGGCAGGACAGGAGAAGACTAAGAATGATTGGTGGAGGAAGTGGCAGAAGGAGATCAGGCCTTCTTATTGGCTGGTTGGAGTGAGGGACAACGGTGACCTTGAGATTTACACACTCCCTGATTTCAAGTTGTCGTATGCTATTAAAAACTTCTGGCTGGGTAAGTTGATCACATGGCCTGCTACCCATACATTTTTTGGGGGCTCATTTTGTCTTTAATTTAATTTTCATGAGTTCTATATAGTGTTGATGTTTACTTATATTCACTAACACCAACATGACAACATTTTGCAGCAGCTCATCAACTTTTTATTGCATCATCTTTTTCCTCCCTCAGGCCAGCGAGTGTTGTTAGACAGCTCAACCAACGCCACCACCATAGTCCCACCACCTCTGGATATTAGTATTCCCGCCATCCATGAGGTAATGATGACTCCAGACTCTTTTTTTTTTACTGTAATGAACAATACTTACTTACCTTCTGTCTTACCTTTCCTAATCTATTTTCATGTCTACACACACACACACACACACATACACACACACATTCAACTTGTTTCTCACTTTCCCTATTGTTGCATCCACTTTCATCTTTTCCTCTTCTTTACTTCATTCACTTTCAACATTTTTCTTGCCTTTACCTTTGGTGCATTAACGTCCTCTTCCTCCTCTCACACGCCCTCCCTAACTTCCTTTCAGGTGCTGTTGGTAGGTATGGGCAACAGGAATCTCCGTCCAGTGCTGCTGGCTCGTGTGGAGGAGGACCTTCTCATGTATGAAGTGTTCCCCTTCTACGAGAACCTAACACCCACACAACTCAAGATTAGGTGATTATCCCACTATGCATACACAGCTACAGGAAGGGGCGGCAGGTGGCTGGGTACAAAAACACAAATAGGGTTACATTGTCAAGTTTATTTGTAAAAGTTTTTTTTAATCTTTGTTTTAGTAATAGTTATTTTTCCAGTAGAGGTGTCAATGGTTTCAGGTATAATTTTATTGTTTATTGTTTCAAAGGCATTAATAGCCATTTACAAACATGACACCCTTCCTTTGGGGAGTAAATAACTGATATAATCCATGTTATAATACCATGAGTAACTCACGTGAATCATAAATCATTTTGAGCATCACAGACAACTTTCACACCACAAATATTACATGTGTATATGAATAAGTTCTATATTATACACAGTCTACCTCATTACTTCATAGTTAACCTTCCTTCCGTGCCAGGCTGAGACTCATTGAACACAACCTTATCCTGCGAGAGAAGCGGTCAAGCAGGAACAGAAGGAAAGCTGAGGAGGAAGGCAACAGTAACCAGGAGAGGAAGCTGGACCGTGTTAGCAAACTCCGTGCCTTCAGTAACATCAGTGTGTACAGCGGGGTGAGTGGAGGGTGACTGAGCTGGTGGGAAGATCAGGGTCAACAATACACTTTATATTTACCATCTCTGTATCACCATCTAACCTTTTGACAATACATACATTAGTAAATATCCTACAGGTACTCTACATCATCACAGCATTTTTCACAAAGTATATATTTTTTTCAGACTGTGTTGTGTTTGTATTTCATATGCATGTGTGTGTGTTTGTATGTGTTTTGCATACATTAATTTATGCCTGTAATACGTAACTGTTGCAGGTGTTTATTTGTGGTCCATATCCGCACTGGGTGTTCATGACGGTGCGCGGGGAGCTGCGTTATCACCCCATGAGTGTGGACGGATCTGTCAAGTGCTTCGCTCCCTTCAGAAACATTAACTGTCAGAACGGCTTCCTCTACTTCAACCGCAAGGTGAGTGTTGGCGAGGAAAGGTGAAGGAAGGGTTCTTCATTTACACATTGACAGGTCTGTGTGTGTGTGTGTGTGTGTCAGATGAGTGTGCTCTATCTCAAGTGTTCAAATAGTGAGTACAGGCAGTACAGTGTGTACTCTTTCTTTGTGGAGTGTAAACCCAAGATCACTTGTAGTCCTTGATTTTGCACCTTTTTATAAGGAAACATGAGCATTAGGAATGCATAAAGTAGCCACTTATGGATACAAAGTTTTATGTTTTATGGTGTATAACAATGGTGTTTAGTTGAGGTATGTGTGGTAAGTTATGAAGGTAAGGTAAGTTAGAAGGGTGAAGGGTGGTGTGTGTATGTGTGTTGGTTTGAACAGAAGGTGTGTTGTGTGATGCACATTGAGTATCACACAAGCAAGCCTGAGTAAGGTAGCGACTTACTACCTTATAAACCAGTTTGAAATACAATAATTCTACATAAAACATCTCCTATAGATAACTAAACAGTCAAAACATCTATAAATAATTAAAGCAAAGACGAAACCTTTCCTATGAATAATGAACAGAAAGCTACATGTTGCACCTATTCTCAATGGAAAAATGTCATCACAACTCAGGAATAATAAGTATTGCACTGCACAAGTCTAGCACCAAGTACCGTTGTAAAGGACAAAGTAGTATGAACACATTCAGCTTGAGCAGTGATGTCCTCTGCGGGTCAGTTGTATAGAACTTGTTCAATGTAGCAGGTGATGTTAGTGCTGAGTCTGAGGCCACGACGCAGGCGACGGGTACGCTTCACCTTGCTGCCCAGTGCCTCCTTGTCCTCGGTGTCACTCCCCCGTGTGTCTGCTTGCCGTTTGTTGTTATTTAATTTGTCTTCAGATGTGGTGGCTGTAATCTTCTTTGTCTCTCCAGCATTACTATCCTCTTTGTGGTGTTCTTCCTCCTCTTTTGTCTCCTTATCTTGCTTCTCTACTTCCTCCTTGTCAGTGTGTTGTTCATTTGTCTTTTGTCGTTTGTCTCCGTTTTGTTCCTCACTAGAGTCTGTCTCACTGATGCGCTTCTCACTCCTGGTTGTGCCTGGTGAGGTGAGGTCAGGGCTGGTGCTGTGTTGTGTTCTTTCTTCATTCAAGTCATCCTCTGTGTCACTCCCTGGAAGAGGTTGTCTGCTTGGGTTGTGTTGTGGTGTTGTGGATCCATCTGAAGGGTCTGAAAGTGTCCTGCTTGATCCTTCCTGTGTGGCAGACTGAGAAGTTTCATCTGTGTCACTGAGGCTGAACTTTGCAAACAAGCGTCTCATGGCAGACACAGTAATGCGTTGCCTCTTGCTGGATGGCAGGTGCTATGGAAGGAAGGTTAGGAAGTTTGGTGTACTGTACCTTGCTCAAATAGGTTACTGGATGCTCATTATATAACAAGCTAGTCACAACCACACGACACAGTCTTTCATCGGGTTCATGAAATGGTTCAATTCCATTCAGTTACTTCTGTTGGAGAAAATTTTATAAATAGATTTTAAATGTTAAGTTGTATGTACATTCGTGCCGGCATTGCACACAAGATGGTAATAATAATGTAACTTTTAAGCTGTGCCTTACCTCTGAATCTGACTCATCAGAATCAGCCAACTCATTCTCCAGCAGACAGGACTTGCGTTTGAGGTGAGAGTTGTCATGCTGAGTGTCCTCAAAACCTTTCCAAGGAAGGAGTAGTATAAGGGATAAGCAAGTTTTAGTT
This sequence comes from Metacarcinus magister, assembly GCA_029783475.1. NCBI lineage: Eukaryota > Metazoa > Arthropoda > Malacostraca > Decapoda > Cancridae > Metacarcinus > Metacarcinus magister. The sequence continues at coordinate 4,242,588 of JAPQNM010000023.1, forward strand.
GCACTTCTATTATTAAAAGGACTCTACTCAATTAATTTCCTCAGCGTGTATCCTTGATCTTTGACTTTCATTCCACATGCAAGTCTCATGTGCATAACTGATTGTCGGTATAATTATTCCATCATGCAGTCATTTTTTTCACTTCCATACTTATATTATACATATATCTAGATTCTATATATCTCCCATCTTGTTATGCCACATGCTCCTCTCAAATAACTCATTTCCACAGCACACACTCCTGACTTGTGCCCTATTCCATATCCAAGTCTCTAATCCATACACCAATGTTGGCAGAAGAATATTGTTATTTGATACACTTATTGAGGGTTGATCATATTTTCCTTTATGTATCCTTGAATGTGATCACTAACCATGGTGATGACAAAATGTAGACACACAACACACACTAGATTAGCGGCAGGAGTGTGACAAAATAAACATGTGTGTTATGGTAGGGCTGACCTGGATCACTTAGGACTGGTGTGGTGCTTCCCTCTGTGGATGGATGGGACTGGCAGGGTAGAATGTTCCGTACAAAGGTCTTGATGCCCCTTAGAGGCTCTGGATCCACTTCACCCACTGCTAACTGCACCCCAGACACCTGACAAAAGAGTTTACTTATAATCTATAGCAATAACTAGTATATGCTTGCTTGTTTTTGATGACTTATTCTGGGAAAAGAACAGGAGCTCTCCTTACACTGTTGTTATGGTGCAGCATTATTTATAATTTCACAATACATGTACATGGGACAAGACAACGTTTCCTCACAGCCACTAGATGTCACTACCATTGATAAGAGAGTGTAGTGTTACCTGGACTGCCATTGGTGGTGGTGTTGTGAGGTGGTTGGAAGGTGAAGTAACACACAGTAACAGTGTTGTGTTGTCTTGGCCACTGTGTTGATTGTTTGGGTTTTGGGGCAGAAACAGGGTGGGATCATAGTGAGCCCAGGGCTATTTTTGACTCCGCTTTGGCACCAGGGCTCACTCTCCCATTTTCTGTTACCTGCCCAAACTAAACTAAAATTTAAAACGTTTCTCATAGGTTGTTTTAATACGCTTCACCAGTCTTTTTTTGTGTTTATGTATATACTGTATGTGCTTTTTTCAGTTTTCTGGTTAGGTATTGATTTATTTTTTTCTAGAATAGGTTTTTCCTTTTGTATATATATTTACTTCTGCTTCAGTATTTTCACTTATTTGTATATTGCACCCATGAGCATACACATATCACATCAAATAGTAAATTGTAAATATAGGAAATATATAAGTTGAACACTAATTGTTTCAAGCTACATGTGAGGCTGACTAACTTCTGAATCATTAATCTGCCAAACTGATATTATATTATGTGGGTGTTACTTAACATTACAAGCATTATAGGACTAGTTACTATTACTTATTAAAAGAGATATTTTCAAGGGTAATTTTTTCTATAATCACAAGTATTAATGATTGATATGAATGAAAAAATGCACTTGGTCTTAATAGCAGCCAACACTGACCTTCCTTCCTTCCTTCCATCACTCCCACAGGACTCACTAAGGATCTGTCTGCTGCCTACCATCCTGTCCTATGATGCCCCGTGGCCCGTAAGGAAGGTGCCTCTCCGCTGCTCTCCACACTTCATTGTACACCACCTCGAGACTAAAACTTACTGTGTTGTCACCTCCACCTATGAGCCAACACTGAAGATATGGAAATTTAATGGAGATGATAAGGTAGGTTTTTGTGACACCTGTTGCTCTTAAGTCACTTTGGATACAGTGAACAAGCTTTAGAACTGCATGTAAGAACTGACCAAACCTGTCGGAGAAAATTACCAGTTACCAGCTGTTCATTATAATTTTTTGTGTGTTATTTATGCATTATATTATAACTTTTTTTTATACTTTGTGAACGAGGTAAATATACACACACACACACACACACCTTGTCTATTTCTTATCTTCTGCAGGAGGAAATTATAGAGGAGCGAGACGAGAGGTTCATCCCTGTTCAGGCGCCTTTATTCGCCATCCAACTCTTCTCTCCTGTTAATTGGCAGGTAATTAACATCTGCTTCATGTTGTTAGACTGTGATGATGATTATAGTTGACAAGGCCCACTCATTGTGGTTTAAATCTCTTGATAATGTTTGAAGTATTTGTAACATTTTAATGAGACTTAAAATCAAGCTGCTCCTGCATATTATGGCACACTTGAATGGCTTTATGTTTTGTGTTAATATTTTTTTTCACCTTGGCTTATACCCATTTTTCATGCAGTCACGTAGTCATAATTGTTTGCACTGAATTCTTACCTGATACCCTTAAGAGTGACCTGAAGTAGTGCCCATTGTGGGAATAATTTTGTATGATGATGTTTGGTGTAACAGATGATCCCCAACACTGAGTATTGCCTTGAGCCGTGGGAACATGTCACCTGCTGTAAGAATGTGATCCTGGCCTACGAGGGTGACCGTTCTGGCCTCAGAGGCTACCTGGCCCTCGGCACAACCTACTGGTGAGTCCTGCGTCACATCACTTGTTCATTACAGTGTTGTGCTGCCTTGTGGATTATGGATTGATGTTTAAATGCATTGTGTGTCTTACTACCATCTGTATTTTCATCTGTATTTTCATTAAACATTCTTAAAAGGCATTATTAAAACTAAAGTTTGAGTAACTAGCATTAGGTACTTCATATTATGATTGGTATTACTGAAAACACTTAATTTTTGCACAGTTTTGGTGAGGACATTACCTGCCGAGGCCGCATCATCATCTTTGACGTGATAGATGTGGTGCCTGAGCCCGGCCAGCCACTCACTAAGAACAGACTCAAGATGCTGTACGAGGGGGAGCAGAAGGGGCCGGTCACTGCCCTGGCTCACTGCTGTGGCCTGCTGGTGTCTGCCATTGGACAGAAGGTATACATCTGGCAGCTGAAGAACACAGACCTGGTGGGCATGGCCTTCATTGACACCCAGATCTACACCCACCAACTCAGCTGCATCAAGAGCCTCATCCTGGGTGCTGACTCCTGCAAGTCCATCTTCATCCTACGCTTCCAGGAGGAGAACAGAACATTGTCCCTAGTGGCGAGGGACCACAAGCCACTTCAGGTGTATGGTGTGCAGTACTTGGTGGACAACACCACACTTGCCTTCCTGTGCAGCGATGCAGACAAGAACATGGTGGTGTTCACTTACAACCCTGAGTCCCATGAGAGTGCTGGGGGCACCAGGCTCATCAGGAAGGGAGACTTCCACCTTGGCCATCATGTTAACTCCTTCTTCAGGTGAGGCTGCACTCAAGGTTGATGATAGTGATGCACACCACACATTATGCCACTGAAAAAGGAAAAAGAACCAAGTTAACTTACTTAGTTACTGGTCTTCTTTGTCACCCACCTGCATAATTACACCTTTCGTTTTCCTCTCTTCCCCCAGGATAAGGTGCCGTGTTGGGGATGTGTCTGGTGAGCGCCGTGCCGGACAGAACATAGAGCGTCGTCACATTACTGAGATGGCCACGCTGGATGGCTCCCTCGGCTATGTGCTGCCCGTCAGTGAGAGGACCTACCGACGCTTCTCTATGATCTACAACCTTCTGGTACAACACCTTCCACACATAGCAGGTAACACATTATTCACACTATCTGTTGGGGTACTTGTAGATAATCAATGATACTGTTTCAGGGGTTAATAATGCTATATCCATATTTATAGTCTCTGATGCCTCACTTCCCCTTGGAATATCCCTCATAGGAATGTTCATGATAAAAGAGCCTCCATCTCTCACTCTCCATACACTCCTTCCATGCTTGTTCCATCACCACTAGTCTAGGCAATGAATGCTAAGTGTTCCTGTCCTCACTTCATTGTTCTCCCCTACACAGGCCTCAACCCCAAGGCTTGCCACACAGTACAGTCCCGCCATAAGCTTAACCTGAACCCTGCGCGTGCCATACTGGACGGGGAACTCATCTGGTCTTACCTCCACCTCCCTGTACCAGAGAAAGCAGAGATTGCTAAAAAGATTGGCGCAAAAGTTGATGATATTATTGAGGAGTTGATGGACCTTGACAGGATGACTGCACACTTTTAAGTCTGGTGTCACAGGGACTGAAGGAAACTGAAGCTGATGTGTACTCTTGTTCACTACTTTCTGGTTTTCTTTCAAGCCAGAGTTCAGGAAACACATTCAAACTCAAATGTACTCTAGGTTTGTGGTTGTGTATATAGAAAGCATTGTGAAGCCGTAAATCTATGAGAAAAGATGTATAAGTAATGCAAAAAGAAACTACGTGAAAGTTGAACATAAACACTTGTTGTCATCACTCATGGAGAAACACTAGAGTTGAACCCAGAAAGAAAATGTCCAACCCTTTACCCTTTATCCTGTATGTGAGTTTTGTTACGGCCTTTACAGGGTGTGCTCCAGATGTACAGGTTTCACAGATCATTGAGTGGTATAGGCACAAGTCACACCTACAACCACCACCACCACCACGGCAAGGCTCACCTGCTGTGCTTCCACCCATTATAAATAAGTTGTCAGCTGGAAGCATTACTGTTCTTTGTGTTATATAGTACAAGTACTGTAACCTATTTAATGTTTCCTTGGATTCTCTTCGATATATACTATATATAATGATATCTTATTTTAATAAAATTTGAAATTACACGTGTATTTATTTTGAATATATATATATATATACTACTTATAAATAGCTTTGTTTTCCAAGGTGCTAACAATTATTGCATTTAATTTGGTTAATAAAAGTAAGTACATTTAGAACTGGAAGGTTGTGTTCAAAAATACCGTGAGAGGATTATAGAAGGAATATTCTGGAACGAAATTGCGTTGACAAGAATGGAACTGATAGCTAGAGTACATTGGAAAACTTAGCACATACGCAGACCCTAAAAAATAGACCGAAAATAGAAAAATAAATAATAAAAAAGGTGTTTATGTTGTTGGAAAGAGGGGGGATACATAGATAAACAATTACCTTTCATCTCTACATCGCTAGTGCAGCCACGTGACACAGGTGGCGTCACAAGGTGGCGTCACGCTGGGCAAAAGTTGACGAGCACCGACCTCGTCTGGGGAGCATTAGCGTTAGTAGGATCGACGCTCGCCTATTATAGTCGCCTTTCATCAAACTGAAGTGTTATTTTGTATCAAAACATCCTTGAACCCGTCCCAACCTGTAGCTCACCGCCCAAACTTGTGGTGAGTGTGGTCAATTTGGTGATTGCATTCAGGCCAGCGTGACTCCAGCTTAAATCCATGTCCAGGTGAGTGGTGGTGTGTTTTGAATTTCATTATTTTGTATCATTGTTGAGAGAATGAAGTGACCACAATGTGTATGTCTGAATGAATTATATTAGGTAAAATTTTACATCTTCACCATAATGACGTTTGTTTACGTCTGTGTCTTAACTCTGCTCCTCACCCAACTCCCTACTTTTGGTCATAGAGAACATTTGATAGCTTCTATATTAATGTAACCTAACTTAACCAAACCTAAACCTACATTAACAAATAACAGAACCTTGTTTAAACCAAACTAAACCTTATTTTTCGAAGAGAAGGTCTCGCAGAAAACATTGAATATCTCACTAACTAAGAATTTGCGACGGAAATGTAATTAAGAAAACCTCAAAATGCATCAGGTAATTCTCTAGAGCGTTATGGTGAAGATGTGAAATAATACCTTATATTAATGTTTTACTTTTTTATCATACCATTATCTTGTCTGTGTTTATATTAGTATAGTATCATAATGAGGGCGATGAACACCGTCACCGTCACTATGTAACCTACTTCCAATTAATGCAGGAAAAGGTAGTGATGGGAAACTACAGGTGACAAATCTGGGCTATGCAAGAAAACTAGATAACTGCACCATAGCAAGCCTAGCTGATAACAATGTGTGCCAAGGTAACTAACAACGGATGATTACCTCTCGTTGTATACCAATAAATTAACATCAACAAACTAGTGTCAAAAGTTACGACACCAACCATATCCGTTCATAGGCTCGTCTAAAGCCATGAGGTGTAAATTGATCAACTCGCAAGGCCATGAGAGTGGAGACAAGGATGCGTAGTGACACATCCTGAAGAGGTCTAAACAAGCCTAAAGTCTCATCCCGAACACCTCACAGGACTACAACGGATGCCATTAATGTTCGTTATTAGTTGTATCTTGGCAGCTAAATTCTCATCACCTAACCTTAGTCCTCACGAAAAAGCATTACGCAACACCTATGGACTTGTAACATTAGCTTTACAACGAGTAGGGAAGAGTGATGAGGTTTCGATGTGTGCAAGTATTCACTCAGATTGGAGAATAAACATGTCGCTGTATTTCCTTAAGTTATATGACACCTGATAAGCATGAGTGAAAATAGCAAACAACTGATTATACTGATTCCATTCAATACGAAGCAGCAACACTATTTAAGGTATAAGATTGACATGCTATGGTTAAGACGTACGACAATCTTACCCTCGTTGAAGTTGACGTCACTTCACCCCAGTTGTTGTTTTCCTGTCAAGGGAGGTGCGTCAGGCAGCACGATACGCCTGAAAGTAATACAGTATATGAATGCAGCCTTTACACGTGCTGCCGCAGACCACGACCTCTGCTCAGTGTAATATTATAGCCTAACGGCGCACACGCAAGGTCAAACACACACGTACACACACACAGGCACGCACACACTCGCACTCACACACACACACACACCTGTCGTCACTCTCCCCCTTCCCACATGGCCTGTTTATGTGCCAGCGTCACTTACTGGACAAATTTTAATCAAGTTGACAGGAGACCTTCAATTTGACGTGCCCTCCCTGCACTTCACCCCATCCCTTTACCACACACACACACACACACACTCATACACACTCACACGCAATAACAATGACCTTGCGAGCCATACACCAGCACAATGCAGCTTCTACGTACTACCACATACCTCATGGATATTTACGTAGCCAATACAGGTAAGTGTCAATACTACTCAACATTGATCATCTGTCATACCTACCAACCTGTGTGTTAGGTTAGGTTATGAGATTGTAGGGTGAAGATGGGGTGTTTGTTGAGGGACTGAGGGTGAGGGGAGGAAAGGATTGAACTGAATAGGGATTGAGAGGAGGGAAGGAAGGGAAGTGGATGTCTGGGTGGTCGTGGAGTGGATATGAAGAGAGGTTTGTGCTGTGCGTTGGGTTAAGGGTTGAGGGAGGGACACGCGCTGGGACACAGACGGCGCGTGTGTGGTGTGTGGTCATGAGTGGTGGATGGTCCAAATGTTGCCCTTGACACCAATCGCGAGCTCGCACACACACACACACACACACACAGTCACACACACACACACACACGCCGATCATCTTGACCGTCACGAGAGATTAAAGTAAAGTCAAGTTAGTCCCTGCCCTACTTTGCAATATCGTAATCCATCACCTCATTAGTGGTGTTTTATTACTGTTACTGTCTGTTGTCGTGTTGCGTCTTGATTAATGGTGGTGGTGATGGTGGTGGTTCCTTGTAGTTGATGCTTTGATGCTATCGCAGAATGCAGCCCCGAGAGAGAGAGAGAGAGAGAGAGAGAGAGAGAGAGAGAGAGAGAGAGAGAGAGAGAGAGAGAGAGAGAGAGAGAGAGAGTGGATCAGGAAATAATAACGTTGCAATCAGAATTAAGATCCTATAAAGTGTTGTGTCAAATTTACTGGACACGAAAAATAAAACGTAATTGTTAGGAATGTTGCTCTAAGTATCGAAGAAGTAATGATAGAAGAAGAAAAAAAGCAGAAAGGACGTTCTATTTTGTTCGTTTTCTTAATAAGTAGATTGTATTTATCATAACTTCTGCCACTTTCTGGGATATCATTAATGTGTGCACGTGAGAGGGAGCACATCTTTGAAAACCATTACTTTAGCTATTACTTGCTGTTGGCCTGTTGCTACTGACACTGGTATTCCTACATCAAACACTACTGAGATAAAATAAATAATTAATCGCTAAGAAGGGACGGAAGAGTATATATAAATCCTTGAGTGTATATCTCAGTAATAGCAGTGAGCGGGACGCGGGAAAAACACTCAATGCTAGGTTATATATAGCACTCAATACCCAGCTCCCTCAGTGGCCTTATGAACAATTCAGTGAGTGCATAGCTAGACCTTCTACTGAGATTGATTTATAAGGTTTTTCACTTAACAACAAACTGGAATTCGTTAGTGTCCCTGAGGAGCCTGTTGTTTTTTGTCTTGTTTGTTATGAAGGACGTGGGGTGACTGGCTTGCATTGTAGTAAGTCATCTCGTATGTATTGTTGGGTTACGTTCGTGTTGCAGAAACCTTGATAATTTTAACTCGAGTATAGCTTCATGATTGTTTCGTTCGTTTATTAAATTATCTATCTACTTATCTATTTATTACACTTGGTGGGATTGAACTGTTTAGTGTTACAAGGACATGGCTTGAAACTATCAGGAAGGCACATTCATTGCTATATAGTAATGCGTTGGTGGGATTGTTTCATGTTTAATTACTACTGCTTCGTGTCTCTTTCTAACTGGATAATTAACTAGTGGTCTCATTCTTTGATTCAGTAGGAAATTGTCCATCAAATTGGCGGTGAGAATTAAGTAGTAGTAGTAGTAGTAGGCTAGTAGTAGTAGCATCACCTTCATCAGTAGTAGCAATAGTAGTAGTAGTAGTAGTAATACACCACCGTATATATATATCTGAGTATTCCAGCGTTTGACCTTCCCAGACATATCCTTTCTTTCTTTCTTTCCGTGACGTATGTAAAGTTCTTAGGACAGCACCTGTCATTACGGGGAAAACATTACCTATCATAACCATAACTGCCTGCACCTGACCTTGGCGTGTGTGGTCAGTGAGGATATAACTAATCCAATAAAACAAACAGGAATTGAGGTCAGGCTGGGTCAGGTATGTTCGTGTTGGGTGTGTTGTGCTTCTTATTCATAAAACAGAATGGTCATGGGGAGTGAGGGGCGTAAGAGAGGGTAAGAGGGGAGAGGAGGGTCAGTGTTAACCTAGATATTGTTATCGAGCGGATGAATCTTAGCGTGACTGGCGGTGAATCCATCAGTAATAACCAACTACTTTACTTACTTACTCACTTACGTCTATGGCTTCATGTTTTATCACCTGTTTTACTCTTTTTTTTTCTCTCATTTTCGTAGATTGCTTTCCAATTTTTTGCTCTTTGTGGAATGATTTTTTGCTGTGTTTGTTGTTGTTACTCTTCTTTTTCCTCTTCTACTACTACTACTACTACTACTACTACTACTACTACTACTACTACTACTACAATCGTTGTCAAGATATTTATCGTGTCACTTACATACATCGATTAGGTATGTTATGTCCAATTACCTGTTCCTCGTGTTGCCCTTTATTTTTTGCTCCTTAGGTGTGTGTGTGTGTGTGTGTGTGTGTGTGTGTGTGTGTGTGTGTGTGTGTGTGTGTGTGTGTGTGTGGCCAATCCATATTTTCAAAAGCGTAAGACATGTTTATGCATTTCTAAAGCCAGTTCATCGAGTCTCTCTCTCTCTCTCTCTCTCTCTCTCTCTCTCTCTCTCTCTCTCTCTCTCTCTCTCTCTCTCTCTCTCTCTCTCTCTCTCTCTCTCTCTCTCTCTTTATTATTGTTTTAGTTCATGTTTTCCTTGTGCTTCATCATGATTACTATTTTTCTTTCAATTGCTCGTCTACCACACAGTCAACCTTCTCTGCTAACCCTTCCTGCCCTTCCTGCCCTTCCTCCTCCTCCTCCTCCTCCTCCTCCTCCTCCTCCTTCTCCTTCTCCTCTTCCTCCTCTTCCTCCTTGTCCTCAATTGTTGTCGTGTTCCTTGTAGTCTGAGTTGTACCTTGCTCTTTTTTTTCCCCTTATTTTATTGCTTACTACTACTACTACTACTACTACTACTACTACTACTACTACTACTACTACTACTACTACTACTACTACTACTACTTACTCCTACTCCTCCTCCTCCTCCTCCTCCTTAATCCTTTTCCTCGTTACCACCACCATCACCATCACCACCACTATTACTTGACCTCTCCGCCTATTATACCGTCACTGCAACTGCCATTATGTCCACCACCACCACCACCACCACCACCACCATCGCCATTACAGAAAGTAGGTCAACTGGCGTCCACTAGCAAGTTCAAGGACACAGGAGGGAATTATAGTCTTATGTGGGTCACTTGTTCTCCCTACCTGCCTCCTACTCCTCCTCCTCCTCCTCCTCCTCCTCCTCCTATTCCACCTCCTCCTCTTCCTCCTCCTCCTCTTGCAAATTCGGTGACCTTCGTTTTTCTAATTTTTTGAGGTCTATGCAGGCGATGTTTTTGTATGTGTGTGTGTGTGTGTGTGTGTGTGTGTGTGTGTGTGTGTGTGTGTGTGTGTGTGTGTAGTAATGTATCCGTGTATGTTTGTATGTTATGCTTGGTTGTACACGTGTAAGAAGTGAACTGAGAGAGAGAGAGAGAGAGAGAGAGAGAGAGAGAGAGAGAGAGAGAGAGAGAGAGAGAGAGAGAGAGAGAGAGAGAGAGAGAGAGAGAGAGAGAGAGAGACTAAATTAGCATTGTTTGTTCGTGTGTTTGTGTGTTACTTTATATAAGAATGGGCAAGGCGAACTATTTAAACAGAAAGTAGGGCAGTCTTCTTCCTCCTTGTCTTCCTTCCTCCTCTTCCTCCTCCTCCTCCTCCTCCTCCTCCTCCTCCTCCTCCTCCTCCTCCTCCTCCTCCTCCTCCTCTTCTAGTTCCTGTTCGCGTCTCATCTTCGGAAGGAAAATGTAATTAGAAAATATGTATGTATAAGATTGTTTAATTATTATCATTTTCTTCTTGTCT